>CM022755.1:20765433-21007933 GCA_012411365.1 Ameiurus melas | reverse complement strand
ATCACTAATGAACTTTCTCTATTACTCATAATGGGTACTAAGGGTTAAGTCCATCTTCATGAAGTTGTTTGGAATGCATGGGTATTTTGTTATTTACTGTAGCTTGTTGGAATGAATGAAATCATTTGTGCTGTATAGAAATACTAAGACAACATCAGTGGCATAAAATCCTCCAGCGGAATACTTTTGAATGACAGAACATTACTGTACCTCCCTAAGCCTTCAAGATGTGAAACAGGCATGGCCAGGCTCTGCATAGCACTATCCAGGCGTATCTACATATCTTAATTTAGCAGACTATAAATAAGCAGTAAAAAACCTCAAATCAATTTACAGCCCTATTTACAATACTGTTCAGAATAGAGTTGTATGCTTCTCCACAGATTCATTACTACAATAGTTATTCGGAATGTAAGATGGATTCGTTTCTTATGTACCTCTAACTCAAAAAAAAATATCATCATCACAGCACCAAATTAGCCCAAGCAGGGCTCTGGAGCAGCGCAAACTAATTAAGGTGTTGTGTGATTTTTGGGCTGGCGATCAAGCGGCTGCTGCTTCATCCCACTGGTAATTATGATGTCCATATGGTCAATGCAAAGCTATCTAAGCAGGGGAAATACTATCAGGCTGCTTCTGCCACAGCTCAGCCAAAACTTTGATCATCTCCATTGTAGAGGTCCTGATCAGTGGGCTGAATTATTGATGAAACCTTTTCTTGAGCAGAGCTCTGGAGCTGCTCTAAGAGGAGGCTAGAGACAAGCAGCTGGGAGGCAGCGTCTCCTCACCAGCCTGTCCTACAATCCTCTTCACCAGCAGCAAGTGAAACTCGAGGCTCTTTCCACTGTGACGCTGTCTTCTGAGTAAAGACGCTCGAACCTTGGATGGCCTTCCATGGTTGTCAATTGAATAAAAAAGGTTGTGGCGTGCCTGCCAAAAGGGACTCACATCTATTCATAATGGACACCCAATAGGACAACGCCATAGCATGTACCTTAGTCTGTCCAACATGTTCAGAATAATGTCAGCACAGCACACAAGTGAACTATACTTTTTTTATAAACATGCGGTCAACAATATTTCAGTTTTTGTCTTAGTTTCCAGTTAACTTTTTAAAGAACTTAACTGCTTCACAGTTCCTGTCTCACAGTGTGTGTGTGTGTTTAATACTTCATAAGTTAACTACTAGACTAAAAACAGGATTAACTACATATGGGCTCTGTAATGTGAGTTTGGAGAGGGTATATAAGCCCACTCTGGCCTGTACCATAGCCATACGGTCAGTCTATTTCAGTCCACACTCGACTGCAGCCCACTGTTTATCTCCTCAGCCTTAAACCTGATAGACAACACTGGCATCCAAGCTGAGTGAATCTGACAAATGAAATAGAGAAGCTAACAGAGAAGAAAAAGGTGCTTAGGTAAACTGTCTTCGCTGAAGTACTCGGCCGACTCAGACTCACATGCTGTGTTTAAAGCTGACTTGTTTTCTTGGGCAAGCTAAAGAACCGCAGCACAAGTGTGTCAGTAAGTAAACATGCTGCACTCGAGGCCAGGCAAATAACAAGTGCTGAAACAGAATGTACATCTCTGTCAGTGCATGGAACTGAATATTACAACAGTGATTTTTGTCATATATGCGTCTAAGAACAGATCAGAAGGCAACATCAAGAAATCATCTGAATGTTTACATTTCCAAACACTATCTCTTTACATACAGCCTAACAAATATGAGAAATAGTGCTCACTCTAAGCAGAGAAATGAAACTAACCGCTTCAACCTCTTCTATTTTATTTATATATATATATATATATATATATATATATATATATATATATATATATATATGTATATATTTATTTATTTATTTACCACTGCCCTTGGGAACCGATTAAGTTTTTTAAGTACACACATACTTTCACCAAGTCCGAGTATCTCTTTATTTCTCAGTAAATGAAAAAAAATGAGCAGAGAGGCAGATAAGAAGATGTGCAGCAGAATATAATTAATTAAATGAGACTAATTAGGAACATGAGAGCAGGTGCCAGGCTATGGGCTGACAGCACAGACAGCGAGACAACATGAGAGGGAGAGAGAGAGAGCGAGAGAGAGAGAGAGAGAGAGAGAGAGAGAGAGAAACAGAGAGAGAAAGAGGAGAAAGAAAAAACTCGGTTAAGGGGTGTAACATGACAGGAAGAGGGACAAAACAACTTTCTGCATTTTGTCATGTGAAACCCCACAGGAATACATATGACAGAAACTGTGGACCCTAGCACCGTGGGGGTCTTTCCTTTGTCTGAGACAGATTATTTTTTTTATTTTTTTGGCAATTGGAAGTTTGCATAAGCGCAAGATTTCCCCCCCTAATTATTTCAGCATATGCTCAGCACTGGTGGCAGCATAAATTGAGAGTAATTTTTTTTCTCCCTTTTCTGCCTCTGTTTTAGGGAAAAGAATCAGGCATGCCCCCCCCCGGAGAGCTTAAATGAGACTTCATATTTAAAAATCAAGATGACAATACTTACTGCTTCATATACCTGTAAACTCAATTAAACAGGCTGTATTTCCAGCAATAGTTGAGATGGTTAGATTTACACTGACTCTCTAGCACATTTTTTTATCTGTATGTTTAAATCAATAAAGTGGCAATTTTAGCTTGGACCTTAGCCCACGTCTGAATAGTCTGGATACTACCTTCTCACCTTCTGATGTGGACCTTTTGTGGGGTTTTTTGCATTTGTGTCCCTTGGTAATTGTAAAACTGTCTACAGGGTGACCCAAAAGTCTCTCTATATATGGGAAATTAATTTTTGGCAAAAATGTCATCCAAAGCTTTTCATACTCAGTTTATATATATATATATATATATATATATATATATATATATATATATATATATATATATATATATATATATATATATTTTTTTTTTTTTTTTTTTTTTAATTTCCAGATAGCCTTTAAGAATGACAAAAGAAAATCGTATTGAAATCATTCACATGGTTGCGATGGACTTTAACAAGAAACATGGCAAGCACATCACACATGTTGCCAGAGTTATTCACAAATTCAAAAAGACTTGAAGTGTTGAAGATCAAATGAGAAGTGGACGTCCACGAACATCCACTGACGAAGGCACAACCGACGTGGTGCTGGCAAACATAATCTCCTATGTAGGGAGACTTTTTGGACAGCATGTATAATAATCACCTTGTGAGGATTGAAAGTGTTGCAATTGTACTGTAACTGATCATTGCTGTAGCCAATAGAAAGACATGCCCGTTTACCAAGCATGATTAGAACCAGTGGTGAAAAATTTACTGAACAATGATCCTTTGAATGGACCTAATGTAGAATTTTAATCATTTTTTATTTTTAAGACTACATATTGGCAATGGTCACCAGCAGTATTGTAACATTTTAAGTTATGTGTATGTAACTAGAGGAAATTATGATAATCTCTATCTCTCTTTCTTTCTTTCTTTCCTCCTGGCATAAAAAGGAGGTCAAAGAGTTATTTCTGCTAGAAATCAAATGAGTTCATTAAACCACCTCATCTACTTATGTTATTTGTTTACTAGAAATTAGGTTAATCCCCCCTGGCCACTCTCATCAAATAAAATGCCACATTTCTCATTGGTGGCTAAAACAAGCTACATGTTTTTCTAATCAACATATTCTGCAAGGTTTGAACTGTTTTAGCTATTGTATCACAATATGTCTGCAGAAAATAGCAGGGTGAAAGTCATCCAATTAAGCCTCCCATGCACCTACCAAAGGAAAGGAATATCTCTGCGCAGCCAGTATGAGGAAGCATGAGGAAGTGGCTTCATCCTCACTCCTAACAATTCCCAAACAAGTTACAAGTGTGACATGTGGTAAATATTCAGTAATGAGGTTTGAGTTCACTTGCCTGGGTGGGACAACACCAACCAAATGGAGAGAGCAAGAGATTTACTCAGAGTACAAGACTTTTTCTTTAAAAAAAAAAAATCTGCACTTAATCTGTCTCTTAAACCTCTACTCTGTGCACTTTGCTCCTTTAACACTCAATTAAAAATCTTGTATGGATGCACTACTTGTATTGTTCTCTGCTTGATATATCTCTTGGCTTGTATTTCCTCATTTGTAAGTCACTTCGGATAAAAGTGTCTGCTAAATGAATAAATGTAATTTTACTACATTTATCCAGCCTTTTTTACAGTATAACAAGAAATTTTATTTACAGCATCACTAACCATTGCCTTCACCTCACTGACATAAGCATTTGGAACAATAGCAAAGAAAGATTAGTTTGTCTTGATCAAAAGAGTAGAGATCCTTTTCTTTTTCTTTTTTTCTTTTTACTCTCTCTCTCTTGAAAAAGCACAAGAGGCAGTTTGAAGAGCTTGGTGTTGAGCGTCAAGATGCTGCAAAGAGGACAGCTCAATATTTTGTCTGAGCTCAGCTGTCAATGGGCCAAAAGTGAAAGTCCGAGACAGAGAGGCCCAACGTTTTTAATTATCTCCAGCCCAAGCTGACTGTGCATCATCATTAGAGAAACTAAGTAGCAGTGGTCACTGACTCAGGTAGTGGTAAACGGCACAATTAACAGCCTGAGGGGGGAGAACTATATTCAATTTGAAAGCCTTCTCTCTTAATCCATCTCCACTGATCATGGCCTGTGCTGAGCTATGGGCTTTTACATTCAATTACATTAAATTAATTCAAGCTAAGAAGTCAACATTTTAATCAAGACCTGACAATCTAAAGTGAAATTCTAATGTTGAGAGAACTTTAGTGATAATGCATACAAATATAAGACAATAGTTTTACAGAGTGTCAACACACTCTGAAGGAAACTGTAAACTGCGAATTGGGATTAGGAATGTACATCTGCAGGAAAGTTTGTCCCGGCCTGTTGAAGATTTTAAACCCAGTTATGCAAAACCAAAATGACTCAGCTTGAACTCATCGAATGATGTAGTGCACTTGACGTTCTGAAGCTTACATTTCCCATTACAAGTAATATTTTTAAAGTTAAGCATGAATTTCTAGAGCATTCATTTGGTGGTATTTGCTATGATGCAATAAATTGTTGTTGCAATGTTCTAATAAACAGAGTTTCCCCTGTGTACGCACAACATGTTTAAAAATAGGGCTGAAAAAAGCTTTTCGTTTTCTCACGGTAATTAATGGTAAAGTTTTAGATGTTTAAGAACAGTGCTAAGCCTTAACATTTTTATTTTATTGTTCTTTTGCTTTTCTCAATCCTGAAAGGAAAGGCTAAAATGTTTATTAACAAAGCAGGTGTTCAAGGAATTCATAAACACAGCTGGATACTGGCATTTTTCCCCAGGACACTCTACCCCCTTCCTTATGAGAGTGAAATTCTCTATAATTTGTACTAGTACACAGCACACAATTCATATACACATGCATTAAAACATGGCGTTGTTTTATTTAATACTAAATTAACTGCAGTGTAAAAGTGAACAAGGCTGAGTCTAAGGTTCTTTATCATTCAGATGAATCAGTACAAGAATCATTTTGCAAAGTTTTAATATTTGTTTTGAGCTGTATACTGCCTTTTACCTTCTTTGCATTTTTGCTTACTAAAGTGTCTTAAACACCAAGTGACCCTGAAAGCCCATCCTGATTAACAAGGAAATTCACCGCAATCTCACATAATCAGACTGGACAGAGGTTAGAACAGCTCAATATAGGAGATAACCACTCTTTGATCCAAACAGCCATGCAGAACCTGGCAGCAGCAGAGTTAGAAAATGTTCTGTCAGGGACTTTGGATTTAAATTTGACCTTATTAGCCTCACAGGGATGAGAGGGAGAGGGAGGATGGACAGTACTATAATGCAGTACATCTTACCCTCACTAAATACGTTATCAACAAACTTTTAAAAGCTCTGATATCTACATTACAGGATATATATGAAATTATAAGTAGATCATATCTAAGTCAAGAATGCTTTAAAAGAATGTATTATCATCATTTGGAAGCATAACCCCAAAAACAAGTATTAATTTTGCACTTACTCGAAGGATCATACATGAGTGCACTGTAACGGACGAATTATGTCAGCAAACTTGCTGTATAAAATCTTGCAGTGCATTTCTGTGACAAGGGCCTTCACTCTCCTACGTTGAGAAGGAGTCTCTCATAACTAAGGATTTATTTCCCTCTAGAGCTAAATGTAAAACGTATTCATAGATAAAGAAAGTTAATCCTTTTAGTCTAATGAAGAAGCATGTCTCTAATTAATATATGCCTTTTAATCAGACATGCTGACATTAAGGAAGACATTGCCAGGCGTCCCTCTGCTCAAAGAGTCTGTGTTAATTGTTCAGATATCGGCAGTGCCATCCAAATCCCTTGGACCTTTCAATTATCCAGAGGGAGCCACTGCTAGGATTTCCTCCATCTTGACCCTTTGCTGGAACAGGCTTTTTGTATCCTTGCCATTCTCCAGCAGAGCTTCTTTCACTAGCACACCTCAGGGGCAGTTGTCAGCCATTGCTGTTGATTTTCATTAATTTAAAGACACTAAATTCAGCAGTTTGGTGCTCACCCTTCTATCCAAGGCAGCCTGAGAGCAGTGAACTCCCTTTTGGCTCCTGGCAGCTAAATTAAATCGAGTCAGCCTGATTGCTGGAAATCATAGGGCTGGGTGATAAAGCAATTAAGCCCCTCTAATTCTTTAGCCAGGAAAGGGTCGGCCTAGGCCTAGGAGATAATTAACTATATATAATGAAATCCCTTTGTTGCCTTTTTTTTTATTCGATTTTTGTTTCCTGGTGCTGCTCACTACATAAGAGTGCAGGTCTGTGAGGCAAGGGTCTCCCCTCTCATAGGTTGTCCAGCAGATGAAAACAGATCTTTAGTTAATAGGCTCTCTATGGACAGATGAAGTCTATTAGAAGGTTAATTTGAAAATGAATGGAGGGAGTAAAAGAGAGAGAAATAGAGAGGCCACGGATAGAGGCAGCACATAGAGGATCGAACGTGCATGTCCACTTCAATACTGCACTTGGTTTAGAGAGTTTTTTTACAGCATAAGAAATAAATAAAAATCAAAACTGTTAAAAACCATACATTTAAAAGCTACATATGCTTCTTTTAGAATTGTTCTTCAAAAGACATTAAATTATCATTTGTGTCAAAACATATATCTAAAACAAAAAATGTTGTGTTGCATTAACAGGTTATTACATTAATATGCTATAAATTGATTACAAATTGGAATTTCTAATCAACATCAGTCCTAAACTTCCAGGGAGCTTTTTTTTAAAAAAATAAATAAATAAATAAATAAACAGCAAAGCATTGTTCAAATGCATGGCACCACCCTGCCTCCTATTTCCATTTTTTTCCCACTGCCCAGGAAAATATGATCCGAGCTCATTGGTGTGTGTATAATGAGGGGGTTACGGTGAGCTGAGAGAGGTCATGTAATTCTCTGTACCGGGGGACAGGATTTTTGGGGGAGTTGGCTGAGCACTCCTGCTCTGTGATGCATACACTCAAATGTGCCGGTGACGACCCTTCCAAATCCAAGGTCCGATTTAGGCATTGCCAGCATTAAACGCAGTCGGACTGTATCAATTTCTTCAGCTATACATATATTTTCCCCTACCAAAAACTAGAAATGATGCTAAATGAATAATGCATGACGAGAAAAAAAAACATACAGTATGGAGTTTCCTCATGGATAGTGTGAACAAGACTGCGAAGTGAAATAAAAAATTTGGTGCATGGCATCTTATTTTTGAGTATAAACAGTGGAGAGAATTTAGCATTACTTTCCTGTATAGTGTAACTTAATATTTACACATAGGGTGAGATTAAAATGTGTCTACAACAAGATCCCAAACTTCATTAAGTAAGGCCAGTTCATCATTGGAGCCTGTCAGACATGGGAGAAGCCCTCCTGCTACAGAGGTCACTGGCATTAGCATATCATTTGGAAATATAGCCAACCATTGTGGGAGAGTTTCCCAAAGGTCTGCTTGTGCCTCCCTATGGGCTTGAGGAGCCACATCGGTCCAATGTTAACTATCGCCACTTAATTATGATAAAGACACATATTTGCCGCCTGTATGGTCAACACTCCTTTGCCTTTTGACCGCCTGACCTCTTAAGAAAGCTACATCCATCATCTACCTCCTCACCCTACATCATTGCAAATCATTACACCCCCCTACCACAACAGTGAGGTGGCCACATGTGACCATGGTCAGGATTAGGGATAATCTGTTAAGGTCATCAATCATGTCTTGTGGTACTCTTATTTGAAGCTGTGATTGGCCCGTTGGACTTTCAGGGACTAGGATGAGAGAACCACTCCCCAAAGACTTGACACATATCAAGTCCACTCTCTGAGCTAAAACTACTAAACTCACATCAACACTTTTATCACTACAGCTTATAATTACAATGAATCTGGATACGGGCTTACGGGTTATATTAAAAATTATTTATTCAAATTGATCCCAGTTTCTTTCTTTGTGTAATAAATTGTAACACAGGAATTACTGTATAATACTTGTAAGACCATTGAAATTTCTGCCTACCATTGTCTCTCACACACACAAAACAAAAATTCTAGCCAATTATGAGTGAGGTAGACGTCATCCATGGAAAAAGAAGCCACCCCTCCCTCCTGTCTTCTCCAAGCCGAAGATGAGCCAGTGACCCCGCTTGGTTTGCAAAACTAGTGCAGCGCTCTAACCCGAGGGTATGTGTTGTCATGCAAGTGAGATAAGTTTATTTTGCGAGCGGCCGGCATTTGTTCCGTCAGCAGGTGTGGGCTCTGGACCCTAAGCATGAGCGGTGGGGAGCCCAGCTCAGCACCTGCAGTGCTAGTGAGGTGGCTACGGAGATGCTTTGGCCGCAGCCCAAATATCTGCCTCTACCTTCTGTGCTGAGCCCAGCCTAGGGAAAGCAGGAGGAAGCAATATTGTGGAACAAATGTCCTCTAATGTGAGCCTGCTGGTTGGAGGCTCCGGTGGGGCCTGCAGTCGCTTTGCCCCCATTTACCCTTCACGCAGACCGGCCGGTGCTACTATGGAGGTAAAGTTAAAGGCATACTAATGCTGTTGGGACTTCCAGATGCTCCCTGGCCCTGATCCTAGCGTCCAGCAACAAACAGGTGCTGACAGCCTGGGCCAGATACCAATATACTCCAAGAGGTGCAAAGTAAATGCAAAAGTGTGAAAGGTATCAATGAGGAAAGTTTTAGGAACATGAGTTTTAGTTTTATAACATTTATTTTATATCAACCCCTCCCCCCACCCCAGAAAAATGTGACTAAGTCCTGTGAAAAGGAAAGAGCTCCTTATCAGCACAGCAGTTAAACTGATCTTTGAAGTTCGTTTTTTTTTTTGTCCCTTAGTAGAACAACAGTAAATACAAAGACAACACAAGTCTGCTAATGTTTGCCCTATGAGAGCTTCTGATGGTGGGAATGTGTTTGTTTGCCTGTTGTTTTGTGCTGCTCTGTGATTTGAGATTTAAAGATAACAGAATGTCTGCCATAGTTTTTAGCAACTTAATGATTTCTGTATATTTGTATTGCTCCCTTGAGCATTATAAAAATTATTTCTTACAAAACCTATTAAAGTGATGTCTTAAAATCAAAATATCATTAAATATTTAATTTCTGAATAAATACACGGTATAGCAACAAAGTGCTGTGGAGCAAAGAGTTTATTTCAATAATTTCAACGTGAAAAAAAAATGGTCCTTGCAATCTAGAGACATGATTTAGAATTTTTCTTCTCCTGGGATGCTGATTTAAAATTTTGATTTATCTGAAGATCATACTTTAAACACCCAATTAAAACACACAAAACAAGTCATTTTCTATTTTATGGAGAGTGGAAAGATGATATTCAACAATCTATGCAATGTTTCACTTCAGACTACACTGTAAAAAATAAATAAATAAATAAATACATAAATAAGTACATAAATAAAAAAGGACACCATATGTGAATGAACAATCTAAAAATCCCAAAACAGTAAACATCATTTTTAGACATATTTTAAGTGCTAGTTTGATTTATGCTAAGATTGCATGTAGATAGGTATGCCTACATTTGATAAGTCTTGTGTGCAAAACATCACTAAACATAATCCCTGTACTTTAATATAAGACAAGTGTTGTGGGCTGTGCAATTGGCAGAATTTTTAAAATAATTTTCCTGATCACTGGCCTCACTATCAATTGGAACACTTCCATCTGCATTACTGTGCTCTGTAAGAGAGAGTAATACAAACTGAAACGGTGCTTATCTCATGTGATTGGAATTTACTTTTAGTCTTCCAAAAATGACTTTCCATTTTTATGTGACTCGTTTAAAATGTGTGCAATTAAAAGTTGCAAACGCATGACAGCAAACCAAGTATAGTTGAAGTCAGAAGGCAGAAAAAGAGAGTGAGTCATAGGGGAGTGAGAAAGGCAGCAGTCTGTCTGGAAGAGTTTACTGATCTGCGGATTGTTGTCTCGTGTCTGGATGGGCGGCTTGTGTCTCAAATGAGCAGTCTGGGGCAAGGCGGCACAACAGAGGGAGTGATAACCATAGCAACAGCCCAGTCCCCAGCTGTCACGCCGTAGTGGAGATGGGTGCTGTGAGCACGGAGACCACTTAACCTCGGCCGCACTTCAACTTAGGGGAGTCAAGATGCTGCTCAAATCTCCACAGAACTCCACTTAATATGGAGACAATGGGGCTCCTGAAGGGACAAAGAATGCCTTTGAAAGCAACAATGAATAAATGAGCTACACTAGACTTCTTCATGTACATTAACCACCTTATCAGTACCTCAGACATCACCTTTCAAAATGAAGGAAGAAGAAACCCAGGGCCATGCTCGGTTAAGGTCTCAATAAGGTTTGCATCACATATTCATTATGATTCATGAAAATCACCAACATCCTTTTTATTTGTCCCAGCCAAGAATGACCTTCATTTCGATGTGCTCGAACCTATTCAACAGACAGCAAAGGGAATATGGCTCTTTCAGCTTCCAAGCACAGCCAAGAAATGGGTGCATGCCGGCTGCAGTATTCAATTACTGACCTGCATTCAGTATGGGTAACTACGTAACTAAGGTCAAGCCCGCCCATAATTGACAGCATGCATAATGTCAGCAATAATAATTTCAATTCAAAGCACTACCCACCCCAGACAGAGTCCAACATCAGCTTGATGCTATAAAGAATGGGATGTCAGGACAATGAGCAAGAAGCCATACACTGATCTCATTTGCATATGATAAAGCACTGATTTTGAACACAGTCACAAACACGATAAACCCAATTTGATTTGATACACTCACAATGTAATAGGCTGTAGCTTGCCAATGTTTTTGTTTGTTTGTTTGTTTGTTTTTTGCTTAGACATCTTTTTTTAGGCTATACTTATACAACAGCATAATACATAAATCTAAATCCAGCTACTGAACTACAGAGATGCTTCTGAGTATCTACAATAGCTTATCCATGCCCATGCATTATGAATTCTTGCCATACTTTATGCAGTCCTAGAGAAAGGCAACCTTTTTGAATCATTTCCAAAATGTGCATAAGCCATTTGTTTTCCAAATGCATGTTTGCATGATTAATGCAGCGTAAACAATGCCAATAAACCAAATTCATAACATATGACTTTTTCGGGATCGCAAGGTTATGGGCACCAATTTGAATATGACACTATGATGCATAAGCATTTTGTGGTATGTCATAAATAGCAATTGGTATTCATCCCAATTTGGAACTAAGCAAACCGCCCCCCATCCCCACCAAAACTCCCCCCCCCAACCCCCCCGAGAAGGTCATCTCCATATTAACATGAGCGAGCAATACTCAGATGAGTAACGATCCATTCCAAATGACGGCGTTTGTTTCTAATGACCACTTCAACCAGGCTTGCCTCATGGAAACTTGCTGTATTGCTACACATCAGTGAGGATAGTACTGTTATCAGTTCAGCCATCTGCTAAATCAGTCACATGTGCAATAAACAAGTGAAAAGCTATGTATGCAATATGTGAAAGAATATAAGGTAGTGGCTCGGAGTGCATTTAGACTCCAACACTTTTCTACTCTTTTCTAGTATTATTTGTTTGTTATTTCCCTTTTTTATTTCACTCTTCAATAATATATGAAAGTATATGACTATTTTACTGTTTGTGATACATTTTTTGGAATGATTTGTTATACATTTTATTTAAATGGAAAATATATTACATACATTACATTAAATTAACCCAGTCTTCAGAGAAGGCATTTAGTAAATTATTATCCATGTAAATTCTACAAAATTATCAATTAGAAGGAATACCTAGTGACGATAAAAGTAACAGCTAGGCGAGATATTTAGCAGGGATCTGAATACCAGTTTAAGTTCCAGTGCACACACACTCTTTATATTTTAAGAACTATCTACGGTAAATCACTTCCCAATTTAGGTGTCAAAATATCAGGGTACTTTTTTGTCCTTTCTGTAAGGTGATGAAAGCTTTTTTATATTCTAACCAATACCTTCATTCACAAGAATATCACCACTGGAAACAATGACTAAGAGGTGATAAAGTTAATAGAAAAATAAATATAAACCTGATATTATAGCACCAACTTCCACAGAGGTAAAATACCGTGTATCCATAAGTGTTTGCGTCCTAAATCTTCTGTTGACATCCGAAAAAAGGGAGCAGTGTGGCATGGGTAGTGAATACAAAGTAAAACATACTGTAGACTGAAGGTCTTGTCAATATGAGATCTGTCAACAAGAGCTTTCTCTGTTCTTTTGTGTGTGTGTGTGTGTGTGTGTCATCCTCGCAGTGACAAACATTGGCAGTGACAGAGGTCAGACGAGATGGCCTGTTGTTTTGAAAAGGAAAGCTTGGCATTGTCCCCTGTAGCCTCCTCAGGCTAGGAGGCATGCTCTAATCAGGCTCCCTCCTCTGCTGACGGCTGTGGAGGAGCAAGCCGCAGCCTCCAGTCATCCTCTGGGACCTTTCAATGGGCTTTAGAGGCCAAATGAGGTGCAAGTCTATTAAAAGGGAGTTTGAGTGCAGATTCCTGGTCCACTGGGGGTCTCTGACGTATCATTCAGGTGCAGTTAATTTCTGTTTGGCCAACAATGCACAGACACAAGCACGATAGTGGGAGTCAGACAGGGTGATGACCGAGGTTCCCAAATGTCCAACCAAAAAAAAAAAAAACAGACCAGAGGTTTGAAAGCAATTTCCCACTATAGTTAAGAATGAGGCAAAGGTGAATTTGCCCCCCCCCCAGTAAGCAGTAGCTTCTCTACTGCTTATTGTATTTGCATATATGCATAATAATATAATATAATTGTATGTTTGAATATAGGGTTTGTGTAATGACATAATATTACAGTATAACTGCATGTTTTAATAGAATGATTTAGCAAAGAATCCACACATTTACTATAC
Organism: Ameiurus melas; assembly: GCA_012411365.1. Taxonomy (NCBI): domain Eukaryota; kingdom Metazoa; phylum Chordata; class Actinopteri; order Siluriformes; family Ictaluridae; genus Ameiurus; species Ameiurus melas. Next base: position 20,994,473 of record CM022755.1, on the reverse strand, counting down.
ATGGTCAAAAATAAAGCTTTTAAACCTCTTAAAAATGGTAATTTCTTTACAAACAGGAAATGAAAAGATAAGACAGCTGCGTGTAGACGTTTGTGAATGTATGTTTTTTAACTGTACACAATTATGAAAGTGAAAGACAGAACTTCTGAGTTCTGAGTTTTTGTTCTTTGTGTATATGGATTTGAAGTTGTACACTTGCACATGCAGCATGCAACCATATGCCTTGTGTGCCGATGGAGGAAAAGATAGATTAAATAGACCCTGTTTATTCATATGGAGGACTGAGATGAATAATGAACTCCAGCAAGAAGCCCGTTTTGGAGGACATAGTCATCGCACGATTCATTATATAGGAGTGCCTGTGGGCCCTCATGCTTTATCTAACTCCAGGTCTAGCCTATTTTCTCCCATACCACCAGGCAGGAGCCACCAGTTATATGATTAACCTACATCAGGAGAAGTACTCATGATCTCTCCTTTGAATGTGATCTCCTTGAAAGAATAAGCTATATATGGATATTCATGCGCAAATCAGATGAATGCAAGAGCATTGAGCTATTTTAAACTTTCCAACTCTAAGATCTGAGGTTGGTAGAATGCACAGGTACAGAATAGACAAGCAGAAAATCTGTTTAAGTCCACTGAAATAATGAATGCTTGTCTCTTTCAAAATGCTATGCATAGGACAATTGCTTCTATGCATAAAATACAAGCCCGCCATTACTTCAAGACAATTTGTTTTTAAATCTAACAGTATTGTGTAGAATATTATAGAGTGTAATTATAATTTTCTCCAGATTAGAAACAGCTATGTTTGCATAGCTCAGGTATTGTTTTTGTAGGAAGCTATTATAATTCACCATGAAGTACTGACGTGCCTTGATCTAAAAATGAACTTTAAAAACAAGGGGAAGGGATCGAGGACGGTAACATGACAAGAGGCTGCAATCTAATTCAGGCAGAGCCAGACTGTCAGGGCTAATTAGACGTGATTGTGAAAGTGCGCCTCGGAGCCGAAAAATTTAATTTGCTATTGATTTGCTACTTAAATGCCTCACGTCCATTCTTATCATTATTACATGGAAGCCACACTGCCAATATGTAGAGAGACCAGCCACATCAAAGTACAAGTCCAGGCACAAGGTGCTTTCTTTAGCAGAAATCAGCATGAACATCGTATTAATCCTTATTATCAACCTGACTTCTGAATCTGACACTAAACATGTCAGTGGTACATGTATAATGTGAAGCAAGGGAACAAGCTGATTAACATTCATCTAAATTTAATTTGAATGAGCGTGAACCTGCTTCTGTGGAGGACCTCAGAATATCCCACAAATTACATTCCTTTACTCCAACAGCATGAGTAAGAAGCAATACGTTTATTTAAATTAATAGGGGAGTGCGCTGAATGCATTTCACAAATTAACCTCACAAAAAATCTCACAAATCCATTTTTAGATATTAAAAAAAAAAAAAACAGTGTAAATACACCATGAAAATTAAGATGTTAAGTAAGATGGCAACTAGGAACATAGTCTCTTGTGAGATATATATATATATATATATATATATATATATATATATATATATATATATATATATATATATATATTCATGTATATATGAAACATTTTTCAAACTTTCTGGAAATTCTGCATCAGACAACATCTCACTGCATATGAGTTGCTGATGGGCTCCAGGTTATTCTTTACTAAAAATGGGCACTAAACTTTTATACAGTTTCTTTCTGAACCTGTAACAATGACAAGCAAAGTTAGTTTACATGCACTGGTTAGTTTAACTGAAGTGCATTAATGTTTAAGAGATCATGCTGCCATACAAGTGAGGCAGTAAGTTCTAACCTGAATTGATATCCCCTCATATTTTCATATTATCTTATCAACTAATACCACTAAGTGGCAGCAGTAATTAGGTATTCTGTCTCAGTGACTAGTTCGACTAGTCAAAGTTGTGCTATTAACCCCTTCATTCATAAATGATTAGAAATATTATCAATAATTTTTTAACGATTTTTTTTAAATATTGTACTGCCCATGTGTAGAAACCATGCAGAAAAGGCAAAGCCTCCTACCTACATAAGTATATTCATATAGGCTAACTTCTAAAACCATAAACATATATCTACTTCAATATAATGTGTAATTTTTCCTAGACTTGTCACAATTTTTCTCTCCCTTAAACAAGTATTTTGATGATCAGGCTGACCAGCTTTGTGATTTGATAAGCACCCCTGCCCTCCTCCTCCTCATACTCTATCTCTACTGACATTTGCAGAATATAAAAATCTAAACCATAACAAGGAGGCTAACACTGACAAACTGGGTTTATGATTTGTTGGGCAAGCAATAACGGCATGCTGACGTATATTTTAGATTGTTGAATGGTGTTTATTGAGCGACTAGGAGGCACTGGAGGAGGAAGTGGGTGTGCGAGAGCAGAGGAAGTGTTTTAAGAAAGTGAGTAATGCTTGAGTGGCAGTGAATTAAAATTAGTGGCATAAATTGATTGGTAGAAAGATGGCTGGAAGACTGGAAGGATGACCTACCTGTTACTGAGTCCTAAAGATTTCCCATTGTCCAGAATCACATGCAGCTCCTGCTCAATCCTCAAAGCCCAGACACATCGTTCTTTTATGACTGATCACTCTGACAGACCTCTTTTCCCAGGAATACACACTCCTGCAAGCATGCAAATATATACTGTTAATACATAATTGTTTATTATTCTAAATAAGACTAAATAACAGCTCAGAAAAAAATTTATGTCCAAGTAACTGTTTTGCATGGATCAAAATATCATAAAATATTATAAAGAGAATTTATCATTTGATTATTAAACTTTGGACAATTGAAAAAGTTATTTACGAGTGTAATTTAAATCTAGAAAAACAAAATTAGTTTAGGTTTAGATTAAGTGATTAAATATTATAAATTGATGTGTATAACAGCTCCTCACAGTGTCCTCCAACGGTTATTTCTTTTTTGTTTGTTTGTTTTTACACAATTACAACACCCGGAATTTTTTTAGTAATTATGACAAAAGTAATATTTTGACACATAATATTTTGTGATATCTGCCCATGTGAGAATAACAGCACTGAGTCTCTTCCTGTCATGTCTAACAAGTTTGGAGACACTAGCAGAGCGATCTTGGTCCACACTTCTATGCAGAACATTTTGAGTTCCTATATATTCTTAGGTTTGTGCATGTGGACTTCCCTCTTCAATTTAGATCACATGTTCAGTAGGGTTCAAATCCAGAGACTGAGAGTATCAACAGTCATACTGTAGCATAACATTGTGTTTCTTTAACAATTTCTGTGTTGATCGTTAATTATGTTTGGCTTGCCCATGTCTGAATCCCCAGGCAGAGGCAACTAGGTTTGTGGCTGAACCTGGGTTTCACCTGTGCAGACTGTATTTGTTATTAAAAAGGATAAACCAACGTGAAGATCAGAGAGCTGTCTACAGGAAAATGGAAAGCCATTTTGAAGCTGAGAAAAGAGGGGAAAATCAATCAGAGCCATTGCACAAACATTGGGCATAGGCAATAAAACAATGTGAAATGTCCTGAAAAAGAAAGAAACTACTGCTGTACTAACAACCAGACATTAAACAGGTTGGCCAGGGAAACAATAGCAGTTGATGACAGAAACATTGTCAGAGCTGTGAAGAAAAACCCAAAAATAACAGACATCACCAACAACTTCTACAGGGCAGGGGTGAAAGTATCACAATCCACCATTTGAAGTGCCCCCCCAAAAAAAAAACTGAAAGAAGGTGCGCTTCAAGCCTGGAAAAGAAGAATGCAACAGTGTGGTGGTATCAATGAGTCGCCGACTTCATGCAGTTATTGCAAACAAGGGATATGCAACCAAATATTAAGTGGTATTTACTTTAAGACTATTTGTTCCAATACTTTTGCTCACCTAAAAAAAAAAACAGGTGATCTGCCACCAAAGGTGCCATGTTCTAAGTTGTTTAACACATCCAGATGTAAATATCAGGAAATGAAAGCTGTAATTCTGATCCATCATTTCATATTCATATTTTTAGCTCAAGGGCGGCTGTGGTAGAGTGGGTTGTCCACTAATCGTAGGGTTGGCGGTTCGATTCTCGGCCCGGGTGACTCCACATGCCGAAGTGTCCTTGGGCAAGACACTGAACCCCAAGTTGCTCCCGATGGCAAGCTATCGCCTTGCATGGCAGCTCTGCTACCATTGGTGTGTGAGTGTGTGTGTGAATGGGTGAATGAGACACAGTGTAAAGCGCTTTGGATAAAAGCGCTATATAAGTGCACATTTACCATTTACCAAACCCCTCAGCGTATAGCAAAAACAATAGAATACATACTGTCATTACATGCCAGGCTCTGTGAAAATATACTCTAAGAATCTGCAATACTGTAATGCCCACTTACTGTAATACTGTAATGCCCACTCCAGTCATTCCAAATAGCTAAATTAGCTAGTCAGCTTTGCCAAGTGCTAGTAAGTTTACATTTATCCCATGTAGAGTCACATTCTTAACGATTTATTTACAAGGAGCAAAAATGATCAAAAAACATCATAACAATCAAAACAATTTAGCTCGCCATTGGTTGTCTTAGCCTGCAAGTTTTATGAATTAAAAGTCAGAGTATCAGGTCATCCTCTAATCTCAGACATGGAATGACATCATGGGGCTATTTAATTGCATCTTGGAGTTTGTTTAGTGATATCAATCCACTGTTTTAAATAGAAGGTCTAAATAATCTGCATAATTTAATATTCCATCAATGAATACTAAAGTTCAGCAGCAATTGAACTCACCTAACTCTTAAAAAGCAAAAAAGTATGCAACTTACACAACACAATACAGACTACTTCTTTTCTTGCACTCCAAATAAATAAATAAAAACTATACAATTCAAACTTTTCACCATGTGTGTACGTGTGTATCTGTCTCAGGAGCGTGAAGCTGCCAGTGTAAAAGCACTACAGTATTTGTTGTCAGAGCTGAGGTCACTAGACCAGTATTGACCTTTGCAGGCCTATTTCAGTGATGGGCATTTGTCACTCTGTGGAGGCCAATGTGCAGTAATAGATTATTGACCATCGCATCTCACCAAGTCTCATCTCACCATGTGATCCGAGGCCTGCTGCTTTCTTTATTACTACAGAGGAAGCCTCGAGCCACGGAGAAAGAAGCACCTCATCCACATTTCACACCTCAAATACTGAATTACACACATAACGCACAGTGTAAGGTAAAGGAGAGAACTCTTCTGAAACATGGCTGTTCGTTTCAGCATGAGTAATGCTTTCTCTGCCACCACATGTAACTGTGCTTTACACTAATACATGGAGTGAAAAACAATATTCCATTTTCGCTTCAGTTTAAAGGTAAATCAGATGCCAAACAGAGCATGTAAATAAAAATACAATACAAACTCGCTGTTTCAAAGTAAAAGATGAAGACCAAAAAAGTGCAGTGATCTGCTCCATATTGTGGGTCTTCTTTGGCACAGTCTGGAATTTTTAATTGTATGATAATTCATCTCAGAGCTCTAATTTACCCCCTACCGCTTGCTTTATATGTTGGACCATTTTGTGAACCATTCTCCAGAATGTTAAATGAGCCACCAGTTTAAAAAAAAAAAAAAAAACCTGTCTCCGAGCGATAGCACATATTTATGGGCATATTTGTTAGCTTTTTGTCAACACTAAAACCTTTGAGCAAATGAGTGTTCATATGGGGCAGTTTCTGTTCTGAGAAAAGTTTCCACTTTAATGTTCTTCAGACTTAAAATTTTACATTATATTGATGAAAACTAGATCCCCAAATATCCAGAATTCAAGTCTGTCTCATGGTCATAACTAAAATCTCTAAGCATGAATAACATAATAAAAATAAATAAATATGCTGCTGTTGTGTATTCCTTATGCAAATAAAAATAAAAAAATGAGTGGCAGCTTGTGGGTTTGTGGCAAATGAGCCACTGCTCCCACTGTCCATAGCAGTATCATATTTTTGATGTGGCACTCCAGGCCTGCAATATGTCCCTGCGCCCCTGCACTGTCTAATAACTACCCGCTGTTCTGAGTCTGTGGCCCTGTCTGTCAAACATCAGGGACATTTAGTATTATTTTACCATTGCTTATTTAACCACAGGAGGCCTATTAATTTCACCAGGCTCAATTCTCTCCAGAGGCTATGTACGTACAGCAGGAAGCCTATTTTTTTCCAATATATTTACATCTCTGGTCAATGAATAATGGATCAATAGACCCAACAAATAACTAACTTTCTAAAATAAATATATATAATTGAAAAAGCAGCCAGAAAAGAAAATGAGAGACTTTAAACCAATATCCCCAAAGCAATTTGTGTATCCATAAAACTGATCGTTAATAATGAATATTAACATCATGTCAGAAATATTAGCAAAAGTGTCTCTGTGATTTATTTTACTCTCAGCATGCCCAGGTTGCACATCACTGAAGAGAGGCAGCAGATAGGTGAATCTGGGCTATTCTTGGCATCATCCCAAGCATGTCTGACCCTTTGGGTGAACTACATCCCCATCTAGAGTGCCAGGCTAATGGAGGTTTATTTCCTATTGGATGCTATATTCTCCTGGCACAGATCAGCCTAGTCTGACTGGCTGAGGAGGCAGTGCCAACAGAAAACATCATAGAATATTAACCCTTTTTGTTGTTTGGCATCAGCACCAGATGGTGCAGCACATCGGAGCACTGTAACAGCTGTCAATTTCAAGGTACTGCCTCTAGTGGAGTCTTTTTTACTCGCAGGGAGCAGGAGTGGAATTATTATTATTTTTTAAACATAATAACTTAAAGTAAATTACACCTCTGCATTTGTGCAGAAAAGCAGCCTGCTGAATTCCCTACTGTAAAAAAAAAAAAAAGCTACAGAGATGTATCAGCAGCACATGTAGACATGTCGACACTGGTTGTGTGTTAGAGGGGAGAATTCAGTGGAGGCTTGTCCTCCCTCCTGAGAGTGCATGCAAACACACACACACACACACACACTCAGAATAAACACTGAGTTCTGCTCCCTCGAGTCACTGCTGACTCCTTTTAAATTAAAACTGAGTCTTCCAAATAAATTCCTCATTGCGGGGCTTCAAAGCACAGGAAAGTTGCATTTCACCCAAACGGTGGCTTGGGAATTGTCCTCCTAACCCACTCCTGATTCTTTGATTTACATGATAAAAGCAGAGGCTCGGCAAACTGGCCCTGGAGCAGCGCTGCTTCTCATTTATTCATTTCTTTACCAACATCACTTTCTTTCCATCCGAGGCGACTGAGGAAATCATAGGACCAATTTAGATTCGGTTTAACATACTCTAAGGGAGAGGGGAGAGGGAATTGCCTGTGTGCAGTGTCTCAGTTTCCACTCACACCTGGCAGCTCAGTACAACTCCACGAGAGAAAAAAAAAAAAAACTAGAGAGCACACAACACTGCGTGAGCTGTCACTCAGGGTTTGACAAAAATGCTACCACTTTGTTGCTTTAAATTTAGATTATCCCTTTGCTTTGTGACAAAAACCCTGCAGCTTTAAAGCCAATTCACAACATAGGAAGACAGTATGGACCCAGGTTCTGATACCTGATCACATGTCAGATGGCTCAATTGCATACCTGATTTCAGTGCACTTCGACACACACTGCTTGATTCTAATGTAACGCTCAAAAACACATTGAATTGCAAAAGCAAAGTTTCACATAAATGGATTACATCAACTGCGCACATGAAGTAAATCAATTGGGAACTGACCTGGGAACTCTCGCATCATGACTCTCACTGTAATGGCAGTGCTCTTTATAAACCTGTCTGTCTCTGCGCTCCTCAGAAAACTCTACAGATCTCTGTACAGCTTGCCTAATTCTGCGACTCATTAGTCATAAAATATAACATAATTTTCCTCTCAAAACATAAGCATTTTCATTTTAAGAGGTTCCAGAATTAATAACCTGAAGTAACTGGCAGATGAAACAGAAGACCCGACCATGTTTGATGTATAGTAATTAAGGAAAATTAGATACCACAAGGTCTCTTAATGTCTCTAAGCACTGAAATTGACTGAAGTCCAAATATTAGGCTCACGGGGAAGGATTGTTTTACAAAGTAATAGAAAACCTATTTCTTTCGCTGAGGACAGACAATAGAGCTGAAAAGAGCAGCATATCATTTACATAAAAATTGTCATTGAGTTTTAATTTTGAAAATTAGCATAGTTTACTGTTCATGTTCTCAATACAGCCTACTTAGCTCTCCCTTCATTTATCTTAAATGGTATCCTCCCCCAGAAAGATTAATGGAAGTTGGAATCAAACAAAATGGCTCCCAGGGGGTGGACGACTGTTTGTTATTCATGTTGGTCTGAAAACGGCAACAGTAAATCCTCTAAGTTGTTGTTAAGCTGAGGGTATTACCATATGTGTGCCATTTCCACAGAGTGACAGCCCCCCTGGATCAACTGGGGACTATTGATCCAGCAGCACTCCATTTCAAGTTAATTGTGCTTGAAATGAGGTGCACACTCCCAAGCATACCTTTGTTTGAAAGGTGGTTATTTATTTTTATTTGTCCGGATGTTCATATCTGAGAAAAGGAAATATTCCATATTATATTTCCGTCCATTAAAAATGGCAGTGATTAGCGTACTTAAAGAGTCAATATGCTGAATATCTATATTAAACAGTTTTTAAAAGTTCAATCATAAATTAATCAAAAATCATATACAGATACAGCTATTACGATTGAGGATATAATGTAGAACTTTATAGTTGTTGCTTATTTTAGTCAACCACTCAGTGGACACTTAAAAAAAAAAAGATGTACAGTCTGGAAGTTCCACATTACAAACCATTTCTGAGCTGAGCGGAGCAAACAAGTCATGTTTAAAGAGCAGTACAATGTGCAGTCACGTATACAACACTTCCTGGGGATTTTCTCCTCCGAACCAGTTTCACATTAATTCCTGATCAGAATGAAACGCGCCTGCTGTACAAACCTCATCCAGTCGAGTGAAACTTGACTACTCTGAGCATATAAGTCAAAGCTTTGCGCACTGTATAATCACTGTCATCATTAAGGTCAAAGCCGATTAGCGTATGTGACACATGCGAGGATGTGTACTCTCCACTTCTGACAAGATACACGGAAACAGGAAGCGTAAAGGAGTAGTAAAGCAAAGCTCTCTAACATTAGTTAAAAAGACAGGGGTAGAAAGTGGGGGAGAAAGCGGGGAGGGGAAAAAAACAGGATAAGCTCAGTTACAGAACAAACAGTGGTGTTCTCTTGGATTAGAGTCCTAAGTGGCTGCTGCTTGGTAATCCCCACAGAGAGATGGCAGTGAATAGAAGGGAAATGAGAGCGGATATAAAAGAGAGAAATGACAAAATATGACTCGCTCCTCAAGAATGATAGTGTTTCACATCAGGCACACTGAGCCCCAAAACACATATTTCCAAGTAATTGCGATTACTCTATGAAGCTGAAGGTTTCAGGGCCTTAAACAATATTAGATCTAAAATCCATCCATCCATCTTCAACCGCTTATTCCTTCTTCAGGGTCGCGGGGAACCTGGAGCCTATCCCAGGAAGCATCGGGCGCAAGGCGGGGTACACCCTGGACAGGGTGCCAGTCCATCTCAGGGCACAATCACATACACACTCACACACCCATTTAGATCTAATATATATATATATATAAATAAAGGGTGTATTGGATCACATTAAATGGACAAGCATACTGAAACCCCCTTTATTTGTCGGATCTAGTCTCTTAAAATCAATTTAAAATCAACTGAGTTAACACGTATATAATCTGATTTCAAATCCACCATGAAAATACTACCAGTAGCCTTTGCCCCCTGGTCGTTTTTCCTGCAGCTCAAAGCCATGCCAAGCAAAGAATGGTTAAACTAGCAGGTCCTGCACAGTGCTGAGTAAAAAGAAAAGCCCTTACTCTCTACAGTTCTGATTTCTTCTTTTTAAACAGCATGAAGTTGGTTAAAAGGTCTTATCCTGTAACACACTATGCCAAAATTTAAATAAATTCCAGAAATGATGAGGCAGAAGGTGACTGAAATACATCAGCCTGGGAAGGGTTCTTTGTCTCTGGGACTCCAAAGAACTAACGTGAGAACCATAATCTCCAAATGGAAAAACTCGGCACAGTAGTGAACCTTGCCAGAAATGGCTGACCTTTCAAAATTGCTCCAAAAGCACAGCACCGACTCATCCAGGAAGTCACAAAATAGCCAAGGACAACATCATAGGAACTACAAGCCTCTCTTGAATCAATAAAGGTCAGTGTTCATGACTCCACTATCAGAAAGACACTGGGCAAAAATATCTTCCATGGAAGAGTGGAGAGGTGAAAACAACTGCTAACCCAGAAGAACATTAAGGTTCATCTGAATCTTGTCAAAACACAGGGGTCCCATTAAACTGGCATAAACCAAACAAAGAATTCCACAAAAAGAACATCATACCTACGGTCAAGCATGGTGGTGGAAGTGTGATGGTGTGGGGTTGCTTTGCTGCTTCAGGGCCTGGGCAACTTGCAATAATTGAGGGAAACAGGAATTCTGCTCTCTACGAGAAAATCCTAAAAGAGAATTATGGCTGCACTTGTGTGATCAGGGCTGATTATGGCCAAAATGATAATCACGATTAATTTGATCAATATTGAGATCACGGTTATATATCACGATTATTAATTGATTTTATGGACAACATATTTTTATTGCACGTTCACATTTAAATAAACAGACCACTGCTTTCACCTCCATGTCGTGCTACATTCTTGCTAATGTACAAATCTTTGTATCAAATTAGACTGGTCCTTAAAGTGAATAATTTAGTAGAAGCAAAACATAAATTAAATTGTAGCAAAAATATAGGATAAGTAAAAAGAAATATGCCATCAATCAAATGAAAACAATTCAGGCAAATGCAGAAAAGGCAATAACAGTGTTTACAGGAGGAGATGACGTCGTTTTGTACCGGAACCCGGAAGCTAGGAACACTGGTTCCTTCAAAAAACCCCAATAGGATTTTCCCATAGGCTTTTGGATTATCGCAAAATATAAGCTCTGTGATCAACAAACATTTTGTCCATCAAGATAATTTTCACAAATGAACACAACTTTGTTGAAGTCTGAAGCCTAAATACAATCGCCAGAAATAAAAAGCTAACCATATGCTATAAAAGAACTACACCACGGTCGCTCGACTTCAACGTCACTATCACCAAGCTTCGAGAACTTTTCCAAGCTTGATTTAAAACATTTTCCATAATACGGATTTACTCTGTGGATAAATCTTCATCCACGTTTTTTGGGGCGTATTGTTATTTATCTGCATATACTTTTCCTGTTCAGCGTGATGACGTTTAATGCCCCTGACAACGTCTGTAGTGCCATTTAGCAACATGTTAGCAATCGCCTTTTTCACTACACGTAGAAGCTTTAAAAGAAATCACGAGTGGGGTGTTACTGGTGTATTTATGTCATAGAATAAAATGTGAAAAAATTTTGAGCTTGTTTTCACCACAGACCTTATTTCTGATTTAAACAAAAATCCCATAAAATACAAAAAAAAAAATCATTGATTCGGGATGATGGAACCCAAAGAGCTAAAATGCTAACTCGTTTTTGGGTTTTGACATGCAAAATGACATCAACCCAGTACCACTCTATAGTGACTGGCTGTAAGTTTAAGAAGCGCTTGATTTAATATGCAGCAGAGTTTCTTTGAGCGAAGGACGAATATTAATCATCAATATCGCAGTGTTCATGTAATCGTGGGCAGTCAAAATCATAATCGAGATCAATATTCAATTAATTGTGCAGCCCTAAGGAGAATGTTTGGTCTTCAGTCCATAAGTTGAAACTCAAGTGGAACTGGATTGTGCAGCAAGACAATGATCCAAAACATATGAGTAAATCCTAGTCCTAGAAGTAAGTGAAAGACTGATCTCCAGTTATCGGAAGCGTTTGGTTGCAGATATTGCTGCTAAAGGTGACACAACCAGATTTAAAGTTTAAGGGGGCAATTAGTTTTTCACGAGTGATAGGTGTTGTATAACTTTTTTTTGCTTCAATAAAAATTAATAAATAAAAACTGTATTGTGCCTTTGTTTTATGTTGTATTTCCTTTGAAGATCTAAAACTACTTGGTATGCGATATACACAAAAACAGAAGAAATACTTTTTCACAGCACTGTACGTCATGTACTTCAGAGAGATCAAATTCTCAATGTTGAATTATTTGGAGTATGTAATGTACATAATAATGCGTTACAACCAGGGCAAATAATGACATGCAATTGATTACAAAAATGGGTTACATTATTGTAAATAGATTTAACATTCGTTTGCAAGCGTACACTTACACTTTACATCACCTACAGGTTAGAAAGTATATTATTTTGAATTCTAAACCAACCCTCAAAGTAAAAGAAAAAAAAAAAAAAGTAGTGAGCAAAGCTGAACAACTTTAAAGCTTGCTAGGACAAAGCACTAAGACAAAATCCCAAAACCCCAAAAGCCATAGGGAATCACACATGTAAGAGATGAGCAGGCAGAGTGCGTTTTGTATTAGAGACGAACCAGGGGTGTCTGTTGGCAGCTAAATCCCTGTTTGTGGGGTTGGTGGAGCTCACTGCTGGAGGCACTCTGCTCTGTGCCCCCAGCACACATGGCCTGACATGGTCAGGGTCATGCCTGAGTGCCTCATCCTGCCTTCCATTTACAGATGCTCCCTCTCTCTCTCTCTCTCTCTCTCTCTCTCTCTCTCTCTCTCTCTCTCTCTCACACACACACACACACACACACACACACACTCTCAGCTGGGGCAACTAGGGGATAAACAGCAAGAGAGCATAGATTCACACTGGGCAGCTACACTGGCCAGGAGGATGTGCTCATTTTGAGAAAAGAAAATTTATGTAGCTTATAATTGGGACTAGAACTGGTAGGGGATGTGGAAAATGTTTCAAAAAGTCAACAACATGGTATACATTAAGCTCCTCTTGTTTTCTATGCTGATATAAACTGAGAACCATTACTCTATATGTGAAACTAGGTAAAATTCAAGAGCATTTAGAGCAACCTAACTGTAATACATTTTGAGGTTCCAGAAAATTATTAACAAAAAGTCAACATACATACTGACTTAAATTATTCCAATATATACCGAAACACAATTCACACTGAGGAGACGCAGCAAATTCATGTGTGCTATGTTAGGAAATTAAATACATTTCATGGACTAAAATTAGAAATTTACTTGACTGTTAAAAAAAAAAAGTGTAATGCTTTATTTGACATGCTGTTTACCATTTAATACAAACTTTTAATAAGGTCTACCAGCTGCTTTCATCTCCAGTGGTGCATTATGAAAATACTGATGTTGGCCCTGAATTACATCTGTGTTCTTTTCCTGTCTGAATCCCATTAACATGTAAAGTACTGCAAGAGCAAGGTTTGATAATACTTCATGCATTAACACACAAGGGAGGGCCGTGCATCCTTGCTTTTCAAACACCAAACGCTCCCGAGTGCCAAACTGTATCAGCAGAATCTTGCAAATCAGAGCTGCTTTGTCTGCTTCCTGATGAGACCCCCCTCCACTCCTCTCCTGACAGATGACCGTATTGCAGTTAGCCCATCACTGATTAATAAAAATCTCCATTCTCCCAGCCACCACCCAACTAACACATACACACTGTCAGCAAGCAAACCTTCCAGCTTGGCTACAATAGCACTGAGTGGTGAACGTCGCTCCTCTGTGAGTACCAGTGTTTATTTCATTTGTAAAACTCCAACCACTAAAAAAATGCTTAATCGCTTAATCGACCAAAGCAATTAGTAGCCAATCTCCTGAGGATTTTGCTTTGCCCCTAAACATTACACAATGGTTTATGTCAAAGGATTTGTCACCTCCTCTATGAGGCCTTCTTGGCTTCGCAAAAATACACAATAGCAATGAAAGAAAGAAAGAAAAAAAAAACATCCTCCATTCCTCCGCTGAGGATTTGAGAACTTATATAACTCCCAATTATCAAAACTTCTCCAGGCAGCCTCACAGCCCTCTGCTCTGTTTATATGACTCACAAAATAGCTAATACTCAACTGTGTATAATGCCAGTGTGGCCACATGACTGCAGCAAAGGCTCTCGTGCTTTCTGCCCCACTGAGTCAGGCATAATGGGTGTCTTGAAGGCTCCAGGCTCAGGCCAGCAATGCTAACAAAGCCTCGGTGGCTTGCAGGGAAGAGCATGTCTTCAAGCAACTTGCCAAAAACTCATTTTCAGGAGCACTCAGGGATTTCTGCAGGATACATGGTAACGCCATGACATGTCTGGCTTTAGATATCATGGCATAAGGAGGATTTGGAGGATGCAGCGTGTGTAAAGAACCAATCTAAATGATGTGAGATAAATATTAATTTCATATTTAATGGTAAGTTAATGGTTTCATATTTAATGGTAATGGTAAGACTTTTTTTTTTAGATCAGACAGGAAATTCTTCACCTTTTTAGAAAAATTATCAGTAGAGTTCAAATATAAAATAAGTAATTTAATATATACTTGAGTTAAAGCACACTGCTTGCACAGCTGACGTCATTTCTCTTGAAACTATGTGCACTACACTTCACAAAAGGACTAATAAATACAGAATACTAAATTCCAAATTTATATAATTCAATTTACCATGTCAAACAGCTGCCATTTTCTACTGGTGTCATATCATATACCCCTGTCTTAAAACTGAAATGACATCAGTATGAAACATTTTCTGTATAAATTAATTGAGAAAAAGGATTAGAAGTGGGACATTATACTTTATAAAGTCTGCTCTGTCTCACTGACCAAGTCTCCTTCACATTGTATCTTTGTTTCTTGCTCTCTCTCGCTCTCTCTCTCTCTCTCTCTCTCTCTCTCTCTCTCTCTTCTCTCAAGGCTTGACTCTTGTCTAGGCCAGCATTAATGTACCTGTTTACCTCATGGGTGGTCTTGAGACAGGCTCAAATAAAGCCCCCTTTCCTGCAGATCTAAGTGTAGAGTAGCTGCTAATCCGATTTCAGGAAACAGCCGAGTCGCCCTCTAGCTTCCCAGCTTATTTCTACACCAGGGACCGAAATGGAGGGAGAGTGCATCATTCAGCAAATATTCAAAGGCAGACTTTAGGACCACCTAACCTGTGGCTTTTATTGCCCACCCCATAATGAGGGGGGGAATATTACCTTTTCACTGCCTGTGCTTTCTTAAATACGTTCTGCCCTCACAGGGACATTACAGTGGCCAAATATAATGCCGGGTTTCATGGAGTCCAGGCTTATCTGGCCTTGGAAAGTATGTGAGACATGCCAATGAACAAAGGGCCATCTCTCCGCCAGCAAGCCGGGTGAGGGGATCTCTTTCAGTGGCCACAGATTGCCCTGTGTTCCCTTAATTGACAGACCTGGGCCGGCTGGGACAGAAATGACATGCAGCTGCCCCTGGCCCAGCACATGCAGGTAGACCACATTTCAGCACGGAAATAGTCTCTAATCCTCTATTCTGCATGTGAGTCCTCTACTCTGGCAATACATGCTTGCCTTTGCACACACACAGTCAACAAGATAAGGAAAAATTACATTTTTACCATGTATCCGGCCACGTCATACAATTCACGGTTAAATCTCACATGCAAAGAAATGCTGTAGAGCAAAGATGCCAACAAAATAATGAAATTAATGTTTCTACATTTAAAAAAATAATATACTACCGTAAAGAGCAGTAAACAGTAGTAAATGAAACAAAGTCAATATTTGGTGTGACAAAAAAAAAATTTAAATAAAATACTATAGTATATACTATAGTCTCCGGTACAGTTGGTGCAGTTTTATAATTAAATGAGCTGTAAGTTTTATTGAGCATCTTGCAGAACCAGACACGGTTCTTCTGGAGACTTTGACTGTCACACTTGCTTCTTATTTTTGCAGCAAAACCCAGCAGCCTTCATTGTGTTTTTTTGTCTGAAAAGTGTCTCTCATGTAATATACTGCATTCTTTACTAACATACAAACATTTTTCTGTAACATTTCATTTTGCGCTGTCTAAACTAATGTCTGGGAATCTAAAATGTTTTTTGCACTAATGAAGAAGTCATAAAATAACAAATTTATAACAAAGTTAAATATATATATATATATATATATATATATATATATATATATATATATATATATATATATATATATATATATATATATATATATATATATAAGCATTATCCAAAAGCAGCATCACCAACTCATATATGTTTACTTTATATGACTTTAATAAAAAAAAAAAAAAAAAAATAAAAACACCACAGTGACTTTGTGGCACGCTCTGGCGGAGTAACTCACTTGCTCTTTTCTTGCACCTGTTTTGGGGAAAGCATGGCCTCAGCTGGTCAAAGACAGGCAATGCAGAACGTTTTATCAAGCAAGCTGTAAGCTGAAGCACAGAATGACAAGATATTTTTAGAAAATGGTAAAAATTCATTAACTGATTAAAATAACTTTGGAGTTTAGCAATCATTTCAAAATCCAAAAGCACCGATATTATTTCATACCTAAAATACGTTTGTAAATCAAATAACTGCATAAATCATTATAAATGTTTTTTTAATGATTAAAAAATGTATTTTTAATTTTGAGATATAAATTTAAGTTGCCTTCGTTACGAATTAATTTCACATAGTTGACACCCAAAATGCTCATAAGCAATTCAGGGAGGAAATTATAGCATTGGAGAATGTGAGTAGACCGACTGCCAATGATTAAAAATAATAGCATAAAATCCTATTATGGGCACAAGGCCAATATTTTCATTTACATTTCCTGCATCATGTTTTTGTAGCGCAAATGCATGACTTTTCATGCTATCAACACACAGCCTATTTTTGTTATTTAATTACTTTGCTTTGTGGAACCAAGCCAAACAAAACTATTAGCGCATTTATTATTATTTATAAATGCAGAAAAAGAAAAAAAAAACTCTGATGTGCACTAAATAGTGCATGTCCATACACATCATTTGCCAGCTGACACCATCTTTTTCCATCGTAGGCCAGTGTGCATGTACCCTGATATACAGTATGCAATGGCATCAGAAGACAAGAGTGTCACTTCTGATCCCTAGTGTACTGTCAGATGTCAGCAGACCCGGGGGAGTTTGCTTTCAGCAGGGAATACATTCGGCCATACGGCATCTGTCGCTGCCGCTCAAATCAGCTTCCAAACCGCTGAGCATCACCCACACCAGACCAAGCCAGCGCTGCCACTAATGCAACTCATGGTCAGATTAAATAAGCTTTTCAGAATTTTTTGAGATATGACAAGTCATTGTTTGCTTTGGGCTTGTCAGGGTTTTTTTTTCATTTATTGCTGGATCAGCTATAACCAGTTGGTGGCTATTTCCTTAGATAAGTGAAAAAGTTCTCATTATATTTTTTTTAAAGTTGTGTTTTCTCTTAGAGTGTTTTTAATTAATAAACGTAACATGGACTGATGCCTTGAAAAGTTCACTGTAAGCTCACATGACATGCTCCAGTCAAGACTGCAGTGCACTATCCATTCCTAAATACTCCAGATAGTGAGTGTACTTGACGTGGGGCCAAGCAGACTAAGGAGGGCCACACAGCGGCGGTAACTCCAGCCCTAGAGAGAGGGCGAGATAAGAGAGTCCCATCTCAACCCTGCCTCGCCGTTACCTGAGGAACGTTGCCGAGTCAATAAAAGCCCTCTTGTGTCTGTCAGAGCTCTTTCAGTGCTCCGTTTGATGGCCCATCATCCCGCTGCTGCTTGCTGATGACCTTGATCCCACACTTAGCCCAGTGTAGCAAGAGCCCATAAACATGGCCTAAAGAGTCCAAGCTCTCAGCTTCCTAACAGCCCTGTATGTTACAAACAAAGGTAAATAACACATGGCTGTGAATGTGAGGGGGTCGTCTGCTCTCAAAAGATGCCTTAAGGGACTACGTTTACATTACCAGCACCTTAACATAGCAATGAAAGAAAAAACTACAGCAGTTCTACTATACTATAGGAGAAATCTAGCCTATGTATATTACATGGATTGTGTAGGGTGTCAAAGAAAAAAAATATTTTTTTAGTGATACATATCTCAAATTGAATGGAACGTTTTGTTTTAATGGAAATTAACATACTGTGTGTAAATGATGTGCTGGGAAACTATTGAGTGAAATAATAATGTGCAAACTCTAAAAACATAAATGTCGAAAAGGAAAATATCATTAAAATGTTGTATTTCGTACCAATAATTTCTTTTTTCATTTATTTTTTTATGGCATTTGGCAGATGCCCTTATGCAGAGCAACTTACATTTATCTCATTTATACATCTGAGCAGTTGAAGGTTAAGGGCCTCGCTCAAGGGCCCAACAGTGACAGATTGACAGACCAGGGATTTGAACTCACGAGCTTCTGAACAGTAGTCTGACGTCTTAACCATTGAGCTACCACAGATCTGTTTTCTCTCAGTCTGTTTACTAAAGAGCACAAATCTCCTGAGTGAGTCCTAGCTTTGTGAAGAGGTATCGTGTCTTCTCTACTGGCTCCTGCAGTCCTCTTAGAGGAGTGACGTATGTCTCAAGAACATAAAATGTTATTGCAAGTTCAGTGGAGCCCTTACTGCGACAACAATAGTCGTCACCAGTAAAGAGACTGTGGCTCTAGCACGGGCCAGTGAAACTAAAAGAACATAATGGAGATGCAGTAATAACATGGCCCTGACAAATAACAGCAAAGTCAAATGGATCTTTAGGGTGTGCCAATACTGGCAAAGGGCAGTAATTAAAAAGGAGCTTTTTAGATAATATTTATAGAAACTGTTTGTATCTGGTAATAATATTGTGCACAGAGCTAGCAGAAGAGATGCATGCTCGGTTTAAATCAAGAGCATTATTATATTTTTAACTACAATTGACTTAAAAATAAAAACAATTTGGTCTTGAACAAAAAAAAATATATACAGTACTGTGCCCCTTAGCCACCCGATTTCATTTAGTACAAACTTTGTTATGGATTTATTATTTT
Organism: Ameiurus melas; assembly: GCA_012411365.1. NCBI lineage: Eukaryota > Metazoa > Chordata > Actinopteri > Siluriformes > Ictaluridae > Ameiurus > Ameiurus melas. Next base: position 20,975,336 of record CM022755.1, on the reverse strand, counting down.
ATGAATTCTACATTATCGAGTCAGTATTAAAAATCATTTTAGATTTCAAATCATTAGATTCCCAGCACAAAATGAAATGCTACAGAAAAATGTTTGTATGTCAGTAAATAAAACAGTATATTACATGAGAGACAGTTTTCAGACAAAAAACACAATGAAGGCTGCTGGGGTTTGCTGCAAAAATAAGGAGGAAGTGTGACAGTCAAAGTCTCAAGAAGTATCGTGTCTGGTTCTGCAAGATGCTCAATAAAACTTACAGCTCATTTCCTTATAAAACTGCTCTAAATGTATTGGAGACTACTTTTTTTTTTAAAGAAAAGGGTCGTCACACCAAATATTGAGTTTTTTTTTTTTATTTCTGTGTACTGCTCTTTATAGTAATTTTGTTTAAATGTACAAAACATTTCATTTCATTATTTCTGAAGGCATCTTTGCTCTACAGCATTTCTTTGCATGTGCTAATGCTGTATGATTTTGCTTTCTAATGAACAGTACCAAAACACCTGCTCTAGCCATTCTCAAGTCTGTGAACAAAGTATTATCCCTACTCAATGCCAAATTCAGTTCATATTCATCTCATCCTGGCAATGTGCTGCACTAGTATGGATTATTTCACACAATAGCTTAACACACAGTCAGAGTTTCACACTCCTACTTTACACCTCTTATGACAAACATACCGTAAGTGAATTAACAGTAACAGGAGTTACACCCACTGTTAGAATGCTATAAATAAAAAAAGGCATTTTAGAATAAATACTACTACTATAACAACTACTATTACTATGAAAAATAATAATAACAATAATAAAGAAATATCAACCATTATAACTACTTATCAAGATATACCTACACCTCAGTGGTAGTAAGCTGCACTGCAAGCTATAAACACATCCATGCATTACTGAGTGCTTCTTGATACCCGTGCTCATCACTATAATTTTCCAACTATTGGCCACTGATTGCATTTCAGCCCAGAGGTGAACATTACATGCTCACTTAGCACCTGAGATCACGCAGGCCGCTGTGTCTTCCCCTCCAGTGAGTACTTGGCAAAGCCAGACTCTGTGAACTCAACACACACCATGCAACATCGACCACAGACAGCCTCCAGTGAGTGAGAGATTCTGCTAACAAATTGTTTGTGGGGTAAATACACAAAGCCTTTTACTGCATTCAAATATGACAGTCTGACTGACTGTGCACTCAGGGGGGAGGGGGGGGGACAACAATGGGGGGGGACCCCCACAAATAAAACAATATTAATTACAGTAATAAAACCTGGTAATAATTATGGGTTTGGGCAAATTGTACTGCACCAGAGTGCAGTTAGTGTGTCTGAGAGGTGTTTTGTGTATTCACAGGCAGTGAATGACTTAACCCTGCCATCCAGGGGTGAGAACACAAAGGCATAGGCACCCAGGGTCCGAAACTATACACTTTAATAAAGTCACAAATGGCTAAATGAGGAGCTGTGATCGCACTCACATTACCAACAACAAGGGCTGCACTATGCCTCAAGGAGTTTTGTTTTCCACAAATATGCTAAGCTAATACAGACCTAAAAACACAGAAACCTGATCACGACTTGGGTTATTCAGGTTTTAGCTACCGCACAGAGACTTTTTCCTCTTTCGCTCTTTTAGAACAACATCAAGAGCTCAGGGTCCTCTGTGGAAACCAAGCTTAAAAATAGCCTCTGCATACTAACCTGAAGTAAAGCAGCTCAGCAGCATTAGTTACAAGTGTTCAATTTTCTGGTTCAGCTTAGTTCGAGGCGGTTTGCAAACTACTGCCTATGCCGTTAGAAGTATTTCATTAAAGAGCTAAATATCTTCTAACGTCTTTCCTGATTTGGTGCCAGGACCATTGCTATATGGCAGTTGTCTGTATCAGGAAGAGAAAGATGGAAAAAAATGAGGAGAGGAAAGTACTGAGGGCACGTACATATGTATATGTATGTGTGTGTGTGTGTGTGTGTGTGAGAGAGAGAGAGAAAGAGAATGCAAACTTTGGAGAGTCTTCTTTTGGGCCTCCAATTTGGACACAGAGAGGTCGCAACCTCCCTCTTTATTTTTCCCAAGGCTGTTGGGCTAATGAAGTAACAACAAACTAGGCCGCCGGCTAATTTGGAGTGGCATTTCCTGGCCCCTCTTGGCCCACGGAGATGTGTTTCATTTTCTCTTATCAGTGTTTCAGTCATGTGGCTTTCTGCATGGACGCCCTTGTCTCCCCCCATCGTTGGCCTAATGGAAACTTCGTTAATGTCATTAATCTGCCGACTAGGACAAGTACTAAACATACATCAGCCTGTTTGTACCAGCTTTGCGAGAAAACGCCAGGGGCTGTTTAGACTTGAACACCACATAAAGATACACAGAGGTTTCATTATCTTTACCAGGCTACGCAGCAGCAAAATTGCGCAGGACACGCATTAATCAAGTTATGTCGTGATTCTTAACCAAAATGTACACTACATGTATCTCCTCCTCATCATTTTTGCTTGCGTATACACACTTACAACCCAATAAACCGTAATTGAAAGTTTGATGAGAATAACACGAGTGATCACTAGCCAGATAACGCATGCAGAGCCTGTGTGAATCTATGAATGTCACCACTCGGTTCTGAAATTGGAAGTAAATTGAATGTTCAAATTGATGGCTCGACTAAAATAATCAAGTAACTGCTATGCCAGCAAATACTCCACTTGTCCATCATGTGACACAGACAGTAATAGGAAAAATCCCGGAGCCTTAGACAGAAGCCTTTACACATGATAAACGTTATATATAAACAGCACACTATAAATAGAATACAAAAACAATGGCAAACATGTTACACATGAGCAAGTTATATTTTTCCCCTAATTCTGTCCGAACATGTGTGAGGCTTGTGTGGTAGCTGTCATGTTGACCTCACATAAAGAGATGCTCTGTGCCCTCCTCAAATCAAAACAGAGGGCCTGCATAAAGCCACTTTAATGATGAGTCAGGCAACTCGGAGAGGTCTCTCTAATTAAGAGACTTCATTCACACATTCCCTCCACTCCATGAATGGACACTCTCAGGCTGACATGTCATATAGCTCCATTCATAGCAAGCAAAAACACGGGGGGAGCAGAGCTCAGCTGGGAGGAATGGCCAACCAAGGGGACATTTTCTTTTGTGTGCCGCTAAGCTTCTGGGGCCAAATGCCAGCAGGCTTACCCTAGTGCTGACTGTCCATGTGTTTCGCCTTTCTCCCACATGGAGTAATTAGGAAGATCTTAATGGGTTTCCAGGTTTATTAGTGTCCAAAAAGAGCTTTGAATGTCACTTTAATTAAGGGGATTCTGAAGACAGCTTGTGTGGCAACGTCGTTCTGAAAAATCCTTGTCTGGGCACAAGGGGAATGAACAGGCCAGGCCCTCAATACACACAAAGATACCTAAAGTCCTGAAAGAAGGCTATCTAGACCCATGGTCAGGCAAACTAGATCATTTGACCTCGACAGAACATTAAACTGACAGCAATTATTGGCTTAGCATGACACACAGGCGTATACGATTCCCTCCTTTCATATCAGCATCGGCAATCCTACTCCAAAAACCCTCCCATTGAAAAAACGCACTCCCAAATTATTTTGGAGGATAAATTTATTCCTGGCATATCCTATGCTCGTTCATGCAGAATATAAAATCCTAGATTATTTCTTGCTTGGTTAACTCGCATCCGGTCTCCTCGTTCACAAAGCCACTCTAATGTTGCCATTAGTTATGCTTCTCTGGTGGCCAAAAAATGAATCCTGAGGTCCTCGCATACAATATATGAATGGTGGAAGGAGATAAAATATATCACAGAGATAAAGAGGCCAGTTCATTGCTGGAACATCAGAGTGCAAGATAATTAATCAATATGAAAATGACATGACTGTTAAATGTGCAGCTCGAAAAAGCCTCTCATATATTTTCCCCCCTAAGACGGTGCTCCAACGTTAATAATTCTACAACGATCGCTCCCTTGAAGATAATATAAAATGTTTCACATAAAGACATTTTATAAAGGAATATAGCCTGTTTTAATAATTAATTCAGTGGAGAAAAAAAAATACTATGCACTATAATGCTATTTAAATTTAATCCCTGATTCAATCCCTGAACTGTTCATTCAAAGATTCATGCACAAATGTCCAAACTTTATGTTAAGGATATAAGAAAGGTAACTAAAATATTCAAGTTATTGGTGAGACCTGGTGAAAAATCTAAATTTTTTATTCAAAGCTTCAAAGCAACTAGTGTTTCGTTGAGCGAGGAAAGACAACATGTCAGAGTTTTATGGCACAGGTGTGTAATCGTATGGGCTGGGAGCCTAGAAAGGTGATCTGATAATTGGCCACAGGGGAAACAGCTGTGTGTCTAGGGATTGTCTGTAGAAGATAAGGGACAGGAACTTGTAGTGAGGTATTTTATTAAGTGTCAATTTGCCACAATAGTGTGTCCTCATAGATCCTACAACAGAACAGAGTTTTGGGGATTTTGGAGATCTTGGAGGCTTGGAGCTCAGATAAAAGTTATCCTGAAAAAAGATATATGTTTAAAATATAAAACTTTATATTAATATATAATATAAAAAATTCTGTAAAAAATAAAAAGTGGAAAAGAGGAAATCGGTTATCAGCTAATATGGGCAGCAATAAAAAAAATTAAAAGTGGGGAAATAAATGTAAGAAGATGCAATTTTTATATACACACGCACACACACACACACACACACACACACACACACACACATTATATATATATATATATATATATATATATATATATATATATATATATATATATATATATATATATATATATATGTGTATATATATATGTATATAAAAGACAAAGAGGTGGTGTAATTTGTATGTATTGTGTTAAAAAACTGCAATGCTTAGAATTTCAAACTTACTACAAAGAATGCTGCCACTTTTTCATGCTGTGGAATTGCATCTGGTGGCAGCAAAGCGAAACGGCAAGCTTTATTTTCCTCAGACAGTAATGCTAGTGTACCTTTGGCACAGAAAAGCAGCGCCTCGTACCTCACTCGGGGCAGCTCAGTCAATGGAACAAAGTTAGAAGAATAGAATACAGTCACAGAACAAAACACACACGGCACAGTGCCGGTGCAGAGACTACGGCTGGAATTCCACTCGGTGTACAAGATGAGCAAAATGGTGACAGGCAAGAGTGGGATGGGGCCTTTACTCCTATAAGCCATGCATGTCTTCAGCCAAGAATAATTTCCATTTTCATAGGCAAGACTACAGCTGCAGAATTCACTCATCAATGTAATGCCACTGCAAACAACTGCTTGTGCTCTGTCTGCATGAATACAACTATGTCTGCATGTTACTGGAAAGAAGTGTTCCATTGTTATGACAGATTACAAATGCAAGCATGAACTAATAGTAATAAAAAATAAGTAATAATAATAATAATAATAATAATAATAATAATAATAATAAACTAACAGCAATACGATTTGCAGGAACCAATGAACCAATTCAGTATTAATTTTTCTATAGAAAGGCCTGTGAGAACGTTTTTATAAAAAAAAAGTTTAATTTAAAAGTTGTTCAAATCTATTAAAATGTTTAATGTTTTATATAAAAAAAAATGTGAAAACCAAAACATCATAGCATCTAATAGGATTTCGGACTGTAAAAAAAAAAAGGGGGCGGGGGGTAAAGTGCATAAAAAACTGAAAATTTATATCTGGGGTATACTTAATTCACAAGTTATAATACAAGTTATAATAAATATAAAATACAATTATTTAGGAAGTCTTTAATTTACAAAAAAAAAAAAAAAAAAAAAGCTCAGCTATTAGACCCCAACTGCCCCAAAGCCAAAGTGTAGAACAATGCCACGTCTCAGTACAATACGTGCAGAAGGTGGAGCTCTTTGCACAGAAGGTGTGATTCGCCCTTATTTATAGATTCCCAGCAGCGGCATTGACATCAAACCCGGCCCAGTGTTTTGACAGGACACTAATGTTGGGCTCAGATGAGGAATCACTTCAAGGTGCCCTATGACACAAGATAAATGGCAGCTGACCTGAAGACACTGAGAGGTGAGCAGCCTTGTGGCACTGTTGTGGTGCGGGTCTGAAAACATTTCCTGTGTTTCTTGAGATGCACCACACTTTCAGCTTCTTAGGCTTCCCACAGTTGAAAATGGAAGGTGACACTGAGTCTGATTGAACAGAGTTACTACTTTCCTGAAAATAATGACCAAGACTGTTTTACAGAAAGTTCCAAAAAGCAATCCCAGATTTGAAGAGATTTAAAATAAACTTAATAGTTAGCTGATGGCTTTCTAATTTTGGATGTAAAATTATCAAATAGTGTATAATGGCAATTTATTTAATCAATGCTATTAACTTTTTTTTTTAAACAAAAGAAGACGAAGAAAAAAAAAACATCTGATACAAAACACACAGTTCCTGAACTAAATGAACCATGGCTGTTTTTTCTACATTATACTCTCAGCCACATAAATGATCAAACCTGATGACAGTCAAAGTCTGAGAAAGAAACAGAGCTTACCAAAGGGAAAGTGACAGGCCTTTCTACAACAGATGTTTCTACCGAGGGGAGTCTACTCTCCACTGAGCAGTCTCACACATGAGAGACACCCAAAGCTTTGGAAACCGTCCTGAAAATGTATATTCACTGGTAAACATGCCACCTCCCACACTGACTACTGCTTTCACAAAATATTCCTGCCATGTGCAAAATTACAACAAACTACTCAGAATGTTATACGCATCCATTTATATAGTTGAGGAGAATGAAATATTCTTTAACACGAAACAAAAAAAAAACAAGGATGTTTCAGCTTATTACAAAAAAGATAAGCTTTTATCGATCCACAATCTGGACGAAAGCCAGACTATTGACAGGAAGACAAAAGACTTCGGCAAGGCCATTTGTCATAAATCTAGTGCCCTTACTCTATCATGGCGAGCGAACTTTTCCCACTGGAAGTGATAACACACTTGTTCAGTTTTAGAAGATCAATATTAATATGTGGGTGATCCAGAAGATAGATGTAGGACACAGTTTAACCCATTTGCTGCTGGATCATAACCTAAAAGACCCAAAGAATTCATTCAGGACCTGGAACAGGTTGAATTTAACATTACTCTTTGCAGTTTTCACACAAACATAACCTACTGCATGTAAAGCTAAAGTAGACCGTTGAAATGTTTATGAAACTAAAAGTGAAAATGAATCATTCTCTTTTTGGATGTGTTAAAGTATGCACACCCTTTAGCTGCTAAGTGATGCCTGCTGTTGCTTCTGATACAACAAGAATTATTATACATTAATAAGAATAACAAGCAAATATTAAGACTGTTTCAAAACCAACAAAATATCCCTCATTTTGTTGTCTGTGTACTGAAAAATCTACCATCGATGCTGCATAGAAAACTACCAATACAGAAATAATTATGCTTTATATTTCTTTAAGCCGTAATTATCACTTAAAATGAATCCCAGAACAGGATTTGCAGTAAATGTCATTTTCAGTAGTGCACAGAGATGGCATGCTTGTCATCTAAAGCCATGTCCACTTCACAAGACGGCATTTTGCCTCCTGTTCTTTGTGGCCAGTCTGGTGCCCATTTCCTTCAGACAGGATCTAAGCAGGAGCCAGACGGGAAGGCAAGCATGGCCTCGCAGGAGGCCGGATAAGCCAGCTCTGATGCCTTGATACAGCTCCAGACCCCCAAGCTTTGACATGCTGGCCACAAAAGCAGAAAAAGTTTCCTCAGGAAGCAAATAGGCTTCTAGCAAAATACTGCTTCTTTTTTTTTTTTTTGATAATCTACACAGCTGTTACTTTCTTAAACCTATAAAAGTAGAAAATAAAAATTGTGATAACCTACAACACAAGAATATACTTGCAAATGAAACTGCTTATAGGGAAGAAAATTCAGAAAAGACTGAATGTGAAAGATACTGAAACAAAATGTAAAATGAATACTTTAGGAGCTGTGAGGTTTGTAAACTTGATGAAAATGAAAATACAAAAAAAGGACAGGTTTGGGTGTGTAAAAAAATGAATTTGCTGAACAAGTTCGAAAATTGTTCCAAGGTCCTAATATTCAAAGCTAAATAAACACACACTTCTTTAAATACAGGCTGCATATTTTGTATTTAAAACAGGCATCAAAGTGTTCACATAATTAAAAAAAAAGTTAATAATAATAATAATAATAATAATAATAATAATAATAATAATAATCCATAAACAGATATTAAATGTGTTGGGTTTTTTTTTTTGCTAAACATGTTTATGTCTGCACTATTCTTCAAATGAGTTTATTTATTTTTAAACAAATCCAGAACTGGCGGAAATGTAAGCAGTGCATATACATTGATAAAAACAGAATAGTATTTAAATGTCAAATTATTGTGCCTGAATTGCAAATCGTCTATTAATAAAATAATTAGAAGTGTTCCGAAAGACCGGTCTGGATATTGGTGTTTAAAGTTGGCAAAGGTAATTAATTTGGCAGTAAATTATTTGCACTGTAATTGGTTAACCTAATGAAGGAGAGGAAATTGCAAATCAAACTGAGGTTCTCTACCTTTCGCTCTAATAAGATGGAAATCTTTTGCACAAAGCACAATATACACATTGCGGATCCTGACCAGCCACTGTGATAACATCATGCTTGAGTGTACCTCTCGCTACAAATAAAATATAGAATACAGTTTTTATTTTTGAAAAAATGTTTCAAATAAATTAAGCAATTATTATATAGTGTAAATAAAGAAGTCTACAAAAAAAGAATAGATATAAATAACTGACTGTTTGGTTGGTTCTTTAACTGTAATTGAATTTTCTTTGAATATTACACAAACTATTATTAATATTTATTCTGAATTGACATTATATAAAATTACAAAAACTTGTTATTCATATCACAATCACGAAGAGTGACTGGTGCATGATGAAGGCTTTATCCAAGCTCTTACTTGCTACTCAATATTAAATTCTGCAGTAAATCAGACCTGGCTGTAAAAACTAATACTGAACATACACATGTATTTCTTATTATAGCTGTAATTTTCCACTGTGCTTGGCAACAACAGAAGATTTCACAAAGCATCTGTGCAGTTATATAAAGCGTACAACATGTATAAACTTTCTGCAGAGCAAATTATCAATGTGTTTTATACTCAGCAAAGCGCTTTGCAATAATGTGATGTGCTTGATGGGACGCTGGTCCCCACAGGTTCGGTGTGGGCGTCTCTGTGGCCCACCTCATGATCTTGCGCTTTGGCACACTGGCAGATGGGGTACATCATGCCATCAAGTGGAAAAACAAGTTAATGTCAAGTGGCTCAACTATACAACTGTTCCTCCAAAAGATAAAAACTAGCACAATATATTATAATCCATAATGTCGAATATAGTTTAATCACCTATACACCCTTAGCAACACCAAAATATACTGTTGTTCCCATAAAAAAGCTTTGCAGAAATAAGAAGACACTAAACTTAACTAATATATATATATATATATATATATATATATATATATATATATATATATATATATATTGTTAAGTTTAGTGTCTTCTTATGTCCAAGCAAATTATGTATTTGTACCTGTTATTCAGCTTAGTATGTATTTGCAAAAATCACTACACATTTGTAAATATTATAAATATTCACTACAAAAGACAGATTTTAAGCATTGCATGCCTCAGTAGTTACGGTGCGGCACTCAGGAGAAGTGTGACTCAATGCAGCCATCTAGTGTCAAAGTGCTAACATTTTCTAGTATAACCTTAAGTATAGCGGTATAACAATAGCGGTATAACATAAAATAAAATATGCTTTAATAAAATTTTATTTCGTTCATTTTTAAAAAGAAAATTAAATAAATAAATAAATAAATAAATGAATAAACATTTGAAATGTGTAATATGGTTTTTAGGAATAATAATGAGTCTTTTTTTGTCACACATACATTACAGCACAGTGAAATTGTTTTCTTCCCGGTCAGAGCGCAGGGCCAGCCATGATGCAGCACCCCTGGAGCAGAGAGGGTTAAGGGCATTGCTCAAGGGCCCAACAGTGGTAGCTTGGTGGTGCTGGGGCTTGAACCCCCGACCTTCCGATCGGTAACTCACAGCCTTTACCTCTAAGCCACTAATGTACAATGTAACTCAGTAAATATGTCTTATTCGGAGTGTCTGAACTATAAAAATGATGAATATCAGCATTTTCCTGTGTGCCTGCTTTATAGCCCAATTAATTTCCAAATAAAGGTATTAAATATTAATGTAATGTACATTTGGACAATTAATGAAAAAGGGTGTAATTAATTATTCCGACTTATTCTCACATTGTTCAATTTGTTATCTTCAGAGTATGAGGCTAGGTTTCACCAATGTTGTAAGGCAAGTCTACATGCTTGTGACCCAAGAGGGTTTAATCAGAGTCCAGCCAAGTCACAACGTCTTCTGCACGACTCATTATCAGCTGCATGTACCATGTTTCCTGCTCTGGACGAATCTCTAATGGAACTCTGTAGCCGACATGACATGAATCTAGAGGAGCTGAGAATAGAAACATGCACACATCCACAGACCCAGACACATACAACTGAAGCCGCGTTAATTATGTAGAACTACACATCTATAATGCCAGTATGTGGACTAGTACTGCAACTGACCCAGCTGAGAGCATGGCAGCTCAGTTCACCCTTCGCTAGTGCCAATTCGACACAGTGTAACTGAGAATGACTATATCTTATAACAGTTCAGTGCTTAAGATGAGGTAAAGTTAACTAGTCAGAAGCAAGCCAGAGTTTACAAAGAGATTCATATGCACAGATATTCTATTTTATATGCACCATTTATTAAATTCATCAGTGAAAACCGCCCAGTGTCAAGGTTTCAAAATAGATCCACACAGATAAATTGGCACACAAAAAAACTCCTTAAGCTCAACGCACACAATAAACCAAGGATATGATTCTAGCTTCACATGTAAAAATAATGAAACCAAACACATTACTTCAGTCGGTGTGGCACAGATATTTGCCCAGCTTGTAAATGATACTGAAACTAATTAGCTTGCAGGACTACTACACCATAATGAATATTTGAATGGGAATATGAGGCAGACATGAGTTGAGAAGAACTGTGGCCATTTCCATTGGCATTTAACATGTTTTAAATTAAAACTTGCATAACATTATTGAGATGAGTGAACACTGGCTTTCTGAGCATTATAATGACTTTAGGCCAGTTTTGTTACAATTTTGAACAATTTTGTTTGGTTGGTATTACTTTGCGCTTGCCAGTCCTGCTGAAAAACGATGCTCAAACTGGTAGACCATCTTCGCCTGTTGACCAATCATTGTCCAGTTTCCTTACTACTTGACTAAGCTGGTCAATAAATGTTAGACCAGGGGTGTCCAATCATTCCAACCAAGTAGAACCCCAACCTGAGTCTTCTCAAAGCCAAGAGAAACAGATTAAACAGGTGGAATCAGGTGTGGCTCCTGCTTGGTTGAAGTGAAAACCTGCACCCACACCAGCCCTTTGTGGAAAAGATTGGACACCTGTGTCTTAGATATTTTCTAACTGCCTCATTGTTATTTCCTTTTGTTGTTTTAGCAGCAATGATTCCGTTTTCTTTCTACCAGCTGGTAAAGAAAGTCTACAAGTTCGAGCAGCTTGGCCTGTGTTTTAGCAGCTGAAAAACTAGATTTTTCATCAGGAAGCCATTTCAAAACTCTGTTAAATCAGTGGCCACGACCATCTGGAGATTACAGTCGATTATTTAACCCCCCTATTATGTTATGGGTCAATTTGACGAGTTTCCACATTTGATATGTCTAAAATACTGCTTAATCTCTCTTTTTCTTTGAGATTTTATTTTCCTCATTTAGGGTTATGAATTTATATGCAACCATTTCTTCTTATGGCTTGTATCGGACAAGCCATAATAAAGGTTTACTGTTTAAAGCTGTTCTTTTCTGTTATTATGTGCATTTAAACTGTCACCTTGATCCATAGCATAACTGATGCAACTTTTTTGTTCTTCCCCAACATAATAGGAGAGTTCACTAGTCTGTTCACTAGTCAACACAGTTGTCCACACTTACCACGCTCGTTTTTAACGTTTATTACTTTGCCCCCTCGACATTGTGAACTCATTCCTAACAAGTGGAGCACCACCAAGCACAGAACAAAATGAAACGAGTGCAGCTGCTATTTCTTAAGCGCGGGAGATCTCTCAATTGAACAGCTCGCCTGCAGCACGAGTGCGTGTTTACATTGAACAGGAAATGACGTCATACATTTTTGAAACAATCCACGGCGCGCAGGGTTAAGCCATTCCTCCACTTGCAGCATATAATAACCTGCTGGTTTCAGGAAGAAACGGATTGCTGCCCGCAGCCATCCTGCGCTGGTTTTGTAAGTCCAGCAGATCGCTCGGATAAGAGGTTAGATGTGTGTATTTGTGTTAGCCAGTTTCTGGAGCTGAGGATGACTAGCCAGCGCGAGCTCGTTTAGCTGTTAGCTCGATAGTTCATCCTGCAGTAGATCAACTCCGCGGTTATTTAACCTTTAAACCTAGATACTGTCCGGTAGTTGTGTCCACCGGAAATAGACACTCGATTAAACTGCAGAAATGACCAGACGCTGTGTCCACTCTTAAGCAGTTAGCTAGTATCCTGGGGGGGGTGAAAACAAAAGGCAAAGTACAGCTGATGCTCGACATTTCCCCGCAGTGTAGGCCTGTGTCTGAGCTGCAGACATCAACACACATAAACATCATCCGTATTTTCAGATATGTTCACATGTATATGTACAATGTTGAGTAAACGGAGAAGCTAGTGAAGGCGATCGAGCCAACTAGCGACCATTCTTCTCGTCTTCACTAACAATGGAGCAGTCGTCTTTTTAGTATTATCTTGAACTGAGAAAAATAAATAACTAAGTTTGCAAATTACTGTGTACTTGTTGACAAATATGATCATTCTTCTGTGATGTAACTTGTCTTTTTTTTTTTTAAGGAACACCTGGTCGTTTGGGCAGAAGCTTGTCTGTGCTCTTGTGTTTGACTGCATGTTGATCAGTAACAGGTAGGATGGAGCTCCAGAAGATTATCCATGATGCACTGTATGACTTCGTGCGATCGCACATACCGCATGCAGATCTAAGGTAAGTTGGCAATCTTTCACCACTCGAATGAAATCTGAAACGCAGTAATCGATGCAGCATACAGGCCATTAGTGCTAACGTTTCTCCTGCTTTCTCTCTCAGCACCCTGGACGATGTGCTGCTTTCCTACATCACTGGGGTGTTGGAAGATTTGGGCTCCCAAGCGAGCGCTGAAGAAAACTTTGACGTTGAGGTGTTTGTTGAGATGCTTGAAGCTTACATTCCAGGATTTTCCAACATCGATTGGTAATCGTTGTTGTTGTGCTTTTAATTACAGCCATGTTATTATTCAATGTGCTACATTCAACTATGCAATAAACCTTTCCTTCCCTCAGTGTTCAGGTCTGTGAAATGATGTTTAGCTTGGCCTCGAAATTAGCCTCAGCACGGAATGAAGGTAATTTATTTAAGCGCCGTTGTCTCGGCTTGATCTTGAGCATGAGAGAATTCAGCATGCTTACAGAACTTCATACATTTTGCATGTTCAGTGCAAAGAGCAGTTTTGAGATAGTACCCCGTGTGAGTTTATACTGTATGTGAATACTGCCTGTTTCAGAGTTGAAGACAGAAGAGGGGAATTGTTCCATGACTCCTGCGTTAGAGCAAAGAGTTCCCATGCAAAAGACCCACTGCAACTCCTCACATGTAGAGGGAGCCACAGCCAAGGTATTAACTTGCATCTGAGTTTTCAGATTGCTGTCTACAAAGCTTTACAGTTTCTCCATTTGTTGGAGGTTTTCACTTGATTTCACCTTTTCTATCCCTCTACCGCTGAGTGTGGGAGACATTATGCTTTTTAGGTCAGCTGTCCGTCCGTCCATCCGAGATTCTCATTCTAGTATCTTAGGAACAAGTGGTTGAATGTTTATAGGTTTCAAATGAGATCATCATTGTAAAGAGCCACTTGTAACTTGATCCAAATATGGTCAAGGTTGCAGCGAGGTCAAATGTCTTCAATAGTATTTCCTCAATAGCTTCCTATCAGATATAAAGATTAAAATTTTATTGATCCCTCACTGGGGAAATTCACTCCTTACAGCCACTCAATTACAGAAAAAAAGATAAGAAAGAATACACGTTTTTATATATATATATATATATATATATAAGAATGATAGTAGTAAAAATAATAGTAATGGTAATATGTACACTATGAACACCTCAATGTATGTTCAGATGAATACAAATATGAATACATACAGATAAGTGTTAAATGGATTATTGCACAGTTAACAGTAGAGGTTGAGTAACAATGGTGATAAGTGAATAAATGTTCATATTGCAGAATTATTGTGAACATGTGTGGCTGATGATGCAAAAACAACTAGTGGTTCTACATTATGTTGTTTTTTGCAGTAAAGAGACTGACTACTGTAGGGATGAAGGACCTGCAGTACTTTATCCCGTCATGGTCAGGAACTCAAAACCTATTTTCATGGCTATCTATGTTTTTTCCATCGGTCCATCGATCAGTGTGTTTATCCGAGATTCTCGCTAGAAGGGTATCTCAATAATCGATTTGTTTGAAAGTTTTGTAGGATTTATAGTCAGGTAATCAGTTGAACTGATTAAAAAGGGTCCAGGTCAAATATCTGAACTAGTTTAGCTTCAAGAGCTTCCTTCACATTTGAAGTATATTTTAAGGGTATTTCTGGCATACAAATTAGTAACAAGAAGGAGTAGACTTCTTGGTAGCGGAGACATCCCTGTTGATGACTCCGCTGAACTCTCTGCTGACCTCTGCTGTTTTGCTCTCATGTTTTAAGTTGTACTACCACTGGCAAAAGAAATCATGGAATCACCACACTTGGAGGATGTTCACCCAGCTTTTTTATATCATAGTAATTAAACTAATCACAGATATGACACAAATTATTTTTTTAAAAGCTGGACATTCTGGCTTAGTGAAACATACCTCAAACAAATTAAATTAAATGGGTTTAATTAATGGCATATTTTTTCCAGATCAAGTAGAGGAAAAAAATATGAATCATCAACAACAAAAAATCACAATTGGTACTTTGTTGCTCCTCCTCAGGCTTTTTTTTCCTTTGAGGCATAGACTTCACTAATGAAAAATAATATTCCCCATCAAGTTGGTTCCAACTTTCATGAATAGCAGTTGACTGATCAGCTTTGCAGGATGGAGCCTCGTCATGGATCAATTATTTTAATTTCCACCATAAATTTTCGATCAGATTAAAATCTGAACTGTTTGCTGGCCTTGCCTTTAAGTTGATATGCTCTGATTGGGTCCCCTGCATCGCCAAACCCTACATTTGAAATCAAAATTCAAACTTGTGCATTACTTGTCTCTCCATCTTACCGACATCCCAACATAAATGAGGGATTTGATTGTTTTATTCAGCTAGTCATCTTTAAGAAGTCATAAAGTTCCAGCATCATCCTTGGCCAATTTGTAACATGAATACACTTCACGAATCATCACACTCCATGGTGCCCTTAACCATTGTAACCTTCTCTAGGCGTTGTCTGTTTAGGCTTATATGTAACCCTCTCACCTACAGTTATGTCACAAATATACTCGTTCTGACCATTTCCTTTTTGTGATTTTCTATTCTCACGGTATATTGCTTTGAGTTTTCTATCGTGATGCTTTCTGTCTTCCTTTGTCGACCCGTATGTTCTGAAAGTATACATTTTATTTATACTTTTAGCACCAAATTTAGGCACGGCTGACTGGAAACAACCAACATCTCCTTTTTTTTTTTTTTTCTTTTCTTTTTTTTTTTTTTTTTTTTTTTTTTTTTTTTTTTTTTTCTTTTTTTTTTTTTTTTTTTTTTTCCTTTTTTTTCCCCCAACTTCATGTTGGATTTCCTGCTTGAAGGAATTTTATAATCCTTTCCATTGTTTCAATTGACCATTCTCTTGTTGGGGCCATGTTACCTTTCAGAAAGTCCAAGGTTACGGTCTGTAAGCACTGTGGTGATTCTATAATTTTTGCCAGGGGTAGTAAGAAGCAAATTGGATATAATGAAATATAGTACTGTGAGGAAAATTATTGTGTTAAGGAAGTTAGCAATGGAAGAGGTTCATATTATTAGTACACGTGACAATAATTTGAATTATTTTACTATTTTTAAATCAATCGGTCCGTACTGGATCTTTTTGCGTGTGTGATTGTTGCGGCCAAAAATGCTTTATTTTGCTCAGGCTTTTTTCAAAATTTCAAATGCAACTTGCTGAGGTTTTTTGTGCTTTTTTTGCTGTTCACTGCTTGAATTGGCGAAATTGCAATTGCACTGAATTGCTTTGTGCTTTGTTTGTTTTTAAATGAGACCTTTATGAGCTGTACTCATGTTGAAAATGAGCTATACTCATTTTCGACGCATACGATGCGAAGACTGGTTTGGCTGAGTGCATGTTGTAATGACGTCACTTGATGCTTCTTGGCACAAATCTGCTGAAAACCTGTGTTAATTTTAAGAACTTGCAAGTTCCTCCAAATATTGCAGCGTTTGCTTGATTTTGTGTTAATTACTGCTATCGCAAAACTACAAAATCCTGGAGGGACTGCTTAATTATCGTATTTATTTAATGTACATTGTAACTCTATATAAAAATTAGTTGTGTTTTTTTTTTAATTATTATTAAATTATTTATTCATTTACATGTGATTCATATTCATGCATGTGATTCATTTACCTTTTCTCCCCTCCCTTCCCGTTCCCAAATATTTCATTGAGAAGGGAACCCCCCCCAACTCATCATGGCTACTCAATAGCTGTCGCTGGTTACATAAAAATTATAAAACCCAAGAATAAAAATTAGTTCTAATCATATTAATGG
The DNA here is from genome assembly GCA_012411365.1 of Ameiurus melas. Classification (NCBI taxonomy): domain Eukaryota; kingdom Metazoa; phylum Chordata; class Actinopteri; order Siluriformes; family Ictaluridae; genus Ameiurus; species Ameiurus melas. The sequence continues at coordinate 20,958,296 of CM022755.1, read as the reverse complement.
TTGTGTGTGTGTGTGTGTGTGTGTGTGTGTGTGTGTGTGTGTTTTTAGGTGAGCATTACAGAGTGGGATGAACAGGAACAGCACCTTCTGGAGATGTTTCCTAAGTGTAGCGTGACTGAGGCCAGAAGTGCGTTATCTATTGCTAAAGGAGACATGGAGGAAGCTGTTCGACTCATTATTGAGGGAGACGTGCAGCTCAGTCCCACCCCTCCCCTCAGTGTGAGTAAACCAACCATGGTGAAGCTTCATTTGTCTCTGGAGCCCTGAACTACTCAAAAAAAAAAAAAAGTGGCCAAAATGTCGTGCCAGCTGTGCCTCAGGATGCCATGCAGTCATATGTATTGACTGAACGTTTGTCTGAAGGCAAGCTTTATGTTGTATATGTTGCATTTCTTTCTGTGTTTCTAGGGAAGCCAAGGGAAGCCAGTTTCTGCACAAGCTGATGAGAAGCTTAAAGCAAATATTTTAGAAAAGTGAGTATTCTCTGAACTACTGTAGTAGTTAATTTTCTGCTTCACTTGGAGAGATGATGGAATGAAGATGTATATTTTATACTTTTTATTTTATGTTTAGATTTTTAGAAGTGTTTTTACAGTGCCTTGCGAAAGTATTCGGCCCCCTTGAACTTTTCAACCTTTTGCCACATTTCAGGCTTCAAACATAAAGATATAAAATTTTTATTTTTTGTGAAGAATCACCAACAAGTGGGACACAATTGTGAAGTGGAATGAAATCTATTGGATTTTTGAAACTTTTTTAACTAATAAAAAAATGAAAAGTGGGGCGTGCAAAATTATTCGGCCCCCTTGTGTTAATACTTTTTAGAGCCACCTTTTGCTGCGATTACAGCTGCAAGTCGCTTGGGGTATGTCTCTATCAGTTTTGCACATCGAGAGACTGAAATTCTTGCCCATTCTTCCTTGCAAAACAGCTCGAGCTCAGTGAGGTTGGATGGAGAGCGTTTGTGAACAGCAGTTTTCAGCTCTTTCCACAGATTCTCGATTGGATTTAGGTCTGGACTTTGACTTGGCCATTCTAACACCTGGATACGTTTATTTGTGAACCATTCCTTTGTAGATTTTGCTGTATGTTTGGGATCATTGTCTTGTTGGAAGATAAATCTCCGTCCCAGTTTCAGGTCTTTTGCAGACTCCAACAGGTTTTCATCCAGAATGGTCCTGTATTTGGCTGCATCCATCTTCCCCTCAATTTGAACCATCTTTCCTGTCCCTGCTGAAGAAAAGCAGGCCGAAACCACGATGCTGCCACCACCATGTTTGACAGTGGGGATGGTGTGTTGAGGGTGATCAGCTGTGTTGCTTTTACGCCAAACATATCGTTTTGCATTGTGGGCAAAAAGTTCGATTTTGGTTTCATCTGACCAGAGCACCTTCTTCCACATGTTTGGTGTGTCTCCCAGGTGGCTTGTGGCAAACTTTAGACGAGACCTTTTATGGATATCTTTGAGAAATGGCTTTCTTCTTGCCACTCTTCCATAAAGCCAGATTTGTGCAGTGTACGACTGATTGTTGTCCTATGGACAGACTCTCCCACCTCAGCTGTAGTTCTCTGCAGTTCATCCAGAGTGATCATGGGCCTCTTGGCTGCATCTCTGATCAGTCTTCTCCTTGTCTGAGCTGAAAGTTTAGAGGGACGGCCAGGTCTTGGTAGATTTGCAGTGGTCTGATACTCCTTCCATTTCAAAATGATCGCTTGCACAGTGCTCCTTGGGATGTTTAAAGCTTGGGAAATCTTTTTGTATCCAAATCCAGCTTTAAACTTCTCCACAACAGTATTACGGACCTGCCTGGTGTGTTCCTTGGTCTTCATGATGCTCTCTGTGCTTTCAACAGAACCCTGAGACTATCACAGAGCAGGTGCATTTATACAGAGACTTGATTACACACAGGTGGATTCTATTTATCACCATCAGTCATTTAGGACAAAATTGGATCATTCAGAGATCCTCGCTGAACTTCTGGAGTGGGTTTGCTGCACTGAAAGTAAAGGGGCCGAATAATTTTGCACGCACCACTTTTCAGTTTTTTATTTGCTAAAAAAGTTTAAAATGTCCAATAGATTTCGTTCCACTTCACAATTGTGTCCCACTTGTTGGTGATTCTTCACAAAAAATTTTAATTTTATATCTTTGTTTGAAGCCTGAAATGTGGCAAAAGGTTGAAAAGTTCAAGGGGGCCGAATACTTTCGCAAGGCACTGTATATTCAGTGTCCTCCTATTCTATTGCACACTAAACCAGTCACTTTAGACTGCCTTGTTTTATTGATTTGTATTGTTATTTTAAATTATATTGTATTGTGTCCATTACTGTTGAAAGCTGCTTCTTCTCCTTCTTCTTCAGCAAATAGGTTTCCTTGTCCATTTTCTTTCAGGTACATGTTGGTAGACAATGAGGAAGATAAGAAAATACACAGACCATTCATCCCAAAAGACGTGAGTATTTTGTTTTCTTGTGTACGTGTACATGCTTGTGAAGAAAGTAGCACATACAGTCCCTTCTGAAATTATTGGAACGGCAAGGCCAATTGATTTGTTTGTGCAATACACCAAAAGACGTTTGGGCCTGAGATCAAAAGATGGATATGAGACGAGAGTTTAGGATTTCAGCTTTTATCTCCTGGTATGTGATAAACATAGAACCCTTTGTATCAGACAACCCAATTTTTAGACAAGCAAAAGTATAATACCTGATTAATTATAGTAAATAACACTTAATTTTTGGTTGCATATCATTTGCTTGAAATAAATTGATCAAGCCTGCAAATTCCTGTTTCTTCTTTTTGTGATACTTTTCCGAGCTTTTACCGCAGAATCTTTCAGTTGTTGTATGTTTCTGGGGTTTCACTCTTCAGGAGTTGAAATGCTGCTCGACTGGGTTAAGGTCTTGTGATAGACTTGGCCAGTCTAAAACCTTCCACTTTTTCCCACTGATAAACTCCTTTATTGAGTTGGCAGTGTTTTAGATCATTGTCTTGCTGCATGATAAAGTTCCTTCCAATTAATTTGGATGCATTTCTCTGTAAATCGGCAGACAAAATGTTCCTGTAAACTTTTGACCGAAATGTCTACTGCAAAAACAAATGAACTGGCCTTGCCGTTCCAATAGTTTTGGAGGGGGCTGTAGATGTAGGCACTATAACAGCGTGTTATTTATAAGGCTACAAGGCTGAAAGGTTGATTTCTATCTTATAGGCTCCAAAGAAGTTGGTGCGTTACCATGGCAATCAAGTGGTTACTACCAAGGGAGAGCGCTACCATCTGGTCAAGAAAGATGAAACTGAGGAAATGAAAAAGACTTACGTTAGCCTTAAACCAGCACGCAAATACCGCTTTCATTGATGATGTCTGCACAATTACACATCTGGTTTTTGAGTTTTATTTATAACAGGAGTGATTTGGCCTGTATATGAGCTTTTATGTGAGGTCCTATTTTTAACTTTTTTTGTCGCTTGCTTTTTTGGGGTATGGGTGATTCAGACTCTGTTCCGTTCTAACTGCACTGACAATGAAATCTTTACAAAGATTTGTTTTGGGGAAGTCTTTTACATTTTGCTTTAGTTGTGTTCTATGTATCAACATCAGTTCTATGTTACCCCTCCTATCTGCCAAGGGTGGATAAAAGAAACGTGTGTGTGCGTGGAGTCCATGTTAATGAGACCTTCCACAGTCATATAGTGGTAGCCATCCTCCCCTTTTTCTTCATGTTCATGGAGCTATCCAATTATCAGCTTGTTGACCACATTCAGAATTACAGATGACTTGTTCTCCAAGGCTAAGGATAGCCTCCTCTCAATCTCTTCTACCTCGGTGAGTGTACTTGAGAGATAGATAGATATATTATGAATATTATTCATAGAATGCTACTGTAGTTTTCAGCATTACTACCATGTATCACTCACCGCCTTGATCACTACCTTAAGAAGGTCACGTTCCATGCTGTCTAGCGGACTACCAGGCCACTAATCCACAAGGATGTAATGTCTGACTCTGAACATCATCCGCGCTGACTGCAGCGGTCTCAATGTCGACAGAACCCTCTAAACCAGCAGATTTAGACCTTGGTTCAGAGATTCACCTGGCCCAAGCTCTGTAGCGTATACAGCTGGTTGGCTACAAAATGCCAACATCTAGCAATGACTGATAAGCATAACAAAAACCCTAGAAAGCAATGAGCTGCTCTCTAAACGAATTCATGACTTTGAAACAGACATGGCTCAGCTAAAATCAGTGATTCAGGAGCTGAGACCATACAACTCGGAGGCTCTGAGTTTTTAACGGCACATTCCTTAGAGTTCAATGCCCAGTCATACTTTTCGTTCCTTATCAGGGGAGGAAACTGTCCATCCTGTGCTGGAGGCTGACTTCCTAGTGATCACTTCAGGTTAAAAGAGTTTGAGAATTACACGCTCTGGCAATAAGCTCATTTTGCATGTGTTGATGACCAGATGTTTCTAGAGAGACCTTGTGGTTGAATCTAGGATTTCTGCCCAAGGTCATCTTAACCAATAGTTGAATCAGCTGCTTGTAGCAGGGTGAGCCTGCTTGCTGTGGCTGGTACACACCCTACGGTATTGTCAAAACCAGACGGTGTTCACCTGATCCATAGACAAGACACCCTTGGTGTAAACAGAAGTTGCCCCACAGGTTGATGAACTTCATCAACAGCGCCTATAAAAGGGCTGGGTGGCCACCCCTACTGTGACGTGGCACTCTACAAGGAGGGTCTCCTTATTTTTTTTATTTTTTTTGAACTTTATGAACTAGAATTATGTAACTGTGCTTTTATGAACCCCAGATAAACCCCAGGGTCCTTCTCATTTGAAAACAGCGCCAGCTCAGCAAGAAGGTTCCATTGAAAGATGGCTGTAATATAGTGGTATTTATTGTAAATACTGCATCATACATCACTATGTGACTTCGAAAGGTCTTGGCACACACTCAAGAAGGCACCAAGGTGTCCCTGGCTGTCCCTAGTAGTTATCCAGGGTTTATATATACATACATAACATGCAGTGTTTTGAGGATAATGATAGTTAGGCATGCATTTGGAAATCTGATTGTCATGGGGTAATGAAATGTGTCAGTCAGTAATATATGCTGCTAAATGGCTGTTCTGTTATAAAAAAAAAAACAACCGAACCAACAGTTACTCAGCCTCAGGCATTATTAAAGCTGGGATGTTGTGCGATTTAATGACCAAAGGCTCTCAAATGGGGGGGTTACACACTGTATTTTTTTATGCAGATACAAATTATACAAGCATCTCCCAGTTTTATTGTATCACTACTTGTTTAAATTCTTTTGAGCTTTGAGTGATTTTACACTGGATCTACAGAACTTTTTTTTTATTTTTTATTTTTATATATATATATATATATATATATATATATATATATATATATATATATATAAAGTATTACGATGTCTTTTAGTGTCATTCTGCTGTTCTGTATTAGAAGTGTTGTGTACTTTGGTGCGTACAGTTCTGCATGGTTTTAGCTGATGGAAGATGACAGTTCATGTAACTCATGTTCACTATTCACAGTAGTACAGGAACCCTTGTGTATGAATATTTGTAAGGTATCATTTGTACTCAGGTTATGCAGTTCCTCATGAAGTTACATCTGCTAACTGATAAACTACAAAACTGTGTTGAAACGCATCAAAATTTAGATTTTTGCTGTATGATTAACATAAAAAGATGGATGTAAACTTGCATCAGGTGTATATGTCTGGCTGTATGTGTTTTATCATTCTAAATTCACAGCACTATTTTGTGTCAACACCTGTCATGTAACATGAGCACAAGTTTTGGATAACACAGTTGGCTGAGCTATCATTTGAAACGGTGTTGTGTGTTTTTTATTTTAATTTATTATTTTATCATTAGCAGAATACAGATTTATGAATGTGTATTCTGGTTGTTAACCTGTTAAAACATCTAATGCTTGAGAAATAAAAGAGTGAAGAATTTAACGCTATTATTGGACAGTACAAAATCTTCCGTTTATTTCTTGCTGGGTTCAGTGTGATTGCAACCACTGATTTATAGCAGCATATTGCAGAGGGGTATTTTATAGAAAAACACCCACAATAGTATGCCATATAAAGAATTTATTGTGTTGCTGTCTATGATTACAGCATCAGTATAGACGAGTCGGTCTGATCCAGAGGCTGGTCTGAATGGAAAGGCAGCAGATTACACAGATGACCGACCGATTCCTTGCACAATAGCAGTGTAATGTAATGTGATGCCACACCACTATCTGTATTTGCACTTAAACCTGAAGTAGATGTGGCTGAAGGGTGAAAATCTAAACAAACTAGTAGCCGAATTTAAACTAAGGATGACTGAATGAACACCGTAAACGCAGAACTCGGCTCCACATGTTCATGTCCATGAAAGTGGATTTTGTTAGTCACTTTATATCTGACTATTCAGTTTTACCTAGATTGAAATGTCTTCTTTTTTTTTTTCTTTTTTTGCGTCCCACAGACAATGTCCCGATGCACTCCAATAGATTGAACCAGATATGTTAAGCAATAGTGGACCTCCTATTCACACCTGTATTTGTATATTTCAAACACTATCTGTTCATTCCGAATAATGTATTCATATTGAATTATAGCTCTATTCTTCTCTAATTGCTTTTGTATTGGTTAATCACCTAACTGTCCATAATATGGGCCGTTAACTATTATTAATGTTAATAATAGTACCACTCACTTCTGCTTCAGAATGGACACAATGGCCTTGTTATAAGTAATAATGAGTGTTTAGGATACAGGTCTTAATTTCCCAATGTCCCTATCACCTGGGAAAAGTACAACTAGGAAGTCTCTATACAACAATGAAGATATACTGAACCCAGAAGGCTGTGAGCTTTTTCCGTATAGCATAACGCAGTCTACCTCTGTAATGTAGAGAAGCTCTAAGAGGCCATGCATTTTTATTTTTTCCTTGTTTTCTTTTCATCTCGCCTTAATTTCCTCATGTTCTCGATATAAGTTGGTTACTCATGATCTTGAGATAACAAAAATGTTTTCTCAAGCTTTCTCATGGCTTGTGAACGGGATTGGTGTTGCGTGCACATTGGCATCTTTGCCATCACCATTGCAAATGTAATAATTGCCCACTGTTTCCCCATTCTCGAGCGTCAGACACTAATGTGGAAGTTGTCGATCACAGACAGAGTTACTTCAGCTTGAGTGAGTCCCTGATCAAATTTAAAAAAACTAATTTGTTCAACCATGATGCTGCAGGATTGCTCTAAGCTTTTGCTGCCTACAGAACAATAAAAACGTTACATCTAGTACGCAGAAAAATTAAGTGGTGATAATAATGCATGGCCTCTTAGGGCTTCTGTAGTATTTCTACCATTAAACAATATTATACAACTCATTAAGTATTCACACAACTTAAAGGTAAGTAATAGGTAAGGCTTTATTTCCAGAAGAACATTTCTTAACATTGAATTAAAGCATCCTGAAACATTTGGGAAGGTTAGGTAAACGAGACATTGTACCGTTGCTTCTAAAGAGCCTTTCATTTATGAACTACATGCACAACAGGGTTGAGCATCTTATTCAGTGATTAATACAATAGAGCAACATTTTCAATAAAAAACACAACTGAATAATACTAACCTTATTTTTAACTGATATGTCAGTATTTTTTGTGCAAGACCTTCATTTCTTTAAAACCCATGGGGTAGGTTTAAATGACTGACCAAAAAAGACAGTAATATTCCCTACAACTCTAAGGCTAAACAGGAGTCATTATGCAAATCTGATGAATACTGCAAGTAAAAACTATTTTAATGCAATTTCTAACCCAGAAACATTCCCGAAGCTACCAGTGAATTAACAGCAGGTTTGAAGATGTAAGGAAGTGAAAGCTGGCTACCAAATGGACACACAATAATAGAACACCAGATTTTCTTGCTTACAAACTGATGATTCGGGCTTACATTTCTGCTTTTAGTACAACCCCATCCCCTGACGTCACTGTGTGGCATGTCTACATCTTCACTTTTATGTACATGGGAAATAATAGCAATTCCAAATGGCATTTATGATTCAAATTACAGATAGAAATTAAAGCTACAGTGCATTTGTTTGTTTTTATGTTGTTTTCATAACTTGACATGAGTCGCCCTGGCAACCCTGTAATAGTTACTTTCAATCCGAGCGGTCGGGGGTGTAGGGTTGGAATTGGCGTGAAATATGTCTGTACGTTATACCCCATCTCAGATACGTCAAATATCATATATCCCAACTTCAGACACAAAAGAAGTCCATCTACACACTGACGGGCAAGAACCGTAGCCAATCAGAGCCAAAAAGCATGAGGGTCTGAACAAACAGGAGTGAAAGAGTGAACTCCAGCACTACACTGGAAGAGTAAAAGCATTCAGGACTGATAGTTTTGTTTTCTTTTCGTTTCTTGCTGAACAGATAAGGCATATGTTTTCTCACATATGTATTCCCAGATGGTAAGTGGTAATGACTAACAGGAGAAACTGATGAGTTTCTCTGTATATATTTTTTTTTTTTTCAAAATTATTTCTATCAGGTAAGTGAGTTTCTGGTGAGGGTTGTTTTCAACACAATCTGGTTCATGCCAAATGTTCTTGACAGGCCGAAGAACAAATACACAGATTAGATGATAAAATAATAGGTGACTAGTTCATTCTGTGGGACATGGACTGTTTATTACACCACAGAATGGGCACTGATACACGTTGGCAGCCCAGCGATGCACAGGCACGACTGCTTGATCAGGCAGTCTGTAAACGGCTGACAGCTGCTAAAATCCAAATTATTGCTGAGAGCTTTTGCTCTTTTCATATGGGACTCAGTAACTGTGACAGTAACACTGATGTGCACAAAAAAAGTTACTTTCTTCTCATCACAAGTGGTGAATATTTTTCTTTTTTTCCTAAAATGCATACTACAATAATAAATAGCATGTCTCTACACTATCAGAGTCATTACTATTTCTTGTGCTGTTTGCGACAGAGCCTTGAGTGATATCTAAATGTGTGCACTCGCAGCCATGAAATGAATTTGCATGTAGAGGAAGAGGAAGCATTACGACCTAATGTCCTAAATGCTCAGCAGGAATGAGCCATACGAACTACAGTCAAACCATAGTCATGTGAACAACAACAAAAAAAAAATGCTATACTAGTAAAAATATATATAAAAGAAAACATTTCAATCACAAATCAATTTGGCACATAGGACATACAAAGTAAGTGTTTACAAAACCAAATATGCAAAGTCTAACAATTTCAAATATCCACAAAATAATTCACCTTTCTGCAATAATCACTGTAGAAGAATAATGATCAATACGAACTTCGCTTAGGTGCAGAAATAAGTCATTGAAATCATCATAAACATTCTGCAACTGAAGATAAACAGAAGACACAGGTTAATAAATCTACATTACCAAAAAAAAACTGCCTAAATACAAAACAGACTAATTTTGAAAGTAGTTAGTGAATCAGATCTTAATTAAGCAAATAAAGTGTGACAATAAGCAACTTAGACTTTTCTTGGCATTTCCTATGGCATGTGGATTTGAGTAACATCTTTAATGATTGTGAAGTAGCCTATTGTTGACCTTTAGATCAGTTGTAATTACACAAAGAAGCATCATTCCTATGTGGGACAGATTAAGTTCTTACCATAGAACACATTTTTTATTGAATTCACACACAAAGACTTGACAGTCTTTCAATACAGTAAATGAAATGTTTGCCATAGCTTTCAATTAAGTCCTGAAAAGTGTACCATTGGTAAAATAAGGTTACATTCAAACAAATGCACAGGTCAAACAAACACGACTTAATGTGCACAAAAAGATTCAAAACATTATTTTATTTTTTTTTAGCAATTATCAAAATTCATTAAAAAAAAAAAAAAAAATCCTATTAACAGTCCCATTCCTTCAGGGGTTTCAAACATTTCCTGTGCATCACTACTGTGACCGAACGCTACTGGGGGGGGTCGGGGGACTGGAGGCTAACATTGGGAGGGGCTACTGATTTCAAAAGTGTAACCTGCATAAATTACAGTATACAGTAAAAATTTGCCATCGTTAAACTAACACAACTTGTCTTGCTGGAAGCACTCTTTAAAACTGACAGTCGTCTTTTGACTATTTTGACAAGGTAACAAATAACAAAAAATAGGTGCTATTGCAGGGGCAATGACTGTGTGCTCTGAATGTTTATTTTCTCCCACACTGCATCATATAACTAAATTAGTACATAGAAAATTATGAGAGCTCAAAAGATGGAGCAAAATCAATTCTCTCTAGTGGTACCTTCAGTCAGCAGACTTAACAGCTTGAGATATTCAAAGCAGACTGAAATGTATGCAGCCAGACTACTGCCATGCAGATAACCGAACGTACAGACAAGCATCCATCCACGTCCCTATGCGCTACTATACAAAGCACACTGGAGGTAAACTGCTGATTAACTCGAATCCTGCTCGTATCTCCCCTTGATCATCATGTTCAGCAATGGACCAACCTATCAAAAGAACAACGAAGTTACATTTCTTAAAAAGTCTATAGCACAGCCAACAGCTTATGAACTCCACAAAATTCCCATTCCCAGAATAACGGCTCGATAAATTTAAATAATGAAAGAATGACTAGGAAATGCAAAGCAGCTGCAGCTTTTTGAAACCAGAACCATTGTCTAGGAGTCTAGATCAGACGTTCCCAAACCCACATATGGGGTCACTTGAGTTACAAATGGGGTTGTGAGAGAAAAACTCAATCTCCTCTGTTGTTTCATTCAATTATTTTACAGATTAATATTAGAAATATTGAAGACAGATGTTGCTAATATTTTCTGTATTCACTATATTTAATATTCACTATACTGACATGATGCACAAATGCATTTGTGTAGTTCTAGCGCTGTGCCTCAAATGCTAAACATTTTACAACTTGACTTGTAAACCTGCTGGACTGGGATGTTTTGGCTCTGGTACGCTGTCTAGTACTTTTAAATCTTCCGGATATGCACAAGATACACGCAGCAGATGTGTGCACAATAAAGCATCTCGCGTTAACGTTGCTTCTGTACACGCATAAAAAGTATAAACAAGGCTGCTAGCGAAAAATAATCCACACTGGTTGTGTGATACGACCCGGTGTGGATTATTTTCCTCGAACGCCACAACACCTCCTGCTAGACTGCTAGTAAGCCGGTGCAAGGAATATTCCTTTGGTTTCAATTAATTTACTTTACACAGATGTATTTTAATGACATCATAAAAAAACGTCAAACATTACAATAGTCCTATATTATAAATCTTGAACTTAATAGAATGCTGTTTAAAATGGGAATGCCTGGTTAGGTTCTGTCTGTGGAAAGACGACAATGTTTGTGATCGTGTCCACCAAACATGATGACGAACATTATTTTATGCCTTGAAGATGTGTACAAAGAAAGATGGGTGGGGGGGGTTTAATAGATTCCTGAACATGTTCAATTTAATTTTGCTTAAAAGCAGGTTAGCTACAAATATTTTTGTATCTAGGTTAAGGTCAAAAGACAGAAGGACAGTCTCCATGCACTGCTGAAATGTTTAAAAATAGAAGGCAAAAACCACTATGATTGAATGCTCTACTTTTCAGTACCTCATGTGGGTCCCCCAAGGCCTCTCCTAACATCTTCTCAATGTTCCTCATAATGGCCACCCTCTGATGAGCCTTCAGTGGGTATTCTATCCTCTTTGGAGTGGGTGCACCCTGAGAAGAATAATACAGGTATGTTTCACGTGTGATATGAGATCACACAATAAAAAAGGCTCTCTACAGCTGGACTGACATTACATGCAACTGTGAAATGAGTGTGAGCTTTGGGAGTAACAGGTTCTACAATGTGTGCATCCACGTAGAAACCGAGTCATGGTGGGTAAACAGAGAACTACGGATCATTTGAGCTGTTTAAATGGTCATTAGGAGATCATTTGGGAAAGTGCATTTAAAATATTCTTAGGTGTTTAATATGGTATGTTAATTCAGTTGCATTTGTAGCAGCTTTACAATCTTTGCAAGGATTCACTTGGCTTTATAAGCACTCAGTCACATTCTGCCACGTTTGTGAGCCCTTGAAGGGCTTTAATCTAAAGCTATTCATTTTCTAACATACTATTATTTATTCCTATTATTAATATTATTATCCATTATCTTAGCAAGGCTCTGAAAATTTCGTTTCTTTATATGAACAAAACTTTATGGACACCTGACCATCATACCCAAATACATCTTCGGCAAATTGTTGCTACAAAATTGGAAGCACACAACTGTATAGGATGGCTTTGTATGCTGCTATAGTATTACAAATTCCCTTCATTGGAACTAAGTGGACCAAATCTGATCCAACATGACAATGCCTTTTCACATAAAGCGACGCACAAGAAGACATGGTTTGCCATGGTTGGTGTGGGTGGCCTGACAAATTCCAGACTTAACTATATTGTATGAGGGGGTCGTTGAACCAAAAGTTCTAACTGCAGAATCAGCATGCATATAAATACCTTATACCAGAAGTTGACCGTGATAGTTACTCCTCCATTTAACAGGGACTCAATGTGATGCCACCTGCATTATTAAACAGAAATATTAACTCAAGTCCTATTCAACCTAAAACCAAAGTTTGTAAAGTACTTTGTCTGAATTCTAACATCCCTTTTTATTTTACTCCCCAGAGAGAAAAAGAAAAAAAAATGTTATCTGGGAAGCCAGGTTTAGGATTTAATATCTCCAGAAATTAATTTCATGGATTGTCCATTGATATGACAAATTTTTTTTATAAATCAAATCAATAGTTAAAAATCTATTACAAATTTAAATGTCAGAACATAGCACTTGGAATTCAATAGTACATGATAAAATTATTTATGACAAAATGAAGTTTAAATCAAGCTAAGTGCCATATATATGTGTACATTATTTATAAACACACACACACACATATATATGTGTGTGTATATATGTGCACATATAAATATATATATATATATATATATATACACACCGTAATTTCTGGACTATAAGCCGCTACTTTTTTCACACGCTTTGAACACTGCGGCTTAAACAATGATGCGGCTAATTTATGGATTTTACGGGCTAACGAGTTTCATGCCGCCAAAACATTTAGCCTCGTCACATCGGACCAATGAAATTACCCAACAGGTCACAGTGGACCAATGAAACTGTTCGAATTAAACCTAACGCGCTCACACTACATTCATCAGATCAATCGTTTTGCGCTTCATGCACACCCCCAAATCAGGGAAAACACATGAAGAAATGCATATTGGTAACGTCATGACTCCACCCCGTCTTGTCATGTGTTGTCGAGTCACGTGTGTATTGGTATTGCCTGCAGCTGTTAGCAGTTTGGCTGGTGTGTATATATATCGGGAGCCATGACCCACACAACATGGGTAATTAGATATAGAGTTAGAATTAGATAGCGAATATAGTTAGAGTCTTTGTTCATGCCACGTGTCTTAGTTCTTGTTCATGTTTCCTAGCCATAGTCCTGAGACATGTCTGAGTTCATGTCAAGGCTAGTTAGCGTATAGCATAGCTTATAGCTTAGCCTGTAGCTTATAGCATAGCTTATAGCCTAGTAGCTTGTACCATAGCTTATAGCCTAGTAGCAAATAGTATAGCTTAGAGTTGTATAGACTTAGTTTAGAATATAGATGTAGAAGTGGTTTATAGAGTATAGATATAGAGTCTTTGTTCCATGCCATGTCCATAGTCATTGTCACGTTTCATGTCATAGTTAATGTTTAGGTTAGTTGGTTTAGTTAGTTTAGTTCATTGAGTTTATCATGTTGTCTCTTGAGTCTGCTCTCCTCTGTTTCAATAAAAGCTCTCGTCCTAACTGCATTTGCATCCATCCTGCTTCGTTTACATCACGAATCGTGACACCTGCGGCTTATAGAGAAGTACGGCCTATATATGTACAAAATTGTTTTTCTTTTTAAAATTAGCGGGTGCGGCTTATATTCAGGTGCGCTCAAAAGAATTATGGCACATATATACATATACATACATACATACACACACACACACACACACACACACACACAACTGATTAGCACTTCTTACCAGTACATAGGAATGTACAGCACATCGCCTGGTCCAACAACAGCCTCATATCCAAAGGCATTTTTAAATTTGGGAAACTTTTCATAATCAGGGTTTTCAAAATCAACCTGCAACGCAAACAACATGCAATTAGGAATCATTTTGTTTATGTTCCTATACTATAAAATACTTTTAAAATCAAGGATTGTAGAACACTAAAAGCAGGAACTAACTTATTGACAAGTCCTAGTGGCTAAAGAGGAAATAAACATTTTGTTATTGGAAAATAAGCAGCTCCTGGGTGGTAATGCACGACATCACTGAACTGTCATTTATTTTCCAATAACAGCACATACCAATGTGTTTAATTCCTTACATTATATATATATATATATATATATATTATATACACACACACACACATCATCCTTACTACTGAAGTAGTAGTAGCAATACCTGGCTCTGCCTGTCACATGGGTGATGAACTGGGTAAGGGTAGAGACACTCAAACTGGTCTGGTGGGAAAAGGATGCATCTCTTGTAACCTTTGATTTGTGCAAAGAAATTCTGCTGCTCGTCATAATGTGCTGGCGTCACGTTGCCTTTTCAATGAAAGAGAATTAGAAGCATGCAACAGAACACAGCAGAGACAAACATTAAAATCATTCAGGTAATTAAAAAAAAGAAAATTAAATATTAAGGCAGCGTTGCTACAGTAGGCAGATGTCTACGAAATGGCTGGCTATGCCCTATGATCTGATTCTGTACCTTCCATGCCTATGAGGAGCAGGTTTGATGTTAGCTGCCCCCAGTTTTGCTGGGTTTGCTGCTTGTTGATCCAGTTCCAGTTGAATCCCAGAAAATCCACGACAATTTTTCGTCCAACTGTGTCATTTAAGGTCTGCTGCAAGTATACTCTAAAAATCAAACAAACAATGTTGTTGAATACATAGGTCACAGAAGTAAAAAAAATTTAAATAATAATTTTAAATAATATATATATATATATATATATATATATATAAATACATTACACACACACACACACACACATACATATATACACACACTGTATCTCAAAAGTTATAGAAAAAGATATAATCAAAATATTTACAAAAATGTGAGTGGTGTAATCACTTTTGTGAGATACTGTATATAAAAACACAGACTGTACCCCATTTTTTCATCAATGAAATGGAACCACCAATAGGACCCCTAACCAGATATTATATGGGTGGATAACTATTCTCATCACATCAGTGACACTGATATGTTGGTAGCATGCTTGTGTGTACGTTTTATCAGACACCGCAGTGCTGTTACTTCTGAACAAATGTACATTTACTGGCCAGTTTATTACATACACCAACCTTGAATGTGTGCAGTTATAACCTCTAGCTTTTTCTATACACAATTTGTGTAATCCATCATGTAGCCCATCATTAGTGGTTAGTGTCTAACCACAGGACTGCTGGATGATTTTGGTTGGTAAATTGTTCTCAAATGAGCAGTGACCTTGTTTAAATCCCCAACACCAATGGGTCCAGAACCCATAGAATATCTGATCAGGAGTTCCTGTGAAGGTTTGATTCCTTATAGACACCGTAGAGGCTAGCTGAGGACACAATCAGTAACTATGGGCCTAGCCACAATATCTACCTGATACACCTATAACGTTGAGTGCACATACAAGGTACATGTATCTAACACAACCTGGCATCTCAGTAAACCACCTTGTGCATTTTTTTTAATCAGTAAATCAGGTGTCTTAATCTTTAAACTACAATACAATACTTTTCCATTAAATATTTGCCATCTCAATGGAAACGTACACACAGTGGCCAGATAATGTTCCATATCAAATGTAAATTTGGCAAACCATACAGTCCAACTAAACAAGGAGTCATCAATGATCAATGACCAAGTTGAAATCCATCGGTCATAGTGTACACTACATCAGTGGTCCCCAACCCCCGGGCCGCACAGAAATAATAAATAACTTACATCATTTCCGCTTTATTTATTATCTCAGTCTGAACGATGTTTTATTTTGAAAAAAATTACCGGATTCTCTCCCTTACATCCGTCTATGACTCACTCTAGACGCATGTCAAGACGCTCGTCTCGGTCACGTGATACGTCAAGCGTTAGGGGCAGAGCGGATGTCACTCATGTTATGTTATTGGCGTGATGTTACTAGGACACTGCTAATAAAGTTGCGATTTCACATTGGATTCACGTTTATTATTATATATTTTTTTTAAATAAATAAAAACCCAGTTTTTATGCCGGTCGTATCATTTTATTTTGTTGTATTTATCTGCCACACCTTAAAGGCCGGTCCGTGAAAATATTGTCTGATATTAAACCGGTCCGTGGCGCAAAAAAGGTTGGGGACTACATGATTAGCACTAATGTTCTCATACCAGGCAATTCGGTTCAGACCGTGTTTGAGCAATTCTGGAGAGCACAATTTAAAATCTGCTTTAAAAATTCATACAGGACAACGTGAGAAGACAAAGTGAGAACAGAGACAAAGCAAAAAGAGTTGTACTAGCATGCACTTGGAAGCTTTTACAGTAAGTTACAGCAAGGTAAACACTAATCAGGACAATGGTATACATAAACTTATTGCTTAAGCAGGTGGTGTAGCAAAGAAAGAGCACTCTATGTCCTAGTCCATTTTACAAAAAAAAAAACATGGAGTGTTGCCCTGTATATAAATGAGAATAAGGTGACCCGACAGAGATTAATTGTGAAGGACTAAACACTAACTAAAGGAAAGACATTCTGAATAAAATATAAGAAAATAACACTTGAACGTAAACAAACACAAAGTAGTAAAATATATAAGGATCATTAGTGATCATTATAATATAACATTTTGATTGCAAGTCGATAAATATTTTATGGCTGAATGCAGCATCGAGCCGAGTGGAATAGTTCGTATCATCGTATTCCCTGAGCTCAGGCAAAATGATGCCAAGTGTTGCTTGAGCCAGACAACGATGAGGACACATATTGCTAACATTAGACCACTGAGCTAAAATTCAACCCACACAGGCACATGCTGTATTATATAAAATGTCAAGCTATTGGCAATGATTACAAACCACCATTTAACTGCTGTACTGGAGTACATATTTAACATCCAAGAGCTTGAGTTGAAGGTATGAACGAATATCTTGTTAATAACCTTCTCTCTAATATTGTTTCTATGAAACTGGTTTTATTATTCCACACATCAGAACATATCTAACTAAGGCACAGTTGTGAAGTTAGAGCATGAGGAGGTCTGGCAGTGATTTTGTTTCCTCGATAGGATTTCATGCATCTCAACATGTTCCACAACTTTGCACCCCTGCTGTTAGAGCTATCTTGAATCTAAACACGTTGAACACTTTTTTTAGCCACCAATTGTGTTGATACAGGATAAGTGATTCATTAATAATACTTACTTCTGTGTTCCATCCAGCGCCTCTGATTGGTGCATCTTTTCTACGAACTCGGAAAACTTCATCTCTATTCTGCGCGACTTTGGCACAAAGTTCTCAAAGTTTGACATTTTCTTCTCATCATAATATAAGAATCTGTGATTTTCAGAAATGTACACAGAAAAGTCCCCATTGCCAATGTTCTCTTGTAAGTAACTGATGTCCCATTTGAGTGCTGGATAAACCAAGTTGGTATCTGTCAACACGACAGGTTCCTATGGGGGGGAAAATGGCAGAATAACTATGCATTCATGTAAACATTCAATTCAATTATATTTGTATAGCAATTTTAACATAACATTTAGCAGCTTTATAGAAATAACAACATGTACAGATATTATGGATTTTTGGTAATTTTGTACTCAATATGCCAAGAGTCCATTCTAATCCTAAATAATTATCAGCACTAAATGAATTCTAAATCCCTAATGTTTAACAATAAGTAACAGGGGTCAATCTAAATACAATCACAATATGAACAGTAGTGCCCCAACCTAGATTAGCCTTCATTTACACAACCATCTCAGCATCATTAAAATCCTGGAAGAGTAAATGGTAATCGTGCACTTATATAGCGCTTTTATCATTCACGCAAGGCGCCAACGTGCCATCGGGAGCAACTTGGGGTTCAGTGTCTTGCCCAAGGACACTTCAGCATGTGGAGTCACCTGGGCCGGGAATCGAACCGCCAACCCTACGATTAGTGGACAACCCGCTCTACCATCTGCGCCACAGCTGGAGTTTTCCACCCGGAGTATTCCAAGATGAAAGCTCCACCCGGAGCATTCCAAGATGAAAGCTGACTAGGTTAGCCAGACTTAGAGTCCCATCCAAAAGAATTGGAACAGCAAGGCCTATTAATTTTTTTGTTACACACCAAAGATATTTGTGTTTGAGATCAAAAGATGGATTTGAGACAATAGTTTAGGATTTGCCAGAGGCATATCTCCTTGAAGTTCTCGCCTGGTTTCCCACAGCAACAAAGCAGAGTTGAGCCTGGAAAGTACCTGGATGGGAGACCACCTGGGGAAAAATAAGGTTTCCACTGGAAGTGGTATTAGGGAGGCCAGAAGGGGGCGCTCACCCTGTGGTCTGTGTGGGGCCTAATGCCCCAGTATGACATTATACTGTATACAGGGACATTATACTGTAAAAACAGCAATGTCTTTCGAATGAGACATTAAAGTAAGATCCGTACTCTCTGTAGCCAGTAAAGATTCATATTTTGATTTCTTGTAAAGAAGAAGGGTATACCACCGTATCATGGCCCCCTAACAATCATCATCCCTGAATAGGCTACTTCAATCTCTCCTCTCCATACCCTGTATCATGGCCCCCCTAACAATCATCATCATACCTGAATTGGCTACTTCAATCTCTCCTCTCCTAATAGCTGGTGTGTGGTGGGTGTTCTAGCGCACTATGGCTACAGCTGCATCATCCAGGTGGATGCTACACACTAGTGGTGGTTGAGGAGATATCATCCTCCAGAATACTATGTAGTGCTTTGAGTGTCTAGAAAAATGCTATATAAATCTAACTGTAACTAGGATTTATTTTGCAGGCCATTCCAAGTTGTTGTATTGCCCCATATTTGTGCAATGAGTGATTTGACCACTTTTCTCAGCTTTAAAATGGCTTGCTTTTCTCCCATAAACTGTTCTCTGGTCTTCATGTTGGTTTATCCTATTTAACAACAAATGAAGTCTTCAAAAGGTGAAACTGAAGGCTAAAACCAAGAGTAGATGTTCAGAGCTTCAGTTACTATTATAGCATGTTCCTCTGGATAAACCTGCACTATGTATGGCCAATTCTGAAGCTTAGCTTGGATTCTGCTATTGTTTTGGAAAAACCGAGTGGCATCATGGTTCCAGCAGGATAAAACAAAGTGTCTAATAAATTACAGCCATCTTAACCCATCTATGATTACATTACACTTTGCCACTAAATATCAGAGAAATTAAATTTCTGTACTTGTGGTAAAGTCGGAACTGATGTAATCTGATGGCTGATTCCGATTAGTAATTTAGTAGCCTTGAAGTCACATGTACCATACACAGTCCTGCCCAGCTCAACCAGAAGAAAGAAAGAAATCCATCACTCTGTTACCTGAGAACATTGTTCTTTCTTTGCTCATTTCATTGCTGCTTTGTAAAACCATCATTTCAATGGAATAACTAGTGCACACTTGTTAGATAACATCATATTAATTTTATATAATTACAAATTTACTTAAAAGAAGAATGTATTATGTCTGGGTAGTTGATATTAGTTTTGCTCATAATGGATTGATCGTTTTAAAATGTTTTAATTATGTTTTCTTGAGCAGGCTACAGCTTCTAGAGCTTTATTAATACTTGTGAGTTTATTTGTTTTTTGTAATTAGTTTTTTATAACCTTTACAGACTTTATTGAGCAATAATTACTCTCCAGGGGAGGACAAGGTGCTCTATCTTTACAGGCTTTAACTGACATTTTATTGTTTTCTGCAGTTGATTGTTGGGACGGCTTATATGCATGAGCCCCGAGCACTACAGCCAGACTTCACTCAGCAAAAACAGGTCATACATAGTGGAACACACTGAACAGGGAGAGACTTGTTTTCCTAGCTTAAGTGAAGCTATATCAGACAAGTATTTTGTATTGGATAGCTTCATGAAATACCCCCATACGCATTAATATTAATGCAACATTTACACATTAAAATAACCGAAATCAAACTCTTTTGAATATGTGCTAACTACAGGTAGGCCATAACCCTTACACCGGCCTATTTTCATAATCAACCATCAGTTACATAAGCCACTGAAAAACACACCTCAGTTCTATTCAGACGGGATTCGATTTACATGGAGACCTGGAGTAATTCCATCATTCGCAGGTTCTTCACCGTGATTATATTTCCATCTATGGCGATCAGCCATGTCAGTAGTTTTTTTTCTCCTCCCCTGAGGAAATCAGAGACCAAATGACCTACTGTTTGTCCAGCACCACTGTCATCTGATAATTTTAGTCCTGTCTGGATAGATACATCAGTAACTTTGCTAGCAGATGCTGGCTCTTGAATTTCTGCTGCTACTCTCTGTATTTAATCACCTAGCATGCATATCCCCTTCCCCAAATCACAAAAAGATTAATGTTTTACAAGAGTCTCAAAAACAACTTACTTGGTATGGGTCATAACCTAATTTCCATACTACCTACATTGGGAGCCCATAAGCAGGACAAAGAAAATACAATCAAAAAGGCTGATGGCTGATCAAAGGAGCTATTATAATGCCAGCTATAGTTAACATTAAGTAACATTTTGTTAACATTTAATGTTTTGCTTTCTAGAAATCAATGAATAAGCAGCTATAACACTAAAGTCCTTAATCGTCTATCGCCGTCAGATTAATAACCATGACCATATTACTGCCATTACCAGTGAAATTAATCACATTGACATTTTTGTGAAAAATTAAATTAAATCTTCATGCCTGTATTCAAAGTTTATTTTTTCAATACTTTAAAGTGGCAAACATTCCAGTGTTGTAACTTTCAATATGTCCTAGTTTTTTACAGACTAGCATCATGTTCAGTTCTATTTTATTGATTTGTATAGTTCTTTTCACCATATACACTGTCACAATCACATCAAGGGTTGCCATCATAAATGGGCTATTTAGCAAAAGTGTTCGCAAAATGTCTGTAACCTACTTTAAAAAAAAGCTTGAAACACCTATGTTCAAAATAAACACATGGTGTTAAACACAGAGTTACAGGCAAAAGGAGGCTTCCTGTTAAAGGAAAGCCATTTGGGGGAAATCAATAAACTCACAATTCAAGGCTATTGCCATTTTTATTACATATATCTTTTATTATGTAAAGTGTATACACTTAAGCTGTGCATACACTGAAGCAATCTAACAAGGCAGCTACAAAACTGGACACATTTATTATTTCTTTTTAATGCACATGTGCCGTGGCAACATTTTGAATCTACCATGAAAATTAAAGTGTGGTTATAACCAAACACACACCCATATATACACTCACATTCAAATAACTTCTTGCCACATAACATTTTTTTTTTAAATATAAGAAGAAAAAGAAGAATTATTGTGATCTTTAGAACATCTTTTGGGCTTGGTTTTGTGACAATATACTCCATTATAAGATCTCTCTCATTATATATATATATATATATATATATATATATATATATATATATATATATATATATAAATAAAACAAACATTACTGTTAAACTGCCTGAATGGTAGATACTGGCAGTGCGTATCAAGGCGCTGGTTTGTGTGTGGGCGCGCGCGCGCGCGCTGTGCGTGTGCTACGTGACTGCAGGAACGTGCCGTTTTTCAGCTCAGCCAGTCTGAGCCATAAACATCACACACACGGAACAGCCGAACCGAGGCCTCAAGCGGCACATTATTTTGATGGGAATGCCGACTCTTTTTGGTGAGTCACATCATTTAGTTCAGCTCACCAAAAAGAGTCGATACTTTCGGCTCCCAATTGGCTCAGTGGCTTATTTTCTACCCCGGACAAAGCTAACTGTGGTCGAAATCTTACTTTACCTCCTAATGAACAAAAAACAACATGGCATTATCTTTTAACCTAAATCATAAAGACATTACAAATGTGCATTGACCAAACCAGCAGTCGTCCTTGCGTTGTTTTTGTACCCTTTGCTTCACTGTGAACATTTATTTCAATCAAAGAAAAACATTAAGTAAAAAAAAAATTATAAATTAAAAAAAAAAAAAAAACGGTCATTTAAAAGGGCCAACCCCACATTATCTTTAAAAAACGTACTCTGGCTCTTTCACCTCTACTCTGCGCACTTTGCTTTTCTAGAACTAAATTAAAGATCTTGTATGGTAGCACTACTTGTAAGTCGCTTTGGATAAGTCTGCTAAATGAATACACGTAAATGTAGTTATGCGATTCGGCTCTCAGCGTTCACATTAAAAGAGTCGGTTCAACGATTCGACACATCAACGTGCACGTTAAAAAGCCAGTCTGTCGTGCAGACAGCCAGCAAGCAGTTCCGACCATTGTTGACAAACACACAACCGTACATGAAAGCAACTCAGACCTCATTAACACACACACACAGTACGGTTGGTATAAAGTTAAAAAGGTGTGTGTTTGAATTGAAGTACGATTCAAAAAAAGATTCGTTCGTTTTGATTCAGAGATCCGAACTGATCCCGTCACACTGCTCTCCTCGGGATCTAAAAGCCTTGATTAGATCAGTGAGGTCACGTGACTCGAGTGTGCCGCTGAACAGAGCTGCATTCTGGACTTGAACTAACGAACTGCGGAGGCGTGGCACCAAGTTCAGACCTCACTGAGAGTTTTACAGCTTACAACGTTAACAGCGAGCACATAAACAAACAAATAAATACACAATCAAGCACAATTACACCTGAATTCATATTCCAGACTACAGGTGACAGTGCACTGTGCTACTCCCTCACAAGCGTGCCATTTCGCGAACTACCACGATCCTACACGCATCGCGGAGAGCCACAGCTCTGTTACAGCAACTAGTACTCAATATAACTTGCTGGCAACATTAGTAATGGAAAACTAGAACGGAAAATAAAATACCGAAGTGAAGTGATCTGTTACTGCCGAGCCGTCTGAGAGAGGTACACGGGATCATTTATGGACGCAAGATGCACAGTCATGACTCCAGCCGTGAAAACGTTTTCAGCTAAGATTAGCGTAAAAAAAAAGCGTCAAACATGTTAAAAGTCTCGTTCCCAGCCGTCGTGTCGACACGGCACGGCGATTTACTTTCGAATCAAAACCGACGCTAGGAATGACTTAGCAAGCTAACAGGAACAGTTAGTTAGCTGTGCACATACCCAGTTAGTGCACACGACTTGAGGTATATACAAACACAGCATTACCTCGTTATTGATCAGGATCTCTGCTCGGGGGTCCGTATGAGAGAGACGGGGGATCTGTCTAGTTTGGAAAGGGTATTTGCGCAGCTGAGAGTCAGTCCAACCCGGATCATGAACACCTGAGAAAGGGTTAGCTTCATCGGGAGATGTGGGCTCAGCTTCAGCCACTGTTGTGGCCATCTCTCCGCGTGGGTGATTGTCCTTGCAGGCGTCACTGCGTTGTTTTCCCGGTATGTGGTAAGAAGCTGATAGCAGCTGAGCGAGCTGGAGCTGCTGAAGTATCTGCCGACAGTCTCTGAGCCGGGCAGCAGCAGCAGCAGCAGCAGCGCACTGCGCCTCGCCGTGTGTCAGCAGCTCGGGTTTGTTTGGCACCGGTGACGGCGCTGTGTTTTCTCTTCCGGTTGTGTGAAGCCACACACAGTGACTCATGTCCTACAAACAACGACACACTGCTCTCACTTGTACAGACCGATTCATTATTCAAAGCCTCCGCTTCCTTTCGGTTTTTGTACGATTATTTGTAAATATTAACTCTTCGACAATTGCAAGTATGCGCAAGCGATTGTGTGTAAGGTCTTTTTTTGAAAATGTAAGAATGCGTTATTAAGTGCAGCCGGGGGGGAAAAAGAAACCGAATCCCTAGCACATTTAAAATAATTAGATTAGTTGGATTCAATATATTATAATAATTAAGAGGCCCAGAGAGCACTAATAATCTAAATAATAATCAATAGAAACAATATTAATGTTAAGCCCGTTCGAAAACAACATGCGCGCATCCCAAGGTATTAAACGCGATTCACTAATGATTCATTTTCTTTCGATTCTTTTAAACGAATCGAACCGCAACTAGTGATTGGAAGTTCGGATCATTTTGCTGATTCGGATCTTTGAATCTCGTTCAGCAAAATGAACGAATCTTTTTTCCGAATCATTTCGTTCATTTCAGCAGAATATTATTAAAATGTTGCATGTTAAATTCATCAACACATCTTATACTTAATAAACTATACAAATAAACTATAGGCGAATGCATCCAAGGCCGAATGATGATAAACAGAAGTGATGAATTAATAGTTTAGCATTAGGTCTTCTAGTGATGCAGTCTGTTAGTTCTTTCTTTTGTCACGTCACATGTATCACGTCTGTTCCTCGGAGACAGAAATGATTAGTTCATGTCTCGAGTCTTTGCGTTCGAGTAGTTCGTTCTTCCTGTGACTACCCCATAGGCTGAATGCAGTTGGGCTGTGACGTGATGAACAAACGACTAGAGACATGAACTAATTATTTCTGTTTCTAAAAATCAAAACCTGAAATCTCCTGAAATATGTATTCATACCCTTGGCTAAGGCATTCTAAATTGAGCTCAGGTGCATCCTGATTCTTTTGATTATCTTGAGATGTCTCTAGAACTTGCCTGGCGTCCACCTGTGGCAAATAAAACTGATTGGACTTGATTTAGAAAGTCACACACCTGTATGTATAAGGTCCTGCCAGAGATGGAAACTCGAGTCTGCGACTTGGACTCGAGTCGCACTTAAGTAGCAAAAAATGACTTGCGACTTGACTTGGACTCATGAACAGCTGAATCGAGACTTGATTTGGACTTGAAGACAGAGACTCGTGAAAAACACAAGTCATTTTGGTTTGGCATTCCCAATTACGTACAAAACTGTTTCCACATCCATTCCAGAATACTGTAATTGCTGCCAAAGGTGTTTCTACAAAATACTGAATAATGGGTCTTAATACTTATCTAAATGAGATTTCAGTTTTGATTTGTAATATATTTACAGACATTTCTAAAATGTTTCATTTATTTATTATGGGTTACTGCGTGTCCATTAATGGCCAAAAAGTATATAAAGTAAATAAATCCAGACCGCTCAAATACTTTCCAAATCCACTGTGGTGAGTAACCTACAAAAATGTGTGTGCCATTTGCAAGGCACATATTCAAACTTTCTTGATTTTATTAGCTTTTGTGTGTGTGTGTGTGTGTGTGTGTGTGCAGACATGTTTGTATATCTGGCCATAGCTTTAATATCTAGGCATAGCTTTAATGAGGCATAATAATAATAATAATAATAATAATAATAATAATAATAATAATCATGTCGGTGGTCCATGGTTCTCAACTGAAGTAAAACAGCAAAAATAATTTTATTTGATTTCTTTCTTTCTTCCTTCTTGTAGAAGCAGCAGCTTTAGAAAGAGAGCAGGAACCACCCTGTTCAGGTACAAAAGGTCTACCAGTTCAAAACTGGTTGAATAAAATATTCTTATGATCAGTTATGTTGTTATTGTAGATGCTCGATGGATAATGTTTGAAGTAATCAATTTTGCACTTAATAGAGAATTAGTCATTTGTTTTGGTAAGTTCGTCATAAAGCACATGCAGGTGTGTTAAAAGTTACGGGTTCAGCACAGTAAGCACAAATACAGCTGAAGAAGGACATTTATTCAAAATGCCCTGTTTTTGTGAAACTATATATATACAGTATATGTATGTGTGTGGCCTGGACCTAGATTCCTGGCCTGAATTATAGTGCTGGACTGGCTCTGACTTATATATGCAGCTTTTAGTGGTGAATCAAAGCTCTGATCATTCAATTCCCTTTCAAATAGAGTTCAAAATAATCCAATAGGTCATTTGAGCTATAATGTCCATGTTAAAACTTTTGTCCAAAACACACACAGTAATAAGCGGTTCAGCACAAACTACTGATTATTGTTATACTCCATGAGTGTGACTCGAGCTATCTGAGTTTTGATTCATTTGATTCACCATTCAGAACAAAGACCACAAACATTGCACAGTCTAAGCTTTCTGCTACTGCAGAAACCTGCATTCAATGTTTTATACTATTATTGTTATCATGTGTCTGTATAATAACATATTTTATACAGACACACACACACACACAATGGGGTCCAAAAGTTTGAGAGCACTAGTGAAAATGCTTCTGCTTGGCATTCTTTTTCAATTTAACACAAAGGTTTTCATTACAAATTATATTATCCGTAACAACTACTGTGAAAAGTAGAATCTTTATTTGACATGAATTTAATAATTTGATAGTTTTTTTCTCCTTTTTGCTTTAATGACAGTGTGTACTCGAGCTGACACAAGCTATACAAGTAAAACCTGATCTATACATGAAAGATCTGATCCATTGGCGTGTCATCTGAACACATGTTTCAATGAAAGAAATAAGACTCGCATAAAATCTGACCTTTTGTACAAAGGAATCAATATGGTCAACATCGCAAATTATTTTACATTTAAATAGTGGCCTAGAAATTGTAGAACATCTTGAAAACTGAATAGTCAAGATGTTTCATGTTTCCTTTTTTGTTTTAGAATTTTCTGTTTATTTCCAATTTTATATTTTAAAAAAATGAACGCCTGTATGATATGCAGACATAAGACACAACTTAACAACAGTTATATTAAGTGGTGAAAGTCAAGATTTTAAATAGGAGCATTTAAATAGGAGTCTGATATAGCCACATTATCAACAGCTTCATTCAGTTCACCAGCAGATGGAAGTGTTGCACCACTCTCACCTCCTCATATAATACAGTGGATATAAAAAAATCTACACACCCCCAGTTAAAATGGCAGATTTTTGTGACGTAACAAAAAAAATTAAATCAAGATATATCATGTCAGAACCTATACCTTTATTGTAAAATTTTTATAAAAGTAAAACAATAAGAATCATTTTAAGGATGGAAAATTAAACAATAGCCTGGTTGCATAAGTGTGCACACTCTTAAACATACTTAATCGAAGCATCTTTAGATTTTATCACATTTTTTGGGTGAAAGTCAGTAAGTTTGGCACATTTTGACTTAGCAAAATTTTGCAAATCATCCTTGCAAAAGCATTCTAACCTTGTCAAATTGGCTGAACATCTCTTGTCCACCGCCCTCTCCAAATCACTCCACAATCATTTTTGTTTGGATTTAGGTCTGGACTCTGGCTGGGCCATTCTAAAACCGTGAACGTGTTTTGCTGAAGCTATTCCTTTGTTGATCTCGAAGTTTCCTTTGGGTCGTTGTCATGCTGAAAGGTTAACTTCATGTTCATCTTAAGTGTTTTAACAGAAGCCTTCAGATTTTGTGCCAAAATTGACTAGTATTTGTAGCTATTCATTAATCGCTCCACCCTGATTAAAGCCCCAGTTCCAGATGAAGTAAAAGAGCCCCAAAGTATGATGCTGCCACCTTCATGCCTCCCTGTGAGGATGGTATTCTTTTGGTGATGTACTGTGTTGTTTTTTTGTGCCAAACATATCTTTTGGTATTATGGCAAAAAAGTTCACCTTTGGTCTCATCCGACCATAACACATTGTTTCACGTGGTTTTGGGAGATTGGATGTATTATTCTTTTTTTCTTTCTTTCTTTCTTTTTTTTGGTTTTTGGCTTCTGTT
This sequence comes from Ameiurus melas, assembly GCA_012411365.1. NCBI lineage: Eukaryota > Metazoa > Chordata > Actinopteri > Siluriformes > Ictaluridae > Ameiurus > Ameiurus melas. The sequence goes on along the minus strand of CM022755.1, from coordinate 20,930,287 downwards.
TTTCCACCCTAGCCCCAGAGCCCAGAGATATGAGAAGAATTCAGGAGATTGTTGTCACATATAGAGAGCAACCAGTACTTGCTAGAAATTGCTGCAATTCTTTTAATGTTATTGTAGGCCTCTGGGCCTCCCTGACCAGTTTTCTCCTGATCTCCTTATTAATCGTAGCGGGACGTCCTGTTCTTAGTAGTGACACTGTCATGCCATTTTTTCTCCGCTTGTTGAATCTGAGCACTGCCACTTTCCCAATTATAGGGAATGTGTCATGGTGCATACTTATGAGAGCTGGATATTGCAAGTTTTTTGTTTTTATTTTTTTCTCAAAATATAAATATCAAGTGTTTGTCACTTGATATTTATATTTTGAAATTTTACAATAAAGATGAAAAAGGTTACATGATTTAACATAATTAAAAAATAATAATAATTACATCACAAAAACCTACCATTTTAACAAGGGTGTGTAGATTTTTATATCTACTGTATGTATGGGCCTCTATTCAAGTCTAAAGTTATGTGTTGTTTCTGCAGATAACATTCAAAGCACTCACACTTCAATAGTATGCTAAATATTTTCATCCTAGAATCTAAATATTAAACTTAGTAAGACCCTTAGATCACAACTGCTCTGCTATATATTACATTGTACATACTGTGTTTGGATTATATTCTGTCTCATGCATAACTCACTTGAACAAATGCAAATCACATAGTGTGAGCACCGCTGAGATGGTCAAAAAGGCCCAGTACTACTATAAATACTTACAAATAGGGAATAAAGAAAGGAACTAGCTTACTTCCTTAAGCAAGTCACATTAATTATTTCTGAGCAAGAATCTTCAGCGTCATTGTTTTCTCTCAGCACATCCTACTGACCCTAACTTGCTCTTGGTGCTGTGTGTCCAAAGCTCCAAAGCCAAAAATCCCATTAGTCAAGGTTTTACAGAACTATTAAATGTAATTTTCCCATTCTTGTTTAGGTTGTATCATCACTTCCCTTGATGAAAGAAAAATCCTCTCTTAATTGTGTTTATATTTTCCAGTATAAATGGGAAAAAATGTGACTTGTTAACTGATATGTAATTTCTATAGTCAAACATTTAATACTTTTTCGTGTACAGCATACATACATATATTTAAAAGTCTCTTTGAAATACATTAGCATTTCAATTTCTTTTTTATTTTATTTTACTTATATTCAGTAGAACACATTTCCCATAAAAACATGAAGTATAATTTCTGGTTCACTGACAACGGAAATGCTCACTGATCATCCGAACCATGTGAGCAGATTTAGATCTATGTGTCTAGAGCTCCTAATCTTCAGTTCCTCTTATAAAACATTTCAGATTCATGGCTCACTGCAAATCACAAGTGGCAAGACACAGCCTTATTCTTAACTAAACATGCACAAGGTGGAAAAGAAGCTTAGCAGAAACATGGAGGAATTTCTGAGCTCTTACATTTTTAACTATTAAAATTGGAACTGATCAGATTTAAAGGACAGCTCTAAAGACACATATCTGATGTAGTTGTATTTTTTTCTTCCATATTCTGCATGTGTAAGTGCAATGGTTTCATGATAAAAATGTTGTTTTTTCTATGTTAAAATGTAATGTTTGTAACTGGAATTTGATTTGATGTCTGTAATGACCATGAAAAGAAACAACCATAATAACTAAATAAATATATATATATATATATATATATATATATATATATATATATATATATATATATATATATATATATATATATATATATATATATATATATATATATATATATATATATATATATATATATATATATATATATATATATATATATATATATATATATACATTACATATACACACACACACACACACACATTCATACATACATACACATACATAAAACTGCTGACAAGTTATAGCATGCTGATGAAAGTGAACTTTTTCCATTAGATTCAGATGACTGAATGATGTGACTTGGAGCCAAGAGGAAGTAAGTAAGATCAACGAGGTGATTCACTGACATGTCTTTTAGTAAAGCAGACTATGCTTGCAAGCATTAATGCATCACTCAGTGGAGGTGTAATCTGCCTTTTTAATAGGATATCACTTTTACAAGGCCTTACTTTTGTCACTGGGTGCTACAGTAGGGCTGGCACTTCTGCAGGTGGGATGGAAGCTGGCAAGTATTTGTTTATGAACCCTCCTTGTCTAGGTACAATCCTTGAACTAACTTCTATTCATCAAATAGTGTGAATCCATGCAAAGCCTTTTCCCAAAGTCCCTTTGAAGGCGACAGGCCATTGAAGGAGGAGGAGAGGGGGATTAGCTTCTTCAGCAGTGGTGCATTACCGAGGGAGCTGATTAGCTCGCCATTCATTGTTAAATCGAGCAAAGGAAGGCCCTAGAGGAGTGAAAAGAGCCAAATAGGTGGGCTTGGAATAAAACATCCACAGGAAGCCCAATACAGGCCACATGAAGTTTCCCAACATTTTTTCCCCCAAGATGATGGCGTGAAAAGGAGATTAGCATACAAAATTAGAGGCAAGATAATTTGAGGGGCGACTTGGTCCATGTTTTCCCTCTGTCTCGACAAAGTTAATTAAACCAGTATTAAACAGTAAAGAAACATCCAAGTGCCAAGGCGTTGGGAGTTCTTTGAGGATTACTTAGATAGAAAAAGGGCATTTGAAAAGAAGAAATTGAGAGAGGCGTGAAGGAAGGAAGACTATAATTAAAACTCTTTTCTTATTGTTTCCCTGCCCCAGGGTTATCTAACACTAAATACAAAAAAGAATTAGCAAATCTATATGGCATGCTTAAACATTTGGAATCTTGACAAGCAATCTACAGTTAGTATATATATAGGTACTGTTTAAAATATGCAGGACTGTATATATGTATATACTCCGGATCTCTATGTAGTATTTAATTTCATACTTTTATGCAGATTTAACATTTACCATAAAATATTCAGATCACCCTTAAACACTTTTAACCACATAAACTGACATAATCCATGAGCAGTTCCTTTTTATAAAACCTATACTTACCATTATATCATTAAATGGAAGGAAAAAAATGTTAGAAAAGGACACATTACATATCTTTAATCATAAACGTATGTGGGATGAAATGCAAAATTAAAAAAAAATAACCTATCCAACAAAACACCACTACATATATGAAATAAATTAACAATATAAAAAGTGCTTCATCTTATTTACAGTTCATTTACAGAGAGTATGAATATTATCCCAATTCGGAACACAATAATATTTAGTTGTTTGTTTGTTTGTTTGTGTTTTTTTTTCATATTGAGATGTATTGTAATTGAAAGAATACAGCGATACAGATTTTTGTGGCTGGAGAAACTATTCCAAAGAATGCCTTATTCAAAGTCTATTCAGCCCTAATATGGTTAAGTATGGTACAGTTTTCAGTGCTATCTTACACACACACACACACACACACACACACACACACACACACACACACACACACACACACACACACACACACATACATATATATATATATATATATATATATATATATATATATATATATATATATATATATATATATATATATATATACACACACACGCACAATGTTTCATTATTGAAACAATGACTAATGCGTAATTTTTTCCTCTTCTTTTCTAGCTTTCAGTCATATATAATATTTGTTTGTGTACTGTATGTGTTCTTTTTCACTGTCAGTTTTTTTAATTGCTAATGCACAGTCAAAATTCAGGTTGAATATATTAAAGATTACACTGTGTCATTTTCAAGCCTTAAAGACCACATTAGTGCTTCTTCCTTAAGCGAAGACTTTTTCTTCGACTTGCACTATCATTCTTAACCTGCTTGGCTCTCACACAGTAGTACTTGGTGACAGTCTTGCGGCACTGCTCACATTTTACCGCACAACACCAGTGGAACTTGCAATTGCAGCTGGATACAGTCTCTGCCCTGCGTTCCTCCACAGCCAGGCCGCAGTCACTGCATAGCCGCTTGCAGCTACGCTTCTCCCACTTACTCAGATTCTTGCCCTTTTTTAAGCACTCACGGCCTTCGGTCCCTGGAAGGCCTAGTGTACGGTTCTCAACGCAGTAGTCTGGAGAATCCTCCAGGTGCACCAGCTCTTTACGAGAGATGGAGCTGAAGGTCTCAGCGACAGCTCCGCGACTGGCTGCACTGTTACCTGCACCACGCAGTAGGTCCACCTTAATGGCACGGTGGTACTTCTCTTTCAGGTAGTTGCCCACTTCTCGAAACTCGGGCAACTGAAGCCAGCAGGTCTGAGTGGTGCAGCTGCCAGATACACCATGGCATTTACACGTCCTTTGCATGGTCCCTTTCACAGCCTGGTGTAAGAAAAGTTCATAAATGAAAGAAATGATTAATGTGCTTCAGAAAAGAATGACTCTTTCTTAATCAGTAATTCCATAAGAACAATTTTTGACTATCATTCAATTCACTAATTCTAGTATTTGTACTCATTTTCCATGTTTTAAAGATTCTTGAATTTGAATTCATCATTTCTCAAGATAACATACAATGAACCCATTCTTGGACACACTATATGTCCAAAACATGCAATTGACAAAAAAAGGAATTCATTTGGATAAAGAAAAGCAGGTTCAAGGTTCAAGCTTGGGTGTTTCTCTTTTTTTCACCTTTTGTGCCTGCACAATATATCTTGACTTCAGATGAAACAAACATCTGTCATTTGAAAGGAAGCGTCTCTTTTCTCAGGGAGGTATTTGCTCTTGATAGGAGGCAGAATCAAGGTTTCACATTGAGCCGAATTGTTCAGCACAGGAAAGGGGAGTATTTATTTAGCAAGGCCATTGTCAACATGTTTTCTGTCGTGGGCAGACCCAATGGTTAATCCATTCAGGATGAAATGAAAAAGAATTCTTTTGCATTTTTTTTTAGTTACAATGATGCTCCAGGTGCTATAGTGAGCTGACAAAACCTGCAGAGGGGGTACTGGCAGGAAAAACAAAGCACTTCAGCTGCATGGATGTGATGCCTGTGGCTCTCTCAAGTGCAACAAAGACCAACATAAATGTAAGATCCTTATTGCTAGAATAAAACTAAATGCTTATTTGAGAAGCAACAGAATACAGAACCTTTGCAACGTGTGGCCCCCTAGGTCCTCTAATTAAGCTCGCACCACTGATCCCAAGAATCTTGAGTTGAGGTCTTGTCATAAAGGACATTCACAGGCTGTAAATAGGCCCATCTGGTACAGCGCAAACACTGTTCGGGGAATGAGTGGCACCTTGCTTATAAGGCCATGAATGAAACTCTTGGGTGGTAAGCGATCACTGGAAGCACTAAAAATGATTCAAAAGGCACTTTACATTCTGCTGGTGGCCAGGAGAGCGGCCTATGGTTCAAGCCCCATCTTGTAGTGCAGGAGTAAATCCCCCACTCTAGCAAACTATCTCTAGCACCCTCTCATAGGCTAAAGTCTGTGGGAGAAACTGGAGAAGCCTTCTTTGACATTCGGTATACCTTGCGTCCAGCTTCATTGTTGTGCAGGTTCATGGCAGCACGTGCATCTTGCCCAGTTTCTAATGCATCCACAAACTGTTTGGAGATGGCCTCTCCAAAGCCCACTTTATCACTGCAGCCTCCCCACAGCCAGCCTTGACCACCTGAAACATACCCGCGATATCACTTCCATACCACATAAACCAGCAGCACCTATCCCTCTTGTTATTACTAAGTAAATACATAAACTAATAATATTTGCCCATTGTTCCAGGGATGGGCTCCTGGCCTCTTAAATAACTGCAGTGTTGTTTTTACTATTGTCTTTGATTGAGTATATTGTAGTGTTCTTTTTACAATATGTATACTTACCTCGTTGACCATTCCTGGTGTCATCACAGCCACAATTATCAAAGTCGCCAAGGCTGCAGTTCCTTGTAAGAGTGTACATAACTCCAGCAGAACTGATGGCATGAACAAAAGCTGTCTCCCGGGTTGCTGCAAATAGAAATTAGCTTGAAACTATTTCTGAATTTTGTTCAAGCAAGACATACTGGACATTAATATCTATTAATTTCATTTGCATTTCTTTGTAGACTATTTGATAAGATATTAAATACTGTTTATGACTGCTCACAGGTTTGTTTGTTGAATCAAACAGTGAAGCGCACAGTTGGCATAAGCTCAGCAGTCTCTCAATTAGGCAGGGGTCGACACTAGACTGGGTCAGGTTTCCTTTTAGCACTTGAAGAATTCCCAGTGAAAGGAGTCTAAGGCGAACCTTTGACCCACACCCTTCAGATTAAGAGGACATCCATTTCACTCACTCACGCTGCCTCACAATAACATCTAGGTGGCCTTATATTTACTCACCTATATGCAAAGTTTAACAGATTTGAGAAAACGGTATATGTGGCTACAGTAAACAGTGTTCAAATAGTTCCGAATCAGATTACTATGACTGGATGATGTTATTGTAATAGATAAATAAAACTGTATGCTATCTCATTAGACTGACATATGACAAATACCTTTTTTTATTGCGTTGGGACACACAAAGAGTATATTTTGAGTAATATTTCAAATCAAACACTTACCACTCCTGAGTCCACTGTGGGTGGAAAGCTGAAGGGCTCGTTCTGGACAGTTCCAGCGCTCCCACGCAAACTGATATTTGCATTCCTCAATCCCACTCTGAGCGCCAGCAGCTACGCTACTGGAATAGATCAGGTAAGCCTGCAAAAGCAGAAATACTTAAACAACTTGATCCCTTTTCACGCGCGACACACACACACACACACACACACACACACACACTTTGGTTTAAGCTTTTGCAGGCAGGCTCACATGATCAGTATATACGTATTCATCAATTAAGATCAGACGTGGTTTGGTCTCTTGTTAAGACTTTGACTATAACTGATCCATGCACATCAGTACAGCTGAATCACTCACATTGTGAATGGGTTCTAGGGGGATAATTTTTTATTTATTTATTTTTTAAACTATGAAGATCAAATATGTGAGTTATAGTCTACCCTTGCATCAGATGATAAATCCTCTAAGAAATAATTCCTAATAGTGAATGTGCTGTGAGATTGAAAAATAAAAATAAAAATGTCATTGTTATGCACTATTTGCATTGTAATGATTTAACTTAAAACAATGATCAACTTAAATCAGTGCTAGGATACTTTGACTCTCTGATTTTAGATTAAGATCTTAGTAGATCAAAAGAAGTTGGCTTACTTTTGGGCCAGTCATCAGGAAATTATTCACTGACCTGGAAGACAGCGCAAAATGTTAGCTCTCCCCCATGACGAACAATTTTTTACACAATACTTCTATACTTAGGATAAAAGGTTGCATCACATGCATAATATATACAACAAACAAACAAACAAATAAATAATAATACTTTTCTTTTTCATACATATAAACAGTATATACGAAACAGTGTTACTGATCACAGTTACTACCTAGATTCCTGAAATTCGATACAAACAATTAATGTACATATATTTTATTATTTTAAAAATCAACTTGGGAGGGAAATCTGTAATCTGAAGAAAAAAGCTATGTAGCTTTGACATGTGGTTATGTTGGATATGTTAAAAGTAATACATCTATATTATAAAAGAAGAATGAGGGAATTATTTAGAGGATGCACAAAGAGGTTAAATGCAGTTAAATAAAGCCAATGAATGAGCAAGTAATTAGAAAATATTTATACCACATTTAAAATGTGTAATACAAACTTTTGATATCTCATTTTTGATTATTTTATTTTGTATTATTACGATATTTACACACTACCTGTCTATTTCAGACCCCTTCAGAGAGGATTGCTTGGTCTAATATTATTCTACTTATCATGGTCATCATGAAACCAGAACTTTATTTAGGACTTAACATTTTCGTTCCAAAATCTCAAAATGTCATTCTGACAATTAATTAGCCAAAGCAAAATAATGCTAACATCAAAAGATTTGATTACAAAACCAGTTGCCAACAGGATGACTAAGTACAAACACATTCGCACACACAAAACGCGATAAACAATGAATTAAAATAAGTTAAATGATTGATGAATGCAATATATAATTATATATATATACATATATACATATATATATATATATATATATATATATATATATATATATATATATATATATATATATATATATATATATATATATATATATATATATATTTTTTTTTTTTTTTTTTTTTTTTAATATATTTTTTTTTTTTTTAATTGTGTGTATGGGGGGTCGGGCTTAAATTAGTTATTAAATGAATAAAATTGTTGTGCTCTATAATTTGGCCTAATTCCCATGAAAATGACAGCAGTTGTAGTATGTGAACATTTTCACAAGACAAACAGTAGTACAAATATTTTTGTAATGATATTTTTTAAAGTGTAAACGTAGCTTACCAACTGCAGCAGGATTTCATGTGAACCATCAAGATGAAAATGTAATAATAAACGTCCAAATGGATGAACATCCTGACAGAGCGATCTTAAAGCCAGATGTTAGCCTAGAAAACGGAATCAGGCGCAGCAGAGTCTATATAAGCTACAGGCAGCCTCTGAAATGGATCTGCTCTCATCCCAAACCGAGATTATCTGCTTAATTAAAGCCTTTTCCCCCCTTCCTAGCCTTTCAGCCAATCAGCACTATTGTGCCTAGGAGAGACTGAAATGATCAAAAGGGCACAGTGGCTCCCCGGGGCCAAATAGCTGGGAAGAGCTCAGTGCCTTAACAGTTGGGGCGAATCCATATGAATTCGGACTGGAGATCGCTGATCTCCTCAAAAACTCAATTTCCCCAGTGTGATACAGTAACCTGGGACCCGAGGATGGTCGGGGATTGTCAAACGTCAAATGTTATTTCTTCTGTGTTGAGGAAATTAGCGCAGTTTTACAGAAGAGACTTGGATTAAATCATCCTTAATCCAGACCAACCCCTTTATGTAGACTTAAAATAGTTATTAGGTGTTTTCTAGTTATTTTTCTTTGTACGAGCCTATAAATTCCCCAAATGCATTACTGCACATTGTACAGCCTGTAACTGTATACATAGCATCTGTGCCATGTCTATTCTCTCTTAAGCTTTATTGTGTCTTCTGTACATATTTATTCTTCGTAATTCTTATAATTATGTGTCTTGCTGTTATATTTGTGTATGTACTGGAAGCTTCACTTCACACCAGGTCAAACTCATTGTGTGAGCAAACTTGATAATAAAGCCTCTTCTTCTTCTTCTTCTTCTTCTTCTTCTTCAAGTCTCAAAATTCTCAGATGGGATTGGTGTGCTGAATGTAAAGGTGAGCGCGTAGCACTCTAAACTCTATATTCGACTGCAGATGCTTTAAAAATAGACCAGCTAAATTATCAAATGCACGACTGAGCAAAACTATTCACTGGAAAGGAGAGACCGAATTAAGGGGATTGAATGAATAGAAACTGTGCAGATCGATGTAATGAAACTAACGGGTCATGACAACACTGTGTTTGCTCTCCTAATCCTGACAAACTCAAAGCTCTTTTGTTGTAATCTTCAATCATCTTCAGGGTTTTCACAGCTCATGTTCCCTCTAATTTAAGATTAAGGAATGTTATTATAAAGAGACGCTATAAAGAGAAGTTGATTGTTAAGCCATGGATTTGCCTGAATCCGAATGCTTTGATTCGCGCAATTATATCTTGTAAATTAACTAGTCAAAATATTAAGCCACAAAAACAAACAAACAAATAAACAAACAAAGGAAAACAAAGAACATGTTAAATTCTATTAAACGAACCATTTTATGTACTTCATAATTATGACTACTTCTATTACTTCTATTCTAGTTAATTTTGATGACGCTGATGACAGCAAGATATAGCCTACACCAAAAATAAATAAATAGCCTAGATCAATAAAACACTTTTTTTTAATCACACGGCACTTTGAAAAAATATTCTACTATAGTATAATTCTAAAAACGTTTTGTGCTTTGCACTGTAAAACGCAAGTTATGTGAAAGTTATGTGAACTTATCTCTTTTCTTTAACTCCAGTTGCCAGGGAGAGTTTTGGATACTGAGCTCAAATGTATAAGTTTTACACACACACACACACACACACACACACACACACACACACACAAATTAAACTTAAAGTAATCCAGTTTCTTGACCAGTAAAACCTGAAAAAATGTATCTTCAATCTGAGGTTACTCACGTTTTTAAGGCAGCAGGTGAACTATCGTTTCTAAGTTTAACCAACCTGAATAAATCCTACAGTTTTCTAAATCGTTTATTGAAAAAGGCATTACACAAATAACACCATCTTTTTAATGTGATGCTGATTAACCACTAAAAACAACAACAACAACCACACTAACTAACAACTACAATATGGGCCATTGCTTAACAATAATACAGTATTAGGATGTATGCAGGGTATATTCAGTAAGAATGCGCAATAAGAGATGAGATTCAGTTGCACTTCCACCTGCCTGCTGCGATTTTAAGGAGTGCACGAGCGCACTACAGTTTGAAGTCAGCAGAGGGAGCCAGCGTCCAACACACACACACACACACACACACACACACACACACACACACACACACACACACACACACACACACACACACACACAGCGCGCGTTAGTGTTACTACCCTTGTGAGGACCTTGTTTTGACGTAGTAAAGCTGTTAATGCAGTTAATTAATGCTATGTCTACGCCTGAATCTAAACCTAACCTTAAGCTCAGTAACCAACAGAAAAATCATTTAACTTTCTCAGTTTTTAAATAAAAGCTTAAGTTTTTGTTTTTGTTAAAAATAAATACCTTGTGGGAAGCAGTCAAGTTTTCTAAATAAAAGCTGCATTTTATTTTAAAATGTGTCCTCGCAGTCTTCATAGTGCCTACATTTCTTGTCCATCCATCCATCCATCCATCCATCTTCTACTGCTGACTCCTTTTCAGGGTTGCGGGGGATACTGGATCCTATCCCAGGGAGCATCGGGCACAAGGCGGGTACACCCTGGACAGGGTGCCAGTTACATTTCATGTATTTCACTAAATATTAATGTATTCCTATATCTAATAGTTGGTCACAAAGGGCTACAAACATGCTGAAATCTATTTTTACTTCAATGCATTTGTGCCACCTGTGGTAATGCATGACTGGTGAGAGTTAAATGACAGTTTTATGAAAAACTATCGCTGTTATATATCCACAAATTCCACAAATATCTATACAAATGAATGCAAAACTCATACAATTCTTTTTGATTTTTTTTTTATTTATTCAATTGTACATAAAGTGACAACTTTCCTTAACCTCACTTTAAGGCTTCCATACAGGTAAAATACCTGCTGTAAAATATCGAGAGAAATAATAATAAATACTCATTTTTATTTTTAAAATATCAGTGGTTAACTTGAGAAAACATACAGTAAGCAGCCTATATAGGTCTACTGTACTTCATAAAGAGTTTCTGTAATATAGAACAGTTCATCTACAGAAATACACTGTAAAAAAAGAAAAGTTGACTTAACTTAAAATTTCAAGGCAAATTTCTGCACAATTTTGTTGAGTTTACTCAACTTCACTTAACTCAATTTTTAACATTGAATCTTGAACCTATAAACTCAAGAAAGCCGTGCAGCAAGTTTCCTTGAAATTTTAAGTTGAGTCAAATTTTCTTTTTTTCAGTGTACACAGAAAGTGCCTGCTGTGAGTACTGTTTGACAGTAGAAGAATGTGCATGGGAAATATTTTTTTATCTTGATCGTACATTCACGTATCAAAGGAATCTAATAAACAATTTTCTTTAAAAATACATCTCTGTTGATATTATGGACAACCCACAAATTCTTAAAGTACATTACACATTCTTAAATAAATTTACAATTAGAAACAATTCAGCATAAAATAGTACATATGTTTCTCCCCACATACAATTCAGAAATTGGTTGGAAAAAGAATCATAACAGTTGTAAATTTTGAGATGACAAGGCCAATATACCCGGAAAAAACCCCCCAGAGAAAATCCTCTGCTTTCATCAAACTATAGTATGTGGAGTTCTATGGTCTTCGCATTAAAGAAGGATGGTCATATAGAAGAGAAAACATACTGTATGAGCTGAGCTATACAGTATACCACAATGAATAAGCTGTACCCACTTTCTTGTTATTACTTTAAACACTTTAAAATATGATCACTAATCCTGCGTTTCATTTAGTTTAATTCAGCTGTGTAGGTAGACAGTTTTTCTGGGCAGCATTTGCACACTGCCTAGATGAACACTGTCCTATACAGGAGGCAGCATATTGCATTCATCTTCTTAAGTACTTTAGTTTGGCTTTTAACTTTGAAGTTATCAAATGTATCTTTTGTAGTGAAGGCAATCTGATAACTCTGTTCAATGAACTTTAGCTCAGTGAAAGTTTGAAAAACATGGTGGATAGAATTATTGCTCTAACCGCTCCTGCTGTGGGTAGGAAGAGGTTTACTTGTATAAGTTACTTGGCATATCCATACATTTTTCCAGTGTGCCCATAGGTGATCCCATGATTCAGTTTAACTCGATAATGTACCATTGACAGGCAACTTAAGTTAAACTCTTAGCTAGTGGTCATTTTAACTGGTTATGTTAGTTAGCTTCCTCTGTGAAAAAAGAGCTAGCTGTTTAAAAAGCATAGTTGTGCAATTTTAAAAAATTTTGTCCTCTGACCTGACTCTATCAGTTTTAGGCAGAAATGCAGAGGAGTTGATGATTGAAAGCTTATACTAAAAATTATTTAATAGTCTTCCACCTAATTAAAATGAAGACAGATTATTGTGATCTTGCCTAAAGGAATATGAACTAAATTCAGGGCTGCCAAATTTTGTGCAATTTCTTTTCTCTGTGAGAAGAAAAAGATTTTTATGCAGTATATATAATTTAAGCAGTAGTATCAAAATAAGAATTTGTTCAGTGTTCGGACAATGTTAAACTTTTAACAATAAATGAAAATTTATACAGCATTTTTGTTTACAAAAATTTAAATCTGAAAGGCCAGCATAGTTGTCTATTTTTGAACATAAAATTTAGTTATAGAATGTATTGAATTTATAATAAAATGTGTCAGTGTGCAACTCAACACTATCAGTGCACAAAGAAATCATTATCTGTTGCTTTAAAACTTTGTTTCTTTTATCCGTTCTGTCACTTCTTTCACTTTTATCACTTTATGACAACTTGAATGTAAACTGAAATTGCCAAAGGGATTATTAGCACATATGTGGTTATATAAGTTGTAACTGTATAGCTTGCATAGTTTATCATAAAAATGTTCTTAAGTCACTGTGAATTGAACATTTTAAACTCCAGTGATATTGATTACTTTTAGCTAAAATACTAGTTAAGCAATACTGTTACAGTGCCTTAGAGTTAGAGCGAATCATGTTTCCAAATTAAACTTTCCAGTGCTAAAGTACACATAGTTTCATAATAAAATAGCCAAAAAAAGAAACAGTGGACTTTAGTCTGTGTAATCAAGACTAGAATTCTTAAAGCACTGTAAGATTGGAGTAGGACCTTCGCTGCACACTTTGCTGCACAAATATGTTTAGATATTGGTTTAGCTTCCCATGACACATTTCGGATACTGAAATGTTAGAAATGACTTAGCCACTTTTGTGACTGCCATCACCAGTACGCTTAACCCGAGCCATGATTGTGTCATGAGATGGTTTCTTGCAGTCTTGGGCAAGTCCAATGTAGCACATCAAATCAATAAACACCTTGGTGAAGTTCAGAAAACCGCCATGCTCACTGGTAGCATAGTCATATGGAAATGTGTGATGGTAGTTATGGAAGCCTTCCCCTGGAATGAAAATAAATATGAAGGGATGGACAATATTATTACATTGTTGAATGCTCCATATGTCTTTCTTTGTTAATCTTATTGAAATGCGATAGTGTTAGTACAGACTTTCAGGGCTATATCGCTAAAAAGGCTACTATCATATCTACAATTATTAGACATTCACTGTATGAGGGTCAAAGAGAAGCTAATTTGAACAGTTATTATGTGACATTATACCATTCATACTCTTACTGTTTTCTCATAAGGGTATGGAGATGCAACTAATACATATTAGGGGAGGAATACGGTTCGAAAGTGCAAACTTCTCATATGTCAATTATCAAAGTTGCTATAAAGGATCACAGTAAAGTGAAAAACTGTTACAATAATAATTTTATTTTAAAACTCTTTAAATCTTTAACCCATAAACATGTGTATCATGTAAACAAATGGTTAGATGCAAAACCTACAAAAGAAAAAGTATTTCAAATCCTCCTACCTACAGCACTGAAGGCAACAAACATGTTCTCTCTGGGGTTGATGTTGCGGTCAAAGGGCCTCATGCCCCACATGTGAGCAGCACTATTAACCAGCCAGGTGGCATTAAGGACCATAGCGTATCTCAGAAGGCCTGGGATGAAGTAAGCCACCCACAGGCTTTCCCCCCAGAAGTACCAAGGCACCAGTGTGGGAATGATGAAGCAAATCACCACTACAGATGACTTATAATACCTAAAATTCCGTTAATGCACACATTTAATTTCTTTTTAATCTATAAACGAACAGATTTAAAAACAAGCATAAAAAGCAAACATAACTTGTATTATATAGCATATTTCTCATTTAAAACTTTATATTATGCTAAAAGCCACCATTCCCCTAAGTGATTTCTTAATCAGCTTGAAGAGATATCAACATGAATTGCTTAAACTGTGTGGAAAAAGCTGCAAAAGCAAGTTTTGCAACTTTATATTGAAATTAATTTCTACAATATTTACAAGCCAGTTACTGTCCTACTAACTGAACTGACAGCTCTGTGAGATATGTTCTGAGTGTACTATATGTTCAGCTGACTTTATATGTGCTAATCCCTTTTCAAAGAGATTCCAGGACCACTGTAGTACTGCATGCACAAGAGTGGGATGGGTCACTGAACCCAGCTCATTCACTGTGACCTGATGTGTGATTTGGCAGAGGTGGGCAGTCTTTATAAACGTGCCACACCACACAATGTGAGTAATACTTTGGCTCAAAAGAAGGACGGGGAGTGAAATAACCCCACTTGCATCAAGTTGTAGAGTGTATTTACACATATATTCATGTTGGTTTCAAGCTTCATAGTGCATAAAAACATTATTGGTAGGATATAGCGTAAATCCGCATAAATGTTAGGTCAGCAAATATGAAAAATTAAATATTAACAATGGTGATATAATAACAGTAAACAAAGGAATGTGGTACAAAGACAAATACAAATTACAGCTACTTTACCCAATATAGTGATTTCTATATTTTAATCTATGAAGTTCAGCAATTAAAGTGAATAAAATTTATTGCATGTTTATACCTTCTCTGGAACATAACGACAGGATCTGCCTTGAGGTCACTGACGTCCAGCTTGCTCCCTTTCTCAATGACATCTGGGTGCTTACGTACCAGCAGCCAGCCAACATGAGAAAAGAAGAAGCCTCTCGTGGCGTTATGTGGGTCTGCATGGGTCTCTGAGTACTTGTGGTGGACACGGTGGTCTCTAGCCCACTCATAGATATCATTCTGATTGGGTAGAAATAGCAGAGATGACAATAATCAATCAAGTGCTACATATTAAGCATAATTATAACTAACTATAACTGTTATATAATGACAAATCATAAGGTGAGATCATGTATAATACTTATCAGCAGGGATTTACCAATTCGATATAAAAGTACTGCTATCTGGGACAATACTACCTTGAAATGCTAGATTTTATTGGATTGATTTCAAAGTAGGACACACTTTGTCTAAAAGGCTGTCACTATCACTGCTCTCATAACTTGGCAACAAAGCCTGCACACAATCAGTTTGGTTACTTAGAACAGGGGTTCTCAAACTTTTTGCAACCAGGGACCCTTTTAACTGTAAAATAAATTCCACAGACCCTCATCACAGGTTTTATTTTTAAGATTATTTAAATGTTTACAATGCTATTTTTTTAGAAACATAGTACATTCTTTTCCTGAAAATGACATCCTCAGAACACATTAGGTCTATCAATAAATCAATATTAACTATAGACCTACTTGTTGTTGTTATTTTCATTCACGAATTCAACATATTAAATTCAAGTGACCAGTCAAATAGGCATTAAAAAATCACTGGCCCTCTGGCAATGCTTCACAGACACCTCTGGGTCTCTGGACCCCACATTGAGAATCACTGACTTTGAGGATGTTGGCACTAGACTAGTATCTGTCATCAGCCCTTACTCGGTTTATATAAAATTGGTATCATTAAAAAAAATAATAATTAATATTGGGATCCCTGTTTTGCAGTACTCAAATGTAAACTGGGTCATGATTGAATCACTTAAGACAATTCATTTACCTGAAAGGCCATGGAGTTTGCAAAGGCCAGGTAGATTCTTAACGGCAGTTTAGCTTTATAGGACCTGTGGCTCCAGAGCCGATGTGCCCCTGCTGTCACTCCCATGGCACTAATTATGAAACACACCCATGCTGTAAAATGAAATAGAAAAATCTGTAAGAATATTTATACCTTTTTTTTACTTTTTTTTTTTTTTTTTATTAAAAAAAAAAAAAGAAAAGAAAAAAAAAAAAAAAAAATCTCTTCTTTTTTTTGGGGGTTTTAGAAAAAAAAAAAAAAAAAAAAATAAAAAAAAAAAAAAAAAAAAAAAAAAAAAAAAAAAAAATTTTGTTTTTCAGCAGGCATGACTCTCTATGTCTCTCAATCTCTCAACAACAAAATCATTTCAGTACATAGCCTATAATATATTAAAAACTGGATTAGACAAAATATCATCCGTCAAATTTGGAGAAAAGCATGACTTGTTGACGTGTTAGTCTCACGTCAACAAGTCGAGGTCTAACAAAAGACCGCGTGTTTCTGACAGGCAGCATAGGAAACGCCCCCTCGCATCCAGAATAGCGCCTCCTTTAAACGAGTGCATAATATTATATAATGTTATTATATAATACATTAAATGTTAAGATATTGGACCACAGAATAAGTATAAGAGTAAACTCACCCCAGAACAGCGTAGAAGCTTTAGCAGAAGGGATAAGGGTCAGTCCATAAACAGCTCCGATGTGCAGTAAAGTCATCAGCGCAACATTTCTCCATACTATTTTCAATGGAGGCGCCACGCCTTCTTTCTCTTTGTAGGATTCGTCAAACGCATCATCTACCCACGTTATTTCGCCATTTTCCTTTTGCCTCGCTGAATAACAAGCCCTCTTTTCTGTATCAGTCATATTTTCAGTTTGGCCTGGGGCTGTCTGAAAGAAACAAAATATCATTATTATACACGCAACAACCACAGCACATGAGGAACTGTAGTGTGCTCCTACTGCCTTACTCACGCTGCTCTCAAATACCGGTTCACAAAACCTCCGTGTTGTCGTCCACCTGCCTTTATATGCGACTTACTGTAGGTTACTTGAAGAGCTGCACGTCAGGAGGCGGATCGCAGCCTGCTTTATTCCACTTGCTTACCTAAGCCCCTCCTTCCGTTTAGACAGTGTTACAAATGTTGCAGTTGGTTGGGAGGCGACGGATGCCACCTAGTTTTGCCAGTCTCATTGGCTGTCCGCTGGTCTGATGTTCAGGCTGGATGCTACATCCTGAACAATCCGCTTTTTTCTCTCTCCTCCCAGTCACACTATCCATTGCAGCCCAGCTCGAATTGCATAAGTGGCAGTGACACAGACTCGTTGTTTTTAGCCACTCACTCCATGCCCAAGAGTAACCCTGGGAAAATGGTGGTCGTTCCACTTTAATAACCATCAATAACAAGCCTATCTATTTCTATATCTTATTTTAATCACCAATCACTCAAGAGCAGACTCATTTCTCCTTAAAGGAACACATTCAGATCTGCAAAATCTGTAAATCTGCACAGTAAAATCCCTAGTGTTGAATTAACACACAGAGTGTTTATATGAGACCAATGGACTTATATATACACTGTAGGGTTTGAATTCAACACTGTGGGTGTTATATCACCACTGGTGATTTTGCTGTGTGGGCTTTGACTAGGCCATTCCATAACCCGTAATTTCTTCTTTTTGAGCCATTCCTTGGTGGATTTGCTAGTGTGCTTAGGGTCATTATCATGTTGAAAGATCCACTTTCAGTTCAACTTCAACATTGGGACAGATGGCCTCATGTTATCTTCAAGCACTCTTTGATATGATGCAGAATTTTATAATTGAATCAATGAATGCAATCTGTCCAGTCCCTGAGGCAGTGAAGCAACCCCAAATCATAACATTTCTACAACCGTGCTTCACCGTGTTTCTCCTGAAATTCTGTCTTTGGTCTGCGCCAAACATGTTTGCTGTTACTGTGGCAAAACAACTCTATCTTTGATTTGTCTGTCCAGAACGCATTACTCCAAAAGGCTTTGCTTCTATGCACATTGGCAAACTGTAGTCTTGCTCTAATGTTCTTTTCAGACAGCACAGGCTTTTTCTTGGCACACCTTGTGAAAATGACTACAAAATGTAAATTTTATGTGTCATTTGATAGAGTGTATAAACTTTATAAATAGACATTGTTTCAAAGAGGATCAAATGTTTGCTTGTCCAAATATGTATTGAATTTTTTATTCCATGAGGTGTACTTATTTTTCACTTCACTCTATGTTCTCTCCATGTTCACATGTGGTTTCCAACTGTCAAAAAACATACAGGTAGGTGGATTGGTAATGCAAAATTCCTCCAAGATGTGAATGGTGCCATATGATGGACTGGTGTCCCAGTCAGGGTGAATTCTCCCTTCTTGCACCCAGGATTTCGAACCCAGGACCTAGGGCTACGGATCCACTGCAAACCTGATCAGAATAAAGTGGTTACTGGAGATAAATGAATGAATGCTCAATGCTCTGTCACACTCTATTCAATTCAATTCAATTCAATTCAATTTTATTTGTATAGCGCTTTTTACAATAGACATTGTCTCAAAGCAGCTTTACATAAATATCAACACAGTATACAAATATTAAAGGTGCAAATTTATCCCAACTGAGCAAGCCACTGAGTGGTGATGGTGGCAAGGAAATACTCCCTAAGATG
The DNA here is from genome assembly GCA_012411365.1 of Ameiurus melas. Lineage (NCBI taxonomy): Eukaryota > Metazoa > Chordata > Actinopteri > Siluriformes > Ictaluridae > Ameiurus > Ameiurus melas. Next base: position 20,911,132 of record CM022755.1, on the reverse strand, counting down.
TTTTAAGACGAAGAAACCTTGAGAGGAACCAGACTCAGAAGGGAACCCATCCTCATCTGGGTAACAACAGATATTGTGAAAAAGTTCATTATTGACTTATATGAAGTCCGTATGGCCTCAGAAGCAGCCGTAGTCCCAGCAATCTGGAATTGGAGAAGATTAGAGCTCCATCCAGAGGCAGGACATCCAAAACGGATAAGGCAGGTCGCGAGATCAGAATGGATCTGGATCTCTAGTATCTCCATAAAACCGTGTGGCTCGCCAGAAGGAGAGAGGGAGAGAAAAGATTATTAGGACTGGGAATTAGCATAATAGAAAGTCTAGTCAAGGTTGGCTTGAGTAAACAAATACGTTTTAAGCCTAGACTTAAACACTGAGACTGTGTCTGAACACTAATTGGAAGACTGTTCCAAAACTTCGCTCTATAAGCGAAGGTTCTTCCCCCTGCTGTAGCCTTCACTATTCGAGGTACTGTCAAATAGCCTGCATCTTTTGATTTAAGTAGGCATGGCGGATCATAGAAAACCAAAAGGTCACTTAGATATTGTAGCGTGAGACCGTTTAGTGCTTTATAGGTTTATAATAGTATTTTATAGTCAATGCGAGATTTCACTGGGAGCCAATGCAGTGTAGATAAGATTGGGGTGATATGGTCGTATCTTCTAGTTCTAGTTAGGACTCCAGCAGCTGCAATCTGGACTAACTGGAGTTTGTTTATGTTCCTACTGGAACATCCAGATAGTAAGGCATTACAGCAATCTAATCTAGAGGTGACGAATGCATGAACTAGTATTTCTGCATCATGTAGTGACAATATATTTCTTATCTGAGAAATATTTCTGAGATGAAAGAAGGCTATCCTAGTAATTTTATCTACATGAGCATCAAATGATAGGCTGGAGTCAATAATCACTCCAAGGGCTTTTACTGCTGTACATGATGAAACAGAAAGTCCATCCAGAGTAACCATGTGATCAGATGTTTTTCTAGTTATACGTGATCCTAATAAAAGTTTTTCTGTTTTATCAGAATTAAGTAAAAGGAAGTTAGTTAACATCCAACGTCTAATGTCCTTTCCACAATCCTCAACTTTACTAAGCTTCTGTCTGTCCTCTGGCCTCACTGAAACATACAACTGTGTATCATCAGCATAACAGTGGAAGCTAATTCCATGTTTACGAATAATTTTCCTAGAGGAAGCATTTATAAAATAAAAAGCAGTGGGCCTAAAATAGAACCCTGTGGAACTCCAAAGGTAACCTCGGTATGTGTGGAGAAGTCTCCATTTACATCTACGAACTGATAACGATCGGTCAGATAAGACCTGAGCCAGGAGAGGGCCGTTCCCTTAATGCCAACAACAATTTCTAATCTATCAAGGAGATTAGTGTGATCTATAGTATCAACAGCTGCACTAAGGTCAAGTAACACAAGCAGCGAGACACAACCCTGATCAGATGCCAGTAGTAGGTCATTTACTACTTTAACTAATGCTGTCTCTGTGCTATGATGAAGTCTAAATCCTGACTAAATCCATTTCATGAATGTTATTCCTATGTAAGTACGAGCATAACTTGATTATATTTAAAAGTGGTTCAATTACTCCTGAACAAATCTGTTTAAAGAAACATGTAGACACAGGATCTAGTATGCAAGTTGATGAATTGGCTGAAGAGATTACTGAAGCTAGTTCGGTCTCTCTAAGCGGATCAAAACACTCTAAACATTGATCTGATATTGCTACATTATTATCCAGTGGGTTTGTTACAATACTGTCTGGTTTTAATTTAATGGCCTGAATTTAACATCTAATATTTTCAACCTTACCAATGAAAAATTTCATGAAATCTTCACTGCTATGTAATGATTGAGTCTTTCTTTCTGTAGTGGTTTTATTCCTAGTTAATTTTGCTACTGTGTTGAATAGGAATCTAGAATAGTTTTTGTTATCTCCTATTAAGGTGGAGAGATAGATTTTTCTAGCATCACTAAGAGATTTTCTATATTTGAGGAGGGTTTTTCTTAACCAGAGAAAGTTTGTATGTTATGACCAGTAATTGTTCTTTGTTGAATATTGGCTGAAATTGTTGAATAAAATATTGCACCAGCATTAAAATTTTACATTTGTCAGAATTTTGCAGGTCTAATGTATTGACAAATTGCCATTGTGTACGTGATAAAGGTTAGACCTAATATGTATTAATAATTTGTTAGTACTAAAGGTTGTTAAACATATAAGAATATTATAATCCAGATCCAAACACACGAATAATCCCTTCTATATTCTGTTTCATAATGCAATGTCATTAACAAAGAAACCATCCTGATAAAAGTTACTCTACCCTTCCAAAAAATGTACTGACCTATTACAGTGTCTTCTGATTACACAAGGTAAAATTACTTCATCTTTCAGACATTGCATTTCTTGCCTCATGCATGGGCTTGCCTAATCTGTACACTCTGATGCAAACTAATATGTAAATAAATAACCTCTCACATGGTAGACAAATGAACCGCATGTTGCAACATATCGACAAAATACTGCAAGGACATCTAATACAAACTACCGCAATAGCTGGAATGAATATGAACAGTAAAAAAGTATTTTAAAAAATATGTACTTAATGAATTACATTTTTTTTTAAAAGTATAATAGGGGGCATGGTAGCTAAGTGATTAGCACGTTTGCCTCACACCTCCAGGTTTGGGGGTCCAATTTTCTCATTCAGTCCAAAGACATGCATTGTAGGCTGATTGTCATCTCTAAATTGTGTGCGTGTGTGTGTGAGTTTCCTTTTAATCCAACTTATTCTAAGAACAGGAGCTTTCTTTTGAGCTTTTTTCATTCAAAATGATTGATAAACATGAGACGTATAGAGAGACCTCCATGTCATGATTAGTTCGATGTGGTTTCTTCTGTTTACAGAGCCTTGGGCAATAAACAGACTGGGTATTTTCCTCCACATATTAGGAACACTATTCCTATATATTTTTAAATGCATACAGTTTATGCAGAAATCACAAAGCACATTTTTAGGACACTACAGTTATACAGACCACACCAGAAGAAAGAAATGATATGTTATGTTACAGCAGTTCTTATAAGTTTGTTACACTTAATTGTTCATCGTTCCAAAACAAGCACCAGTTCACAGTGATGTGTGTGTGGAAACATGTCCACAGGAACAGCAAGCTTTGGTGTAAAGGACTCTCCAATGAGCTTTCTCTTCAAATCGGTCTTTCCACAAAGCTCCATGAAATTCCGCATTGCTTCTCCTTCTGGCTTGCAGGATATATAGATAAGTCTTTGTATGTTAGGATGATTGCGCAGGGCTTGGATGACTCTATAATGCAGCCCTGCCCTGGATGGATTCACGACAGCTGTGAGTGCTCCCTCAGAGTGCATTGTGGGTATCAGTTTAGGAAGAACAACCTCTGCTTTTCCTGATAGAAACTCACAGTTCTGAATCCCATTTAATGCTGCGTTATATTTCGCATCCTCTACAGCCTGCTCAATCAGCTCAATACCAATGACCTTCTTTAGTCTTGGGGATAATGAAATGCCAATAGCTCCTGTACCACAGCACACATCCAGTAGAGTACCCTTTTCACTGGCCTTATTCAGCTCTGCAACGGTCATGTACAGGGCCTCTGCTGCACCCCTGTTCACCTGAAAGAAGGAGTCAGCAGAGATGCGGAACTTGAAGCCAAGAATCTCCTCGTAGATATGGGGCTCCCCATACAGCAGCTGGTAGGGAGAATCTTCATGACTGCACCGGGTCATGGTGCTTTCCTGAAAATAAAGTGAGTCCAGCTGGCAAACTGTTCCTGGACCTTTTGTAAAGTATTGTACTAGAGATGCTTTATGGACATCAATCTCCTCAAGACTTAGGTTTTGTGGATGGAAATATACTATGGCCATTGTGTTACCGGCAGAGTTTGTTCTCACTGTAATTTCTCTCCAGTGTCCTCCATCATGAAACAAAATGCATGGTTTTAGTGGTGAAGCACGTATAAAATCTTCATAACACCTTCCCACCAGACTATGCTTTGATGGCATGTTAAGAAGATGGTCACCGTGAATACAGACAATGTTTCTACCTTTCCCAGTGCCAATGTAGAATCCGACAGTTTTTGGATCTCCATCTACTCCTTTGTTGACAGAGAAGGTGGATTTATTGCGGTAGCCATCCCTCACTGGTGAAGGCACTATGGGAAGAACAGGAAAACTGAGCTCTGCCTTATTGGATGTCAGAGACGAGTCCTGTGCCAGGTGATTAGTCATCTGGAGTAATATCTTGTGCTGTTGTTCCTGTTTCAACTGAAGCTGCTCCTCATAACTCAGTCGCCACAAAGGGGTCACCGTATCAGCTAGTCTTTCCTCCAGTGACAGATCTCCTCCACCTGAAAGCCAGGACTTCATTTTTCTTCTTCTTCTCTTTTCAGCACTGCTTGCACACACTAAACTACGATTTAGTGTTGCATAGCTGGCAGGAACTTTTAGCAGATCCCCAAGACATTTTAACAATACTGGCGATATCTTATTCAGGTGCATTTTCCTGATCATTTTTCTGAAGTCTTACAAGTCAAGACGTGCAGGAAATATTTCCATTACTGTAGTTGTTTCGTCTATTCTGGGTTTGTTTTTTAATTCCCTACTATATTCGCGTTGCTTGTTAGGTTAGGCAAAGCCGTGACGCATAATTCGTGCGTGTAGTCTCGTACACGTCATTATGCGGCGCCTAAAAGCCATTTCAGTTCCGCTGTCGCAATGGAATCAAACAAGGACGAAGCGGAACGCTGCATAGAAATATCTATCGCGGCGCTTCAAAATAATCAACCTGACAAAGCTCGAAGATTCCTGGAGAAGGCGCAGAAACTGTTTCCCACACAGAAGGCACGACGTAAGTGAATTTGTTTCTTTTACGCGATATGTCCCTAACGTTTATGAGCTAGCCCGTTGGCTAACGTTACCCAGCATCCTAGTGTCTCGTCTAACCTGTTTTGTGTATAACCGTATATCTCTTGACCTTTACATTTTCGACTTCTTTCTGCACTGTTATGACATGATCTCATTTATTATCCGGCATGGCAACAACATCCATAAATAATTCTAACTAAGCCGCTGTGCTAGTAGTGTGTAGTTTACTGTAGCTTCGAGTGAGTGATTATTTGCACCCCCATTTTATTGCACAAATTAGTCACGTGACTGCACTGTCTAGTTGAAATTGTCGAGCAAACCAACATTAAAGCTTCAGTGTTTATTTGAGAGCGCTTGACAGATTCGAGCAAAACTGCTCATCGTTCTTTTTGCGTCATGCTGATGAAAGCGTCTGAATATGGTGTAAACAACATGACTCCTGTTTGATGTAAACAGTACAAGCTGGACGTAGCAGTGTTATGGGATGAGGAACATTTTCCTGGTATTTCCTGTGGCCTCCTGTCAGTCCTGTCGAGCATCTCAGAGATGAGGTTGAAAGGACTGTGCAGCCATTTGATTAGCTGAAATGTGCAGTGTTGGTCCATTCTGTATGATACAACACTATGCACAACAAAAGACGAATTCCTAGCTGCATGTATACTATTGTACAGTGGAGAATACTACTGTTTAGTTGTACCTAATAATCTGGCTACTCTGTGTGGTTAGATTAGATCTGCTTGCAGGTCGACTTGAACAGATGCTGGGTCGCATTGGGCTGTCTGACAACGAACAAGCAGACACTGCTGCTAACGAAGGCTTCAAACTGAGAATTACAGATTGTCCAATCCCACCATCAGATCTCAAACCCATCATCAGTCCCTCCAGGATGTTTGCAGAAATCATCACAAAATTGAGCAAAGTCCGTAATATTTTTAGGCGGGAAAAGATAAGGACAAGTCTAAGGGCCCTGGACAGACAGAGGGCCCAGCAGAACCCCATAATTTCCTCTATGATTTTGATATTTAAATGCCCCCTTTGCACAATAATCTATTAAGAAGCACGCTTTAATGATTGCCCTCAGACTGTGCCAAGTGCATGTGTCTGTCCCCTTAAGACTTTTGCAGCTTATTCAGAACTGAATTGTTTGTTTGAGTAGGTTCATTTCAATGAATTGGAGAATCCCATTGATAAAACTAATATGAATGATTCATTCACGAAAAGAAGCAATTTAATTCTCAAGTTGAACTCACTGATTCAATGCTCCTGTCAACATTTTAGCTCATTTCCACATTTCTTTTTGGAGCTGCTGGTGTGTGAAAGTTATTATTCACTCGGTGAATAATAATAATAATTATAATAATAGTGGTAAAGTTCATTGTTCTTGGTAATTGGAGAATAAGAAATTACAAGTCAACATCTTATAAAGACATCCTGACAGAGTTTCTTTAGTGTCTGTGTATGAGAGGGAGAGTACAATGGTGTAAATTACTTGTTCTATGTAGTAGTTATTTGTATATAGTTCTAAGTACATAATTTCAGTATATTTAATAACTGCTTAAATTTAGTTCTTTATGGTCTCTTATTGAATGTTCAATAATTGTTATGCTTATTAATAATGATTGTTTTTATGTGAAAATAAGAAAATATAATTGAGGGGTGGGCGCTTTGGGCCCGGAGTACAAATTAGAAAGGGGGCCCAGAAACCCTTGCAGCATCCCTGATCGTCTGCATCAACTCTAATGAAGTGTAAGCAACCTTTTGAACATTTGGTTCTCTCTGTCATCGTCACTCTGTCAGTGCTTCTCACCCCCACCCCCCCAACTCTCCGCCACGACTGTAAATAGTATCATTTGTCTATAAAATTGTTATAAGTGCACCTTTGCATAACATTGTATCCTTATTAACATTCAAAAAAAAATATAGATCAACTTACAACAAAGAATAACCTTATTGACATTGTTTTTTAGTCTGTAACAGAAAAGACTTAGTCAATTTGCCTGAAATAAAAAAATGCAATCCTTATTTAAACTGTAAACATTTTTTGACCATTTGATACTGAAAAATAAAATTAAATATAATCAGTAAATAATAATAAATTCACATTGATCAGCAACATTAACCCAGGAGCACAATATATAAAAAACTTTGACCTACAAAACAAAAATGAATAAAACAATTTGTGCAATTTTTTTTACTCAAAATGAGGAAGTCAGGATTAACGGCTACAATGAGCACGTTTTGCAGTGCACAGCTTTTCGAAGCGGGGTTTGAAGCATGATACTGCAACTCTCAGCTCCTGCTCAATGTTTAGCTGGGACCTGTACTTGGTCTTCAGTGTAGCAACAGCAGAGAAGCCAGTCTCACAAAGATAAGATGTTGCAAAAGGAAGAATAATGCCCATGGCCCTCTGCCCTAAGAGTGGATACTGCCTCTCTACACTCAGCCAGAATTCATGTGAACCTCAGTCTCAATGTGTAGTCAGACGTCATATCAATGAACTGGTCCCCCTCTGCAGAGCTGATACCAGTTGGAGCTGGTGCATTGAAAGGATCTCTCACCCAGTCATATTGGGAACTGTTTTCAGGGAAGTACTTTTTAAAGAATCCCATCAGTGATGAAATATGCTCCTTAATATATGGAATCACTGAGGTGGCATCATAGTCAGTAGTGTCAACAAATTCATGCAGGTTCTCGAATGAATCAGTATTTCCTTCATCAAGTCGCCAGCCCCACATTGCAAGCTTTCGAGTGAAAGAGCTGATCTTGTCTGTGACCTGAGGGAGTTGTTTATCTAAAAGACTCAAGCGGCTTATCAGCGTGATTGGGGTGTAATGTCATTAAGTGACGCCTTAATTTATTTGGCTTCATGCTGTACGCTGCCAACATTTTTAGACAGTAAACATACCGGTCTTTCCTCGTTTCCCACCGTAGTCACAGTGAAGCCAAGCGCTACATACGCTTCGTCATATTTCCTCGTCTTAGCTTTCGGGAGACTTACGTTTGTCTCATTATCTGCGTCTCTCTCTGCCTTTCTTTTCATCCCTGTTAAATATTTTTCCATGGTGTCTTTTAAAGGTTTGTTCACTGCACTTCATATCTCCTGCTCTGTGTTGTGTGCTCTTGTTCGGTGCAAGAACCGCTACTTCCTGGGGGGGGATGTTCCCGGGGTCACATGCGCTCCCCCTGGCATCACTCCACATCCCCCCAGGAGGGCACGCCCCACTATTTGAGAAGCACTGCTGTATGTATTAAGCGGTAGCTTATCGCGCTTGCCATTGCATGTGACAGACAGCCTGAGAGATCTCACTTCTGGATTGAGAATAACGAAAATACAGACGAATGTCTTAATATTATCGCAAATTAGAAATGGCTGGTGAGATAAAATGTGCAAGATAATGTTTATTTAGAAATAATGTATAGGAAATTTTCTTATATAATAGTATATTTTTTTAATTTCTCCAGTACCGAAAGCAGAACCGATAGCGTCAGAGTCTTTCATAATTTAGCACCATAGTTTAATACCGGGTTTCAGTACCCATCCCTAACTATGGAAGCCCGTTTCCGCCTTCAACTATTCTGTAAGTTATGATAATCACTTTCTCGTGATAATGACGCCGCTATCTCTTGATAATGACGCCGCTATCTCGTGATAATGACTTAATTCACGCCTGCATGATGTGTGCTGGCAAGCGAGGCGAGAATGTGCTTTGCAAATACAGAACGGCTGAACTGTTTTGAAATAAACTATGCCTGTATAACAACAGCTGAACACTTTTTTGGGCTTAATTGTGTTCATTTCCCCTATGTATGGAGACTTTTGGGATACCCTGTATTACTGGACTGTCCTAATCTTAACAATACTAGACAGTGATTTTACCCAGAAAAGACATGTCTAGAAGTCTTCCAGAAAGTCTCACCTGGGAAGATCCTAGAATTCTTATCAAATATTAAAATGAAGGACCTTATATTGCTGCTGTTGGAATGTTGTAAGATTGTATCATTGTAAAACTGTCAATTTATGGAATATAGTGTTTTACATAAATGATCTAGCCGTGAAAATATCCATTGATGCTGGCATGGCATTAAAAGAATGATAAATAAATAAATCAGGTTGACTTGTCGATATGGGCGATTGACACGCACCTTTTTTTCCCCTCAACCTGCTGTTTTAGGTTTATTAGAATCTATAGCTCTGAATGGAAATGCACATGGCAGTAATAATAACTGTGGAGAAAATGATGGCAGTGGAGTGCGACACCGAGCCACTGGAGAAGAGACATCAGAAGACCGAGCAACAGATGGAGCTAAATCATATTCAGCAGAACAACTGGATGCAGTCAAACAGTGTGTTTACTTTTGACAGCAATGCTTCACATATACACTACTATGGCTTTAAAAGCCATTTTAAACATCACATGATTGACACTTTACTGGTAGCTGGTAATGTTTTGTCTTGGTTTTGTATTGTCCCTTTCCTGTGACGTAGGATAAAGAAGTGCAAAGACTATTACGAGATTTTGGGAGTCAGTAAAGATGTATCAGAGGATGATCTGAAAAAAGCTTATAGAAAACTGGCTTTGAAATTCCATCCGGATAAAAACCATGCTCCAGGTGCTACAGAGGCATTTAAAGGTATGTCGTGCTATAGAGGGTATGCATTGACCTCACTTTCCCGCCGGAACACGCCCTTTCGGGCGGAATGAGTGGCAAAAAATCCAGCAAAATGGCTGGTTTTAATAGGGGAAGTTGCGAAAACGCTAGTATAACTAACAATTATCAGCTTAAATTAAAGGCAGTTGGACTCGACGGTGACCCTTACAACTTGCCCAAGAACCTGTTTTCCATGGACATCGGAAATCGGTTTTCCCGACATTTATATGTACCTGAAGCCTGAATGCATACTAAAGCTTGATCCTTGGTCCTATAAAAGAAACCATTCCGTTTAGGAGCACAATGTGAGAATGTGTTAGCACAGAGAATTTAGAGAATTCTGGTTGTATGTGGACAGATAATCAAATAAAAATATTTGTACATACATCATTTTATCTTGTAAACTGTAATCTAGCTAGTCCTCGTTTGTTTGTAGCTAACGCTGCTTCCACTTATTAACGTTATATATTTGCGAAGGTAAAACACAGTCAGAGAATGAACGAGCCTTATTCCATTCATCAGTGGAAATAGGCAGCGTTTGAAAAGAAATATGTCGCAAATTATTCATCATTATACATAAATACCACATGCCAAATGAACTCGCACTTTCGACTTGGTAAAAAGGAGTGAATGTTTTTTTTGGGACTCTGTAGAAAGATAGCTCAGAATCTTGTTGAATCTGTTAGCACAGTTGATCTCACAACAGCTTTTTCCCATTTTATGTGTTTTTTTTTCTCTTTCTGTGTTTTCACAGAATTCACGCTGTACAATAATAATGCCGATTAGTCCATTTTCCACTCAGTGGGCGTCATTGTTGCGAGTTCTGGCTACCGTGACATCACGTGCATACCCTCTATATAACTCTCAGCTTCTTATTCGTATAAAATATAATTACCGTGTGTGTATTCACTGGTCTTGAGTAAGTTCTTATAACTTTTATTATGTTTTTTGTTTATAGCTATCGGAAATGCGTATGCCATTCTTAGTAACACAGAAAAGCGGAAGCAATATGACCTTTATGGTGAGGAGAAAGTTCACCCGTCACGTCATGGCCATTCTCATCATGGCTTTGAGGCAGATATTTCACCTGAGGATCTCTTCAATATGTTCTTTGGAGGTGGATTTCCATCTAGTAAGTGAACAGTTTGGTAATGGGATTTTCTCTATATGCTAACACATATTTTTTGTTGAGGGGAGCCTCATGTCACAGAGTACACTATAACCATAACATGATGCTTCTACTGTAATCATAATGGGTAATAAAAGCTGCTATATTCTGACCACCTTGCAGCACTTCACATAGAATCAGTTTAACTGGACAGCTTAATAGGAGCTTATCCCAGGGAGCATCGGGCACAAGGCAGGGTACACAGGGTGCCAATCCATCGCAGGGCAGAATCACATATACTACGGACACTTTGGCATGCATGTCTTTGGACTGGGGGAGGAAACCGGAAACAAACTCCGTGCCATGGTGGCCATGGTGGAAATGGAACTGGAGGTGTGAGTGTGCCCTTTCTGTGACACTTGTCCACTTTAAATATTGGCTCGCAGCTCTGGGGCTGAGGGATCAATTTCTGCTTTCACCCTATGTACACAGAGTTTGCGTGTTCTTGTGTGAGCTTGGCGCCCCGTCCAGCATGTCCCCCGCCTTGTGCCCCGAGTTTCCTGGGATAGGCTCCAGGCTCCCTGCGACCTTGTGTAGGATAAGCTGAACAGAAAATGGATGGATGGATGGATAGATAATGTTCAGGACTATGAAAATGGAAGCAAAACAGCTGTACAGATCCATGGTTATTGTTTATAGACTTTGTGTTTCCTTTGCACATGCAGACCTGCCAACCTTCATGCATTTTGCCTAGGAGCTCCCCATTTTAACACCAGAGTACACGAGTATGAGTTATCACTCAGAAACTTGCCAAAACAGTGGTCTTCTTCACCCACTCTCCCTATGCCAATAAAAACAGCAGATGAACCAATCAATATGTATTTGATTTTAGTGACAGATTCTTAGTCGTTCTGAACTGTAGAAGCACTGCCCATCCCCATCACATGTTGCTGATCTTTTGGCTGGAGCTCATGACTTGATTTAGCTGTTTGGAAAATGTGCTCACATGGCACCTTCATTTTCCGTAAAGGTAAATGGAGATTGTTTTATGTTCATCAATGTGAAATAAAAGCCATCGATTTATGGCTAGATACGTATTAGAGTAACATTTCACAATTTGTATGAGGAACGTTTTAGAAAAGCAATTGATAAAAGGACTCTATCTAATATATAAAACATTCCGTTTTGGGGGGAAAAAAAATCTGTTTGTTGAATTGTATTTTTATTTCCTCTTCCGGGCTGGAAGGTCTGCAAATGTAAAGCACTCGCATATCAAAAAATGATTTCAGGTGTTTACATCATGAATATTTTCACTTCCAGGTAATGTCCATGTTTATAGTAATGGCAGGATGAGATTTGGACATAACCAGAGGCCTGAGCGAAGAGAACAAAGGAGAGATGTAAGTAACCGTGCACTGGAAAAGTTTTCTCGCCTCTGAGAGAATATGTTGTGAATTTAGAGCATTTTGTCACAATTTATTTCAAGGCTACAATAGTATTTTTTTTTATCACAGAATTGTATAATGCTGTTTAACAATGCCAAAAGCTGATTGTTTTGTTCTTATTGTTCAACAATGTTTAACACATTCTGCTTTACTATTTCCCCACAAATTAGGGAAGTCTTGCTCTGTTTGTTCAGCTGATGCCCATACTCGTCCTCATTGTAGTTTCAGCCCTTAGCCAGTTGATGGTGTCCAGCCCCCCCTACAGTCTAAGCCACAGGCCGTGAGTCTTGCATTTCAGCAGCATTCACTTTTTATTAACTTGTCTGACTCATTTTGTTTTTTATATGCCAAGTAATACACTTTCTAACTGTGACTTATTAAGTTTGCAAACTACACAAAAAAGACAGTTTGCCTTGTTGGGTAATGAGTCCAAAAGTCTAAGACCACTACTGAAAAAACTTATATTTTGCATTCTTTTCCAATTTAATCCAATTTTTTATTTATTTTCTTATTGTTTACAAATTACATTATTGATAACTTGAGTGATGTAGAATCTTTTTAAATATTTACATGAATATCACAGTTTTTAGTATTTAGTACATCCCCTTTTCACTTTAATGACAGTGTGCACTCGAGCCGGCATGGACTTCACAAGTTTGTGCAAAACCTTATGATCCATTTTAGATCAAATCCATCAGTGTGGTCTGAACACATGCTTCAATAGATGAGATTAGGCATGAAGAAAATCTAACCTTTTGTACAAAGCAGTTAATATGGTCAGTATCACACATTTGCTTACATTTTACATAGAGTCCTAGAAATAGAGTTACATTACAGAAACATTTACTATCTTTGTTTTAAATATTTCAAAATTCTAAAACCTTCTGTTTATTTTCCACTTTTAAATAGAAAAAATCTCAGATTTTCAATGTGGTTCTGACTTTTGGATCTCACTGTATCTCTTTTAAGAAAAAAAGTAACGTTTGATATGTTTCAGATCTTCGGGGCACACGAACAGGCGGCAAACAGCTAATCTGAATGTGCCTTACTATGTGGGTGACCACTTTTCAGAAGAATATACTGGAAAGCATCTTAAGAATATTGAGCAAAGTGTGGAGGATGACTACATTTCAAACCTTCGAAATAACTGCTGGAAGGAAAAGCAACAGAGTGAGTGAAGCCATTAGTTGCACTGTACCATAGTGTTTAGAGCCTATTTTTAGTGTTATATGATCATACAAAAACACAGTCAACCACACTTGTATGGGGAGGTGGACAGCGGTTGAGTATCCATCACAAAATTGTGTTGCAGTGCTCAGAAGTGCAGCATAGCTATCATAGTCACACGCATTATCTTCAGTACTGAACATTTGAACTTTTTTGTATTGCAGAGGAAGGACTGTTGTATCGGGCACGGTATTTTGGAGATTCAGACTTATACCAAAGGGCCCAGAAGATGGGTACCCCCAGTTGTTCAAAGCTGTCAGACATTCAAGTCCTTTTACATGGACCCTGAAAAACAAGTAAGCTATTATAAAACTGTTATTTTATTTATATATCTTTTTTTTTTAATGCCAGTAATATATACAGTATACCGTTCTGGTTGAGTTTCAGTACCCATAGATAAAACTATTTTTCTCTTTGAGTATGCATACATAAATCTGTTCAAGCTTGCTATTATGAAAATTTTAATTGTACAATAAAAACCAATCAGCCATAACATTAAAACCACTGTCGGGTGAAGCGAATAGCATTGATTATCTCATTACAGTGGTACATGTCAAAGGGAGAGATATATTAGGCAGCAAGTGAACAGTCAGTCCTCGAAATTGATATGCTGGAAGTCGGACAAATAAGCTACCTACCAAAAGTGCTCCAAGGAAGGACAAACAGTGAACTGGCGAGAAGGTCGCGGGCTCATGGGGCTCAGTGATGCGTGTGGGGAGCGAAGGCTAGCCTGTCTGGTCTGATTTCACAGAAGAACGACTGTAGCACAAATTGCTGAAAAAGTTAATACTGGCTATGATAGAAAGGGGTCAGAACACAGTGCATCACAGCTTGCTGCATATGGGGCTTCGTAGCAGCAGACTGGTCAGAGTGTCCATGCTGAACCCTGTCCACCACCAAAAGCACTTACAATGGGCATGTGAGGATCCGAACAGGTCCATGGCCTGGTCTGATGAATCATGTTTTCTTTTGCATCATGTGGATGGCCGGGCGTGTGCGTGTCACTTACTTGGGAAAGAGAATTTTCTGGGGAAATCTTGTGTCCGGGTTTCCATGTGGATGTTGCTTTTGACACGTTCCATCTACCTAAATATTGTTGCAAACAATACACCCCTTCATGGCAACGGTATTCCCTAATGGCAGTGACCTCTGCAGGGTAATGCGCCCTACCACACTGCAAGACTTGTTCAGGAATGGTTTGAGGAATATGACAAAGATTTCAAAGTGTTGACTTGGCCTCCAAATTCCCCAGATCTCAGTTCGATCGAGCATCTGTGAAATGTGCTGGACAAACAAGTCCGATCCATAGAGGCCCCAACTTATAGGACTCTGCTGTTAACGGCTTGTTTCCAGATTCCACAGCACACCTCGAAGGCTCAGAGCTGTCTTGGTGGCACAAGGGGGATTTACACAATATTAGACAGGTGTTTTTAAAGTTATGGCTTATCAGTTTACCTCTGTAGTATAAGCGTTTACACCACAGGGCTGTTGAATTCTATGGTTTGATTAGAAAGAAGGTATTGATTAATTTTCTATTACAGCATCTCTGACAATAATGACCGATGTAATTAAATGGTTTATATGTATGGTTTATATTAAAGCAGTCATTCTTATGCATTGTTGTTTCCATAGAAACAACTTATTGACACAGACTTGTATGGTGTATGCCCCACATAAACTAATAATAAAAGATAAGATCTCTGTTGTTTAAGAAATAAGAAAATATAATCAAGGTTTTTGTAATGAGATGTCAGTGCTTTGTAGCGGTCAGTAAGTGTACAGCCATGGGAAAGTCTTCAGGACAGAGAAGTTTGCGCTTTCCAATTTCTCTGTATAATTACAGTCTGCATTTTTGTGAGAGCAAGAGAGAGACTTACCGATATAAATGATGACCAGAACTAACTTGTCTCACACATGATCTACAACAGTAAATACACTACATGGCCAAGAGTATATAGTCACCTGACTATCACATCTGTATGTGGTCCTTCCCCCAAATTGTTGCCACAAAGTTTGAAGTACACAATTGTTTTGAATGTTATATACTTTGGCATTATGATTTTTCTTTAGTGAAAATAACAGGCCCATGCCAAACCTGATCCAGCATGACTGCTCCCCTGTGTGGTCCATGAAGACATGGTTTTCCAAGGTTGGTGTGGAAGAATTTGAGTGGCCTGCACAGAGCCATGGCCTCAACCCCACTGAACACTTTTTTGATGAACTGGAACACCGACTGAGCTCCAGGCCTGCATGACCAACATCAGTGTCTGACTTCACTAATGCTTTTGTGGCTGAATGAGCACAAATCCTTACAGCCACACTCCAAAATCTATTAATGCCCATGATTTTGGAAAGGGATGTTCAGCAAGCACATCTGATTGTAATGGTCAGGTGTCCACATGCTTTTGGCAAAATAGTGTATAACTATAAACAGAAAAATACACCATTCATTTATAAAATAAAAAATTGTAATTGTTTGCATATTGCTTCACATGTGGCTGTACACTCACTGGGCACTTTATTAAGAACACCTGTACACCTACACATTCATGCAATTATCTAATCAGCCAATCATGTGGCAGCAGTGCAATGAATAAAATCAGGCAGATACAGGTCAGCAGCTTCAGGCAGTTCTGTGGAGGGAAACACTTTGCTGATGAGCGACGTCAACGGAGAATGGCCAGACTGGTTAGAGTTGACAAAAAGGTTAAAGTAACTGATATAATTGTGATGAGCAGAAAAGCATCTCAGAATGCACAATACATCGAACCTTGAGGCAGATGGGTTACAACAGCAGACCACATCGGGTTCCTGCTGAGGCTGCAGTGGGAACAGGCTCACCAATGCTGGACAGTTGAAGACTGGAAAAACGTAGCCTGGTCTGATAATTTTCAGTTTCTGCTGAGGCACAGAGATGTTGGGGTCAGAATTTGGTGCCTGTCTGAGTATTGTTACTGATCATGTGCATCCCTTCATGGCTACAATTTACCACCTTCTAATGACTGCTTCCAGCATGATAATGCACCATGTCACAAAGCAAAAGCAGTCTCAAACTGGATTCATGAACATGACTGAGCTAAATGTTCTTCAGTGTTCTTCCCAGTCACTGGATCTGAAGCCAATAGAACACTTTTTAGGATGTGTTAGAACAGGAGATTTGCAGCATTAAAGCGTACCTGAAAAATCTCCAGGAATTGCGTGGTCAACGTGGACCAGAATCTCAAAGGAATGTTTCCAACATCTTGTGGAAACCATGCCACAAAGAATTTAGGCTGTTTTGAGAGCAAAGGGAGGCTCTACCTAGTATTAATATAGTGTTCTTCATAAAGTGCTCCGTGAGTGTATAACACCACCTCAATCATTTTTTTCCCTTTAACAGTTTTGATTTTTTAAATTATTCTTAAATGTTAGAAAACAAAATATTAGAAAATTCCATTTAGTTGTTACTTGGACATGATGGCAACAATGATTTCAGTATGATACCCAGTTAAGTTAAATCTGTGAATCCTAAATGTGTGGTGTTTGAAATTTATATTTTGAGGAATTAGACTTTTTTATTACCTTTTTTTCCATCTATTCTATGGAACTTCTGATATCTTGTATATTCTACTGTATTTTTCATTCATTTCTGAAAAGGGACAAAGTCGAATAACAAATTGAAATTTTCAGCAATGTAGTTGAAACTTGTAATTGTGTGTGTTGACATTTGTATGTTTTATATGATGACTTTTTTTTTTTTTCTTTTTTTGGGGGAAGGTCCATATTTGAAGGTGACCAACTACAAACTCACCAAACTTTCAATAAAAGTAGAGTGGGAATCTGCACCAGTTCAAGAAAAGAACATAAACAGTCTATCTCCTTGCAGCCACAGGCGATTTTCTTTCCTCTCCCATAAAGATGTTGAAGTGGGACATCATTGAGTATGCTATGCTATGGTCTGGAAAAACAGCACTAACACTTAATTGTGTTTTATATGAAAGTAATTGGTGATGCTTTATGAATGTGAAATGTGAACAAATGGGTATATTCTGAATAGTACTTTATGATCCAAGCTTAATGCCTTTGTTCCAGTATGTCCATGCACCCCTGTTTTTTGTTAAACAGTTCATAAAATCCTTTATTTGGTTATCTGAACCAATTCAGATTTTTACGTTTGAACAGCAAGAACGTCAAGAAATTTGGTTATGTAAGTTGTTGCCATTTGTTATTTAATTATTCACTGTAGATTGCCAGTTGGATTTTTTTTAAGAAGCAGTTGAGATTAATGAAGAGATTTTCCCATGTATTTATTAAAATTTAATCACCTATTCCTGTGTGTGTGTAATATAATTATTATAGATTCATCAAGGGTCTGAGAAATGTAACTAATAATATAATTGAGTGCAAAGTTTGTACCCCCCGTTTTCTGAAATGAAAGAAGCAATTCAAGAAGTTTATATGGGGGGTACATTACTATTTTCAGACCTACTTTGGGGGTGGGGGGACGACGACAACAAGATATTACTATCTCCATACCGAATTTGAAATAGGCAGTGTATGACATCTTGCAGACACAATGTAATTGAAAAGAAACAGTGGTCTATCGAACAGGCACTGGATAAGCAGAATAACTTTGGTTTGGCATCATTATGCAGTTTTATTTGTACAAAAAAGCCCAAAGATTTGGCTGTATAAATAAATAAACAGTACAATGCATCTTTTGGCAGTAAGACAAGATTCAGCACTTTTGAAAGTGTTCATTTGTGTACAAAGCTACTGATCATAAAAGAATCAAATAAACTAATAACATCTGTAAACAATCACATAATGATGTAGTGCATATTTAACTTGTGCAAACATTAAAGTGTTTAAAATTACACAAGCAGAATTATAAAATGTCTACAATAGTTTCTTTCCTGAGGTAGTTAAGTACTTTTAGCTGCCCTTTCTTAATTGAGTGGTATTTTATGGGGCTAGATTATAAATGTATGCTAACACACTTTACCCTATATCAGCTTAATAAAGTGTATAGTAAAACCTATACGTCACTATTTGCATAGGCAGTTTCTTAAAGTGCACTTATTATGGTTTTGAAAGATGCCTAATTTTGTTTTAAATGCCTTGTACAATATATTTACATGCAGCCAAGGTAAAAACAAACACTTTAATGTGTTCATAATTTAAATTACAGCTTAACCTTACAGAGGTGGGTATTTTTATTACGTAGGCTAGTACAGGAAGTAAGTCTGGAATTACTAATGACTCGTTTCAGCTGTTCAGAATCGGTTCCTTCTTTTGGGAGTCAATCACTCCGTTGCCCGTGCTTTGATTTTTTGAAACGTTGCACTTTTTTTACATTCACAAACAGCTCTATAACACACTACATGAAAAGGTAATATTTGAAAAAAACATAATAGGTGCACTTTAAATAAGACAAGTAAGGTTTGCCTATAACTCTTTGTAAAAGTAATTAAAAAAAAAAAGAAGTGCCATCTTCAGGTCATAATTCTTCTACATAGACTTCATCCGAGCAGTATAGCTTCCTTTTCAGCACTGTAAAGCCTGTGCTCAGTTTAACTGAATTGCGTAGCCTACTCGTAAACTTTGGCCACAGTCCCCCAAGATCCAGCCGCAGTAAAAACGTGAGATGGAAAGTTGGAACAATATCAGGGTCGACTGATATCTGTCCCACACTCTGATGGCTCTTGCTGTTGTCCACACGCACGTCAATGATGGCTCCTCTTAGACCGCAGGGTTCAGTGGCCGCCAGCTGCAGCAGCTCCTGACCGATCCTCTCCAGTAAACCATGAGGAACCACCAGTCTGAAGGAGCCGAGCAGCTCAGCACTGCTCTCGCTCAGAACATCAGACACGTTGGCCACCGTCTCAGCACACAGAGCCTCTTCGAATGGGTCGTCTTCCATCAAAAGCACCGATAAACACCCTGAAAGAGTTTTCAAAACAAAATTAAACTCAAAATTCCAATGATAAGTGGACTGCACGTTTAAAAATATATTGAACAGTGTACTAGCTCATACTGATAGGTCGTTCATGAATGATTCATTCATTTTTAATGAATCTTTACTATGACTCGGGAATAACGAGTTGTCTCAGAGAGTGATTCGTACGGACACACACAGACAGACACAGATATTTTTTCTTTATTATATTCTGCTGAAATGAACGAAATGACTCGAGAAAAAAAGATTCGTTCATTTTGCTGAACGAGATTCAAAGATCCGAATCAGTAAAATGATCCAAACTTCCCATCACTACTACATCACCTTGGAGACGGAGTGAATTAAAGAAGAATTAAAGCTGAGTTTACCTGAATCTCTCTCCCCCGTTGCTTTTGTGTCATCGGCATGATTGAGCAGTTTCTGGACCACTCTCCCCCATGAAAGGCGTTTTGAAGCACCGGATTCGGACTGTGGATAATCCATGGTAGAAGAATTAAAACCCTGTGGTAAGAGCTTCCTGTATGTACAGTAGTGAACAGACAAAACGCTCACAAACTTCAACAGGCGCCCAAGGAATCTTTATACACGGTGATGGGTGGCGCCGCCCCCTCACACTTCTCAGCCAATCAGATTTAAAGACACGTTCTCAGCGTTTCATCTCCGCCACAAAAGCTTCGGGCTTTTGGAAAGCGATCAGTTTACGATCCCCACTTCCGCAGGGGGTGAAATGATTTTGGAGGGAAGAAAATGACACCCTTTAACCCCCAACTGTGAAATGGTTCAGGGAAAAGTTGAAACATAATGTACTAGGTCTAGTGCAGTTGGTTTAGTGCTAGGGGTGACGGTATAAACAAGCTGAAATATACATCAAAGATCAATTACACAGCTAAAAACTGTTTGTTTTTTTATTACGATTAATAAAAAACAAACTAAAACTAAACTAAACTACAGTCTCACACGTCATTTTCATTCAATCAGGCTTTCTTGTAAGACTTCTCATTCTGCATCAGACAGTAGGAGAGCAAAAACCTTTGTATGTACTTTCACGTTTTTATGCCCCGCTGTTGTGATAATGCTTACAAAACGACTGATTTTATATATAAACTATAAGGTAGGCTACATAGAGACTTGTGTGGGAGGCTAATTTTGGTGGAACTTTAGTAGTTGATTTAGTAGCAAGTTCTTAAATGATTCATTCAAGAACTTGATGTTTTCTGCTTGTTTGCGTTACTTTTTGAGTTCCACGTCTGAACCAATCAGCTTTCAGCGCACGTGCACAACGTTCCACTCCGCTGGAATTTGAAGCGCTTGTGAAATCGGTGGTCTGCCGGCGGCCCCCCCCCCCCCACACACACACACTCTCCCCAAAAACACCACGAAGTCACGTAGACGTCGCGGCTGTGACAGCAATGTAACGACAAGCATCATAAAAATCGGTAAAGACACGATGCTGAAATAATAACCTGATATCCGCAAACATAACACATTAAGTCTGTAGGCCTGTGTCTGAGAGTTTGAAAATGAAAAGTCCTGCCTAAGAGTAAAAGAATACATCCGAGGTGTTAATAAAACAAACTCCAAATAGCCTGCAATGAGAAAGACGGGTCTGTAAGTGCAAGCAGAAAAATAAAACATGACTGTCCAAATGTAATCGTTTTGGCGAAGTAACAGACTCCATGTTCCGAAAATAAATAAATATTTCACAGGTACTGAAACGAGTGTACAAGAATTATAATTTGTTTAGGAAAAAGCCACAGAAACTTGGAAACCGCCTCTTTTGTTTGAAGCAGAAATCACAGTTGTTGCAGTTGGGGGCCAACGGCCCCGGACACGAGCTAAAGTTTAATATAGGCCTAAAGGAGATGAAGCTCCCACAGCAGTTAGAGGAAATAAACTGTAAATATTCGGTGGCGCAGGGTGACAAGGACAGGTCTGAAGCCAGGTCTGAAGCCTCACAAATTCATTCTGGGGTTTAGTCCTGAACCTGGGCTCAGGTCTGCGTGGCCTTTCTCTCTCTTTCTCTCTCTCTCTCTCTCTCTCTCTCTCTCTCTCTCTCTCTCTCTCTCTCTCTCTCTGCGTGACTACACAAGTTTCGCAGGGATTAAACAGGGTTTGCGAGTGCGAGATCTAAAACACAATAAATATATATATATATATATATATATATATATATATATATATATATATATATATATATATATATATATATATATATATTATTTTATTTTATTAATATTTTTTTAATGATTTCTGATTTATTGTTTTGACACGTCACCTTTGGTGTCATGTCCCATCATGTGTAAGGACGGTTTATTCATCTTTAGCTTATGGTATGGCTCTACAGTCCTACTGTGTATAGGAGAATAGGAAGCAGCACAACAATGGTCTTTTTTCTTTTCTTTTCTTTTTTTCTTTTTTTTTTTTTTACATACTTTTAAAATAAGTTATTTAAATATTTACTGCATGTGGTGATATTTATAATATGAAAATTGAAAGATGGATGTATATTTCATATATAAAATATATGCAAAGGAACATTCTTATGTGATTCATACAGCCTGTCATAACGGTACAAAGGCTTTCAAATTATTATTATTATTATTATTATTATTATTATTATTATTATTATTATTATTAATAATAATAATAATAATAATAATAATAATAATAATAAATAAGGCTACACTGTAAGGGCAGCATGTTGGTGCAATATGTAGTATTGCGGTCTAACAGCTCCAGGGTTCTGGGTTCAAACATTATCATGAATTAATGCATGTTATCCCTATGCTCATGGGGGTTTCCTCTTGGTTCTCTGGTTTCCTATCACTGTCCAAATCCATCCCATCCAGGGTGAATACTTTGGCCTTGTGCCCGGTGTTGCCAGGACAGGATCTAAACTCACCAAAAATTTGACAAGAATGAAGCATTACTGAAGATGATGATGAATTAAATAACAACAATAACAATGAACTACTTGCTTCAGGTCCTTCCACAACATTTCTATAGGATTAAGATCAGGACTTTGACTTGGCTATTCCAAAACATTAACTTTATTCTTGTTTAATCATTATTTGGTAGAATGATTTATGTGCTTAGGGTCGCTGACTTGCTGCATGACCCACTTTCTTTTTAGACTCAGTTCATGGACAGATGTCCTGACATTTTCCTTTAGAAATATAATTCAGAATTTGTTGTTCCATCAATTATGGCAAGCCGTCCAGCCTCAGATGCAGCAAAACATGGTACTACCACCAACAGGTTTCACAGTTGGTATAAGTTTTTTATGCTTTAATGCAGTGTTTTCCTTTCTCCAAACATAACACTTCTCATTTAAAGCAAAAAGTTCTATTTTGGTCTCTTCCATCCACAAAACATTTTTCCAACAGCCTTCTGGCTGTCCATGTGATCTTTAGCAAACTGCAGACAGAGAGCAATGTTCTTTTTGGAGAGCAGTGGTTTTCTCCTTGCAACTCTGCCATGCACACCATTGTTGTTCAGTGTTCTCGGCATTGGCCTCTTTGCTTTGGCCCATTGCAGCGATATGCCAATGTATCTGCCATAATGATCTGGGCAATGCAAGTAAACTGGGGAGCTGTAGTTTTTCTGGATAAACAGCACAGTGACATTTACATTTACTTAGACAGTTACTTAGAATCTTGATAGTTAGACTTGGAAAATTGTTCATTGTCATAACGAATTGTGAAACTCACACTTGTCAAGCATAGATTTGGCTCATTTATTGGTTAATAAATGCTGAGGCATCCCTAATATAATATAATTTAATATACATGAAATGTGCATAAAGATTTTTTTCATTGTGGAAATGTATTTTTCTGTCTTCAACCCCATCTTTTAGCTTTTCTTGTGCTCCAGGTCAGAATACTGTTAACAAAGCTCATTAATTTTTAAATACTGAAAAAATTTAAGTACTTTAAGTACTTTAAGTATCTTTAAGTAATTGTCCATCATTGTACCAAAATGGGACAAAATCAGCAAATACAAATCAAATAGTGAGACACTGGCAGTCAGTCTGCTTTCTATATTTTATTAGCAATAAAAGGATAAAGATATACTCCAAAGTAAATTAAAAAGATAATTATAAGATAATCATTTATGGATCTGGTAATACATTTACAGTTACAGTGGTAAGACATTTATTTGATAATAATAACAACAACATTATTATTATTATTATTATTATTATTATTATTATTATTATTATTATTATTATTATTATTATTATTATTATTAACAACAACAATAAAAAAATAACAAGCCATGATTTGATGACCAGCTATTAAATCATTATAGCCTGATGATACACCTACAGCTTGGAGATGAGTGGGGAAACTGAAGACATCTCTAATCCTGAAAGTCTGACCTGTCAAAGTCCTCCGGCTTGAGGTGCTCACTGCATAGCACGGAGGACTCACATGCGGTAATAAACTGTAAATAATCTGAGAATTACTCTTGCCCGGACCAATATGGCGGCGACGTTGACATAGGATCCAGCGGCCAATGTGGCATCTAGTTATATGTCTATGATTGCACTGAACTTGCATATATCATCTAACGGCATCAACAAGAAAACAACATCTACAAGAAAAGCTGCAATGTTATGGGTCATATATCCACTTTTATTATAGATGAGTAGTTTGATGGATTAGTAATTCTTGATTCACTGATTCAATAAGGATTGTTAGACTGATTCAAACCGGTAACTTGTAAAAGTTCCTGAGTCTTTTAGTGTGATTCATTTAGAGTGGTTCTCAACCAGGGGGGTGCAGAGAGATCACAAAACACAGACAGTGCTTAATTTTTGGTACTATTTGTATTTTACAGCTTTTAAAATAGAATGTGTTTAAATGAAAAACCCCACATTCCCTCTCCCTCTGTTTTCTTTTTGCTGGGGAGAGGCGGAGCTTAGCCGCCTTTTATTTAGCTGTCAGTGCAGACCACTGTTGCCAACTTAGTGACTTTTCAGACCTCTTTAGCAAATATATTTTGCCCCAAAAAAGCACCTAGTGACAAATCTAGCTTTTTGGACAAACCTTAGCAACTTTCCGAATATCGCCAGCACTGTCCTGCAAGCGCAAGGTCTTGCTTTCCCTCTACAATCACACCTCTCTTTCTGTCTGCTCTGTACAATGAGAAGCAAGCACAGGTCTCCCACTGATTGACTTTAACAATGTCATGGATAATGACATGGATAATGACCTTCCTCCCAGTTTACATAATTCATATGCAAATGTTTTTAGAATGCAAAACAAATGAAATGCAACATGTTTTACATGTAAAATAGTCCACATTATTACAGCCTAGTTCTCTTGTTCAAAGTAGTTATAGTGTTCAGAAACATTTTTGATCATTCATGTTCCCAGAGGTTACCAGAGGTTGAAAACCTCTGATTTGGAGAATATAATCCTCAGCCTGTGAATTGGATGACTCTGGCCACACTGTGTGTTTAGCAGGCTGCCTGTGAGGACATTTTTGTTGCCAATGTCATCTTTTCCCGATACACAGTCTTTTAATCTCACTACACTCAATTTACTGTAAAATTACAACTCGGGTTTGCCGTTTATTCGGTAGTGATAGCCTACAGGAAACACTGGTGCAAACACATATTCCCTTAAAATAAAGAATTGATGACCCATAATGTTGCTTGTTTTCTTTTAGATGTTGTTACAGTGATGCTGTTAGATGGTTAGATCTCCTGTCGCAATTCCTCCTGATCGACCACTTTGAAGAGCTTTCATTTGGCAGTTTGGTGCAATATAATTCTGTTCCCATCCTGGTTTTAAAACAAAATGTGATTGGTTGAAGTGAGAACGTGCTACGATTAGTCAGTGCAATGTGTTGGGTATCTGATTGGCTTGAGTTCTTTATTTTTATTTTTATTTTTTTATATGTGGATCTCATTGAATGCATTTGTGAATTTGTTTCATTTTTGTAAATCTCTACATTTATTTATAATAATAATCTAGCTGATTTATTTGGAATTATGAAACAATTCTAACCCCATAAACAATATTCTTGAATTTCCTCCATCTGTACACAATGTGTCTGACTGTGGATTGGTGGAGTCCAAACTCGTTAGAGATGATTTTGTAACCTTTTCCAGCCTGATCAGTATCAACAACTCTTTTTCTGAGGTCCACAGAAATCTCCTTTGTTCATACCACTATACACGTCCACAAACGTGTTGTGAAGATCAGATTTTGATAGATCCATGTTCTTTAAATAAAACATATTTTTTTTTTTATCTCATTTGTATTATTGGTTCTCGTTGTCTACCTTTAGGACTTGTGTAAAAATCTGCTGATGTTTTGGTCATATTTATGCAGAAACTTTCACAAACTTTCAAGCACCACTGTACACACACACACACACCCACACACACACTCACACACTAACACACAGGTGCACTTATTACATTCTGTTTGGGTTGTTGCGCCCAGGAGTGGATTAAGAATTCAGAGCCCCCTGGGCACAATGTCTCCCACAATCCGCTCCATTCAACGCTGATTGAGAATAATAATAATAATCTATAATCTAATTGAATTGACAAATTATAACAAATTGACTTCCTTGGGCGGCTGTGGCGCAGATGGTAGAGCGGGTTGTCCACTAATCATAGGGTTGGTGGTTCGATTCCTGTCCCGGGTGAATCCACATGCCGAAGTGTCCTTGGGCAAGACACTGAACCCCAAGTTGCTCCCGATGGCAAGTTAGTGCCTTGCATGGCAGCTCTGCTACCATTGATGTGTGTGTGAATGGGTGAATAAGACACAGTGTAAAGCACTTTGGATAAAAGCGCTATATAAGTGCGCCATTTACCATAGATTAGATTCCATTTTGATTTCGATTCAATAACAATCAGTTATCAATATTTCATTTAAAATGTTAGTTTTGCAGACATAGAATCCATGTTTTAATATAAATGCTGATAGCTGAAACCCTCCTACCCAGATAATTATGTTTAATTACTTTTTACTTTTACTTTGAGTAACAAACATTTTAACAAGAAATCATAAATATGTGCATACAATGCACACAAGATGCACACAAAGTGCACATTACTGTAAAAAAAAAAAGTAAACTTTGTAAATGTGCAACAGTGAAATTCATTAAAAACTAAAAACATATTTAAAAAATAAAATGTGTTTTTCAAAATGCAAAACATGAAAGATGGCGACATCTTCAGATCGAGAGGCAAACTACAGATAATATTTACATCTTCTCAATTAAAGCACGCCCATTAAGAATCTATTCGGGGATATCCCAAATCCATATCGTTTCCTTAAATTAAATATCGATTAAAATCGGTGAATCGATATTTTTTTTACCCAGCTCTAATGTCTACTTTATATTTTTATATACAGCAGTTTGACAATATATCATGCCACACAGTGAAATATTAGATGTTAGATTTTACTGTTTTACACAGAGAAGTGTAGTGTGTTTGTGTGGGGGGTTAAAATCAGTAGTATTTTCAATG
Source organism: Ameiurus melas (assembly GCA_012411365.1). Classification (NCBI taxonomy): domain Eukaryota; kingdom Metazoa; phylum Chordata; class Actinopteri; order Siluriformes; family Ictaluridae; genus Ameiurus; species Ameiurus melas. The sequence continues at coordinate 20,884,345 of CM022755.1, read as the reverse complement.
TTATATATGTTAATGATGTAAAAATGTTTGGTGGTGATTACTGACTGAACAATTGGAAATCTGAGGTTAGGGATTAGGAAAATAATTTGTAATAACAAAAGTGTACACTAGGAGGCATTCATGAGCCATTATAATCCATGTACACTAATTTGTTTGACAAATACTCTGTTGTTCTAAGTATTATTTTAATTGCACATACTTATGTATATTATTAACATGATTAGCAAAATTGATGTAACAGGGTCTAACTTTGTAACAACAACCGTCCACCGTGTTAAATGCACTGCAATTACAAGCTCTTATTGATCTGTGGCACACCTCTACACCTCAGCCTGCGTTTAGAGCAGCTCCAGCTAGAAGTACTGAATAGATTTACCCTTTTTGAATATGTGGGACGTTTTCCTTGCTGAACATGGGTGGTTGTGCTTGCACCAAGAAGAATAGATTAATTCTCTGTGTGATTGTGCATGTAGCCTCAATGCTGATAGCAAGAGTTCTGTTAAATAAACAGCAATACTGAATCAAATGTAGAGGGAGTGCTACAGAAGAGTCCCAGGGCTGCATGGAGTAGTCTGTATCCATAGAAACACCATGCTTTTAGATCATGAAGGCTTCTGTTTGGTATGGGCCGCATCCGCTGAAAGTCTTGAAACCTTTATTTGCTGCCTCTTCTTTTCTCCATTCTGCAACTGCAAACTTACATAGTAAATACAAAACACAGCAGTATTTAAAAAAAATCTCAAATAAAAATAGCATGTATATAAATGTAAATATTTGGTGGCATTTGGAAATACTATGTTTTTTTAGAGATACTAATGTATATTTGACATTCTATGAAAGATGAGCAATATTAAACCAAACTCACTCCAGAACAAACTGTTAATATTGTGTTTAGATGAAGACTGAGTGTGTGGTTTTTACCTGTGGCCCCAAATAGAGGCTCCATGCCATGCTCTCTCTCTCTCTCTCTCTCTCTCTCTCTCTCTCTGTATGTTTGCTCTTAGTCACTGGCTAAAACATTGTTCCATTTACAGTTTGATTTATGGCTGGAGGAGCTAGAAGAGGATTCCAATTCCCAAAGGTGCAGAAGAAACATTGATGCTGGATAAATCTTGCTGAGAGGCAATGTTCTCTTTTTCAGTTCTTGTACTTTGCACAGTACAGTCTTATGGTTAATGTGGTGGGAAATGTGTATGCAGCTGACAATTTTAATGTATTATGATATATCAGTAAATTAGTAATAATATCATACCACCAGGCCAGACTGCAACATTTCTGCTGCTGTATGGCATAAACACATGGGCTGTATTACTATAGGCAGAGACAATCATATAGTTCACGCTGTTGTAATTCCAGCAATGATATGTCAAGACTGTGCTGTGTTCTTTTAAATGAAGATGCTCCTGACTTTTAGAAAGTCTAGCCATTAATCGAATTCAGGAATCAAGCCAAATCCAAGATAATGTCAGGACAGCAGATGGCTAAAAGAAAATAAGCACACTTTTATAAAAAAAAAAATTGTTCTGGGTGAGGAGAGAATGGGTTGCAGTACAGCGAGGCATACTGTATATAATGTAGCATTACCCATATCCCCTGTGGTCTGATTTATTGATTTGATGTCACTCATTTTCTGAGCAACCATTGCTTTCATTAATTAATAGAATCTGTGTCCTTATGGGGTGCACAGTTAATTAGCTTAGTGGTTAGCATGTTCGCCTCACACCTCCAGGGTTGGGGGTCCGATTCCCGCCGTGGCCCTGTGTGTGCGGAGTTTGCATGTTCTCCCTGTGCTGCGGGGTTTCCTCCGGGTACTCCAGTTTCCTCCCCCAGTCCAAAGACATGCATGGTAGGCTGATTGGCGTGTCCAAAGGGTCCGTAGTGTATGTTTGTGTGAATGGGTGTACTACTCCTTGTGCCCGATGCTCCCTGGGGTAGGCTCCAGGTTTCCCCATGACCCTGAAAAGGATAAAGCAGTATAGAAGATGGATGGAAGGATGGATTGTCCATCTGTATATGGTTGAATTCAAAAGTTGTAACTCAAAAGTTGTATTGCAAGACAACGGTGAAGTAAATTATTAAAACGATTAAAAGGCTGCATTCTAGGAGCCTTATTAAAGGCTAAAGGCTGCATTCTAGCTTAATTTGTGTGGTCTTACCTTTGTGTAGATCCAATGGTTATAGGGCAAAGTTTTTTATTTGAAAAAAAATAAAATAATAATTATATATATATATATATATATATATATATATATATATATATATATATATATATATATATATATATATATATATATATATATATATATATATATATATACATATATATGAAGGCATTAAACCTAACATTAAATGTTCAACGGTTTCACATTCACTTGATCTAAAATGAATAATATGGTACAAAATTTAAAGATCACTTTTATAGCCCAGAAGAACTGCAGTTGTTGCAACAATTCATACTTCATTATATAGCTGAGCCAGGATTCTTTTTTTCTCCACAGGCTTCTGATCACAGCCTGGTCTCTTTTAGAGCAGTACAGAACAAAGAAGAAAAATTGCAGTGCAAAAATAACTGTTACATGGTACAGTAGCGCAAGAATCACATTGAATATACTCTCTCTAACCTGAACTTTTGCATTACTTTCCACAAGGAAGATGTATAGTAAGTATACTGTGTATATTAAGCTATTAAGCTAACTTATTGATATAGATTTGGGTTCGGATTTTATTTTTCTACTTTCAACTGATGCCATTGGAAAGCAGTAGCATACACAGATATAAGCTGTAATAGCTATGAGAAGAAAGACCTATTGAAACCGTGTGTGGCCGAAGTATGTGTAATACTGTGACCAGTCTTAGTCTGCAGAACTAATTGACTATGAGAAGGTATTGATATCAGAGATGTGTCAGCATCTCACTGCAATTGAAAGAAGGTGAAATCAGGATGATTAAGTATAGTATCGGCCTTCACTGCAGCATACCAATGACAGAAGTGTCCCTGCAAACCAGTGGTGGAAACTGCTGAGAGCAGGGGAAACTGCCCCCTCCGATGCTATAATACAGTCTCATCTACAAACATTGATGTTTCTCCCTCAGAGAATGAGAGAGAAGAAAGATTGAGCTGGCAGTCTGTAGTCAATAGTCAATCCATTCTGTTTAGAAAAAAAGCCCATAAGAACAGAAACGGGAGAAGGTCAGTGAAGTCAGTGATGGTGACATGATTAAAAAAAGTTCAGGAGGTTCCAGAAACATTTAGTAACCTTCTTACAGTGGTGCTTGAAAGTTTGTGAATTGAATTTAATGTAGAATTTTCTATATTTCTGCACCAAGATGACCTAAAACATCATCAGATTTTCACACAAGTCATAACAGTAGATAAAGAGAACCCAATTAAACAAACAAGACAAAAAAATTGCACTTGGTCTTTCATTTATTGAGAAAATGATCCAATATTACATACGTGAGTGGCAAAAGAATGTGAACCTTTGCTTTCATTGTCTCGTGTGACCCCCCTGTGCAGCAATAACTGCAATTAAACATTTTCAGTAACTGTTGAACAGTCTTGCACATCTGCTTGGAGGAAATATTAGGCCATTCCTCAGTACAGAATAGCTTCAACTCTGGGATGCTACTGTGTTTCCTCACATGAACTAATTGCTTCAGGTCCTTCCACTACATTTCTATTGGATTAAGGTCAGGAATTTGACTTGGCCATTGCAAAATATTAACTTTATTCTTTTTTAACCAATCTTTCATAAAACGATTTGTGTGCTTAGTGTCCTTGTCTTACTGCATGACACACTCTTATGAGATTCAGTTCATGGACAGATGTCATAACTAATTTTCCTTTAAAATTCGCTGGTATACTTCAAAATTCATTGTTCCATTAATTATGACAAGTCGTCCAGGCCCAGATGCAGCAAAAGAGGTTAAATCCATCCACTACCACCAGCATGTTTCACAGATGGGATAAGGTTCTTATGTTGGAATGCAGTGTTTTCCTTTCTCCAAACATAACACTTCTCATTTAAACCAAAAAGCTCTATTTTCAAACAGGCTGACCCAAAGAAAACACATGTTTTATTATGCTTATATTCTTCTTTGCACAAGGCAACATGCCATGGCATGAAAGGGATTTCTGGATTTAATAGAATTTATGTTGCATATTGTGAATGTAATACACTGAAAATTATTTAAAAAAAAAAAAAAACATTCTTACTGGATTTACATACAGTATATAGTTTAAAATATCATGTAGGGTTAAGCATTCAGAAAGAGTATAGTTTTTATGGGTACATATTACTATGTATGCATATAGTAAAATCACGTAAAATTCTCCAAAAGGATTTGGTCCATGTTTCAGGCTTGCAGCTCTTTGGATTACTGAATCACTAGTCACTGACAAACATGTATGATCCTCAATCACATAACAGCATAATTACCAACCATGGTCATGTACAGGATGCATGACCTTCAGTAACAAGTAGAACACCAGAATGTTTCGATGTGTGTCTGTGGATTCGATTACACCACACACTAACATGTGTGAGTGACATGGGATTATTTATGCTCTGTCACTTGATATGTGGTCATTTTATGTGCTAGATCAAGTCAGTTAAGCTAGTAGTTCCACTACTATATTTGAAGCACTTGTAGTTTACTTAATTGTTTGAAGTGTTTTAATAACATTAATGTTTAGTTCAGTAACCGATGTCAATGATTACAATTCACTTTTTATTTGAGTGTAATATTTTTGCAGAGAAAAACAACCACCCATTCAAGCTTCAGCTGTATGTAAATTCACTCACCAATTTGAGTAAATTTACATACTGCACATTGGATACTGTGGCTTTCAACGATTTTGTGGGCCCTGTGCAAATGCAGTCTCTTCAGGAATGTGTTTAGTCCAGGGCTCTTGAAGGTCACTTCCATCTGAGTTCCTTGTGTAGTCCGTTCCCTGACAGTGTACACAGTCTTATTTTTATTTTATTTATATAAGTTTTTGTTCTTAAAAGAGTACAAAAGAAGTACTTAATGGAGGTAACACATGGAAAGACACCTTGTGGCATATTTATGTGTATTTAAGTGTCTGCTATTTGTGATTAAACCACTTTATACTTTGAGTAAAAGTTTTAATACTGCACAAGAACCAAATGAAAATATTGTTTATGAACCAAAAAAAAAAAAAATGAAAAGAAAGGAAACCCAATATAACATCAGTACTGTTTGCATGTCCATTTCTGGATTAACCTTCTTTTAATAACTTGTATGGCCACATGCTGTTTACACTTTTTGTGTATCCTCTGAGCAGCTTTTTGAATCCTTTCATTTGTTATATTTGCCCATTCTTCCTGATAAATCTCTCCCAGTTATTTCAGGGGTTTTTTTCAGAGGTTCATGGGAAAACTCCTTTTCAAGAAATATTTTTCTGAAAAAAAAGAAAGAAAGAATTTTTTTATTTATGATGACTCGATGCAGGTCTATTTTTGTATTTATCCAGAAACTATGTCTGATGCAAACCTTTGCACTCATCTGTTTACCTGATACACTGAATCTCTCTCTCTCTCTCTCTCTCTCTCTCTTTTTTTTTTTTTTTCTCTAGCTTTTTTTTAGTGTGAGTGTGTGTGTGTGAGTGTGTGTGTGAGTGTGTGTGTGTGTGTGTGTGTGTGTGTGTGTGTGTGTAACCAGCATCCTGTAATCGGGTCACATTTCAGTGAAGCCTCAGCATCCATCTCTTGCTGTTAGGAGAAACAGATCCTCTGACTCGGTGTCCTCTTGCGGAACCCTGCTTACCGGACATCATGGTGCGCTTGTGTCTTGTCTCTCTTCTCCTCCCGATCCTGGTGCTCTCGGGGTCTCCGGTTCAGGCGGACGGAAAGCGAGGTGGCAAAGATGCGGTTGAGAAAAGCGGCAATTTCATGGAAGACGAGCAGTGGCTGGCCACCATTTCCCAATACAGTCGCAAGATCAAACACTGGAACCGATTCCGAGATGTAAGTCCGTTTGAACGACCAACACGAGCTTCGGTTCGTTTAATAGTCTCCGAAAGCCTTTATTTACACTGAATGTGATCGTTGTGTGAGGTCTGGCGTCGAGTTCGTCCTTAAGGCTGTGTCCGAAACCGCATAGCTTGCTGTCGTGTGTTAAAACAGCGCACTGTTCTCACTAGATTCCGTTCCCGACGCGCACTCTCCACACTTCAGGGGTGCTTTACAGGATCGGATTTGCTTTTCGTGAAATGTTTGGGTTTAGATATGAACCAATTCTGCCTCATTAAGTCCTCCTTGTCTTGTATTTGAAACTGGCTGAAGTAATATTGGCTACCATAGTTTACAAAGGCGAAGTACTGAAGAGGTTGAGTTTGTGAGATTCAGGACTTGTGATGTTTACTGTTGACAGAACATGTCAGTGAAGCTCCACTCAATGCTCTTGTTCAGGTCATTAATGGGGTTCATCTTCAAATGCTCGTATATATATATATATATATATATATATATATATATATATATATATATATATATATATATATATATATATATATATATATATATAATAAAGGAACACTTGGAGTTACATTGTGTGTTTAAGTGTTCCTTTATTTTTAGTAGTATATATATATATATATATATATATATATATATATATATATATATATATATATATATATTAGTTATTGTCTATTTTTTTAATCACAGATTTTGTAGTGATGTGTAAATATGGAGGCTTAATTGGCCCTGCTCCAGTGATAATTCACTTAAAACTGCAAACACGGAGCCATATGCCTTTGCTGAGCAGTTAGCACAGCACGCACAATTTACCAGAGGATGTGTGATTAAAAATGAAATAAGTAAATAAAACAACAGCAATAAAGAGCTCGATTTTGGGAGCTTGTCATGCCTCGAGGGTCAAAAGGTCCAGTTTTTGTTTAAGCTGTTTATTATAACCCTATAATAACCCTAGTAGAAAGCTTTCCCCTGCTATAGGCTTACAGTAACTATTGTATGGACATGAAACCCCCAATGAGAAAATTAGGTTTAGCACTGTTAATGATTTTCCAATAGTATATATTAACCTCCTGATGCTGGACTGTGTATTATTCTCTCAGTTGTGGGCATAGATATAGCGAGATGAAGTGGAACAAAGCCATTAATGAATTTCCCAGGAGTTTTACACTTCCGTTTAAGCTCTGCTACATAGGAGCCTCTGTATTCAGATCATCGGCCACCCCCTGCATAGGAAATAATACACGGGAATGTCCTGTTGAAATAAATACTCTCTTATACTTCAAACACGATCACGTCCATGTCCCAGTATTAGATCTTTTTTATGCATCTGAAATTGAATACTTCAGGCTACAGACCTCTCCTCAATGGTAAAACAGCATTCGGGGTCACAGTGGCTTTGTGATTAGCACGTTAATCTCAAACCGCCAGGGTGTGTCCTGTGTGTGCAGAGTTTGTATGTTTTTCTCGTGCTGCGGGGGTTTCCTCTGGGTACTCTGGTTTCCTCCCCCACTCCAAAGACATTGTATGAATGGGTGTGTGAATGTGTATGTGATTGTGCTTGTGTACCTTGCCTTGTGCCTAATGATCCCTGGGATAGGCTTCAGGTTCCCCGTGACCCTGAAGAATAAGCGGTGTAGAAGATGGATGGATGGTATAGCATTCAAGTGACTGGAGTAATCTACACATGTATGACACAGCTAGTAATCTTCATATGGATGACCTCAGAACTTTGCTTTCTGTAATTGTATTATGTACGTCTCATGATGCAGTTCTACTGAAAGCTGTTTCACTGCCATCCACCACTTACTCAAGCTGACTACCTCGGAAGCCATCTCATGAACTGTGGGATTGAGTAATATCTAGTGCTCTTCCACCTTGGATTTTTTAAATTATATATATATATATATATATATATATATATATATATATATATATATATATATATATATATATATATATATATATATATATATATATATAACATGGCCTCTATTTAGTTTTTTTTAATCTGAAGTACTGGAGATAGTTAATACTTTGGTTTAACATGCACTAATCTTTTTGTAGTACTGATTTGACATGTGATTTCAGATGCACTACCTGGCCTTCTTATTGCTTCTTTATGCATAGATCAAATCGTGGAAACAGAGAAAGTGCAATGGCTCCTAAATATGTGCATTGCGCAAGTGTTTTTGCTTTGTTTCCATGTGATGCTACAGCTTCGGGGAAGTCACATTGTTCCTAATGGTTACAGAAAACTGCAGTTTGGGATTTGTTACCTTGTGTCTCTGGTGAACAGACACTGGAGAACCCCTTTAAATCTGATCCACCACACCTTCTCCTGAGAAAACCAACAACAACCTCTTTGATAGAAGTGTGAATTTAGCAGCAAGAAACTTGCAAATGATTCTCATAATAGTTCATTCTTTTTGAAGAAAGCTCTTCTCTTGTTGAAAGGACAAGAGATTCATTAGTAGTTCGTGTGTCTTCTGAGGTGGTTAAGATGCACCATTAGGCTGAGAGGTGCATGCTTTGAAAAGAGGCAGTGGCATAATTCATGACCATTTTTTTTAGCAGACTTGTGTCCTTCATGCACACCAGAATAATAGAGTGTTAAAGCACACAACCCCTGTGAAGATTATATGACTATTAGTAGGGACCGCAATTACATAAAAGTAGTGCATTCAATACATAGACATTGAACTTGAATATGTTAAAGGCAATGTAGTTAGTAAAGTTTGAGACACAGCACAGATTGAAATACACCAATGTTTAGTACCTTTCCCATACAGGTATAGGAAGTACTTAAACTGTATTGAGTACAAATGGTGGGTTCTGTTTGTGAAAATATTTATTTTACCTTCACTGGGTATCAAGGCAAAGTCAGATTACCGAAATTGATTCAGACTTTTAATGCCCTTCGAGACACCGAGTATTGAGTGGCATTGTAATGAATGGTAACTGTAATCCAAACAGCAGAAGAAAAAAAGCATATGTAACACACACACACACACACACACACACACACACACACACACACACACACACACACACAGACACAGACATAAATATTTAATGAACATTCTTTGCAATGTTTTATTGTCTGCATAAGGGGAGGAGATTTTTTGTAGATATGCATTTACTCTACTGGGATAGATATTTCTTCTGCTGATGGGCTTAAAAACCAGACACTAGCTTATTCTCTGCCTATAGGTTTGATTAACATAGATTGAGTAAACAAACAGACATATAAATACTCTCTTGTTGCTTCCTATTCTATATAGATTTTTGCAATGTCCTTTGTAGTGTCTATTAGCCCCCGGAGCCTAAGATAACTAATAAGATAACTAATCTGTGGATCATGAAAAACCTTTCAGAGTTTTCAACTAGATTGTATCATGACAAATTCGTTTGAACTGCCACATGATGCAGAGACATCCTTGTGTAGGATGCATATATCATATTCAGTCAGTTATGTGTTTTACCCTATTAAGAAATGGTGTTTAGATATTAAAATAGTTTGGTTTGAGTATATAGCGTATATACAGTTTTTTAATGTATTTTAAATATCAACTAAAGAATATATTTCAATATAGCCTAATATTCATGTTTCGAGGGTGTGTTTTGCTGGCCTGTTATTTAAATCTTATAATAGAGCAAGATGTTTTCCTTCCCCAAATTGGCAAAGATCAACACTTATGATGAGATTTTCAATGAAGCAACCATGACGAGTGTGAAACAGGCAACACTAAGGAGATTCCTGCTTTCAGTTGTAACACTCTGGATCTACTTGAGTCATGTTCTCTGTATATTTCCATATTAGTAGAACATAAAATCCTATTCCATGGTTGATAGTTCAATCCAAGTGAATGACAGTGTAAAAGATTAGACCATTTAAGAACCATGCTGACTGAATATAAGTAATTCTAAACAATATTTTAACAAAGCCATCAGCCATCATTTAAAATTCATCAGTGATACATGTGATGAACGTACAATATTTTCCTTGGCTGCAATAACATTGTCCTCTAATGAGCATTTCAGAGTTGTAATAGGATTATGCTCATTATCAGCATATATGTAGCAGTTTCTGTGAGTGCATGCCTCTGATTGCCCTGTCCTCCATCAGCAGCTAAGAGAGAGTTTCTCAGAAAGCAGGAGTGAAGCTGTCATCTGTTCCACTGAAAATAAACAACGAACAGATCCGGCCAATCCTCTGGTGGCTGCCAGCCTCTATCTCTCCCCCTCTCTCAGTGTAGAAGGAGCTCATTAAAAGCAGTGCTTCCCCTCAGCAGCGGAAGACTGTCAGGCTTGCACCTGTTACACTGCCACTACATTTTTAATGAAGCAAAATGTTTCATGCATCTTCTCCCCAGTTCCCTAGTCATTACCATGGTATTAAGATGCACACTGGATCAGGCTGAGGTGGGTGTAATAATGTTACTCTTAGGGAAGCCTGTCATTTTGCAAACTTCCTAATTGCAGATAGGAAGATGTTTTCAAGATGAGACGAGCATGATGATGATGACAGTTTAATAATAATGTCTTTATTGGCAGAGTAGAAGCTTGACCAAGAGATGAATTTGTTGCTTCTAATCAAGTGCATTAATTACTGCTACAAATGCGTGCTGGTTTGTGTTTGTGAGCCTAATAAATCAATGAAGTGTAACTACCATAGCAACTAAAATGAAATGATGAAGCATCATTGAAATGGTGAAATGATGAAGCATCCATTTCACCCTCAGTGGTAGGTGAGATACCTGGCTGGGTAGTGTGAAGTGACAGTTCCGCTGGGTATGTATGCCAGCTATATGAAAGTCCCACAGTGCTGTCATGATTGGCACTAATCCATCAGGATTGTAACCACGTGGCTGTGTAAGTGGGTATACCCCTGTCATTGTGTTGTCATTATGACATATGGGCCATAATTATCTATAATCCTGTCAAATAATGTAATGCCAGCAAATATCCATAATACAGTCTGGGTTTACACAAATCACAATTCAGCAAGCTATACTGGCACACAACAGTCAGAGAATCATGTTTGCAATGTGCAGGTTTCTTGCTCTAAATCCAGTACTGATAAACTTGCAAGTTTGGCCCGAGGGATTGGGCACAGGCTTAATAGGCAGCACAGTTGGAGTACATTGAAATGGCAGCCAATGAAAGCAAGTGAGTGCTGTGTAGAAGCTTCTGGCCACAAACCATTTTTGGTGTTGGGGGGGTTTGGCTTTAATTGAGTCAAGAGAAACTGGTCTTTCATCATGCCACTCCTGTGTTCTGTGCCCTTTCCTGCTGAATTGGACATTGAGGAGTGCAGGTGCAAAGTATGGCAGGCCCAGCACCAGTTGCAGTGCTGTTCAGTCTCCTATACATTTCTGAGCAAGACGTTTTGTTTTATAGATCCCTTTTCTAAGACTACTAACACTGTTATTGACCAGTTGAACATTTCTATGTTTCTACCGGCTGTTTCACTTTCTTCAGTCTAAGCACAAAATATTGCACAGGTTAATAAGGAAAGCAGTTGAAACATATGAAATAAAGTCAAGGGCCAAGCATCCCCCAGACTGAGAACTTTCCTTTGAAAGTAGTAATAAGTAGCAAAGTTATTTGGCAGAGACCTGGTCCAAATGCCAGGGAAGTGCAGTCTGCGTCTAATCATAATGAGCCAGAGTATACTGGGAATGCGTTTAGGAAATGTGTAAGGTTGACATGCCCTGTCTAAGCTGTCAAGATCTGTTCCACAGCAGTCAAGTCCCTCACTTCTTTCTGCTGCTTTTGGGCATAATGGTTTATTGACTTCTTCTCATGTCAGATTTGCTCATTTAAAGGCATCAGTTGATTTTCTGTCTTTCCTATATTGCTCCCTCTGGCTGTCACCTTTATAGCTGTCATTCAGTCTCATTCAGTTGGTGGCAGTGTTTGAGACTGAAGTGTGTACTGAAGACTAACAACTAGGACATTTTTACTGAGTTACAAAGAGCTTGTAAATTTGTCTCTGCAGCATCAATTCTGAGCCTGAACTAAATGAATGTGTGTGGATTGGGATTAATTAAGACTCTCATTAAGATTGTATTAGTGTGTCTTGACAAATTAAACATAGCGCTTATATTAATTAAGCAGGAAAATGTATGGATGTACCATCCTGCTTGTATGTAGTTACTACTATAATGAATAGCTGTGTGATAAAAAAAAATAGTCTTGTAATCTTATTTGTGAATGTGACTTTCCAAAAATACATGAGATATATGTATTGCTTAATGCATCATTGTCCTTTATGTATATCACATGTGTAAAACAGATGTTTCTGATACAGTGATTGCATTTGTCATAGTCAGATGGTATTCAGATACTTTTCTGAATGATAATCATGGGTACATAGCTACATTCAAGGAGCATGGATGGTAGACAAGGCACAAAACAGCAATATAGTGATTTAACACTGGCACAGTGATTCATTCATTATACTTGATACAGATGACTGGATAACAGTGTGGTATGGTTGTGACCGTTTCATAGTGTTGGACAAAACTGAGTTAAACAGCAGTAACAAGATTTGATCCATGTATCTTGCCACACCACATTTTATGTATACTATGGATATGACATTCATTGACCTTCAGTCACACTTTGATTAATAGATACTTAATTGAATTAATAGCTCATTGAGAACCAATTTTTAATTTTGGCTTGTCATGTGCCATAGTGCATGCTACAGTTGAGCAATCTTACACATTGTTTTCTTGGAATCTGGAAGCTCACGAGACAGACAACTCTCAGACTACTATGCTGAACCTGCCACCCACAGCTTTATGTTTCCCTAATAGACAATAGTGAAGCTTGGCAATATTCATCTGCAGGGCATTCTTTCAGAGATGTTCGCTTTATTCTGTGTAAAGCCTTTGGGCTTCTTAAAATGATCTGTCAGTCTGGGTCAGAAATGTGTCTCTGAGGAGATGCCTGCATGTCTTCCTTGGCTGTGAAAACCTCTTCTGAATGGGAGACCTTGAAGCTTCTTCATGAACATGAAGGAAGGCTGGGATGCTCTGAATCAGCTGAGTGGGCTGGTAGCAGTGCTTTTGATGTGCCGTGCTGCTAATCTGAAAAGCCTGGTCAAATAAGCCTTGTGCATAAATCAAGTAGGAGGCTTATGCTTGCCTGTCTGGTCCAACTGAGCTGTGACAGTGAAAACAGAGTTCTGGTGGGCGCACTGCTTATTCCTAGTCTTTTCGTGGTACATGACTGATTGGATTGTCAATTGAAAGGCAACTGAATGTGAACACATGTATTTGTGAGCTGTGAGAAGCCCACATGCCCGTTAGCAGCCCAGCACAGTTATCTTTGTGTGGGATGCGAGACCATTTCGAGGCCTTCACCACACTGATACATCTGATTTTGATAAATCCTTCCTACATGCAATCATTATAACAGTCAAACGGCAGAACTGTCAGGAATTTTAATGTTTCTATATGACTTAAAAGGAGGTGAAAGACTCCATACCGGTTAGAGGAAATAAGCAGTAAATTATATTATTCACAGTTCTAGGGTCTGGGGTTTGATCCTGAACTCAGGTTTCTTTAGCTTGTTATCCATGTGTCCATGTACAATTTCTCTGGGTGCTTTGGCTCCCACTCCTGAACATTTCTTAGGTGCGATTACGTGTTTGTGTGTAGTGTAGGTGTCTAAACCCCTTCAACTGACTGGTGAGCTGTTCATAAATCACTCTTACTCTATACTGTACTTCAAATTTAACTAAGCAGCTGAACCTAATCACCCAGTCTTGCTGGGTTTGCTTTTCAAACTGCATGTGCATGTACAACTGCATTCATGCCTCTAACACACAGTTACACTTTTGGAAGAGTATGTTAAGAGGTTAGAAGGCGGTTAATCAGTGTTCTCATGCAAAGGAGGTGAGCGAAATATTGTGCTGCACTGAATGACGAGACATGGTCCTGTGACTGATATCCATGACAGAGCACACTCAAAGGAGTTCTTTGGAATATCTGATAACACAAAGCACTCACTGGTTATCAAACAGAAACAGATCTCACCAGATGTTTATGTGCTCAGGGAGATCTAGATAAAGCTATGAAAACTGTTCATAAGAGATTATGTTATAACTGGATTATGTTTGCATGCATGACGGCAGGTTCTAAGAAAAAAATAACTCAGTGGCTCATGCTATCTAAAATATCACACAGGCTTCAAGATGAGAGGCTCTCAGAGTTCAAGTGAAGGCTAGCAGTGTTACTTTGACTCTGTCAGGGAAGGCTGTACAGAGTGTTGAACATTTGATATACTGTATCATTTCACACATTGCGGCACAGTTGTCTTACCAATGAAGGATGCGTACTCACTCAGTATAGAACCTCCAGGGTCAGTTAAAATCACAGCTATCTAATTTCTTTTAAAGGATTCCCAAGGTGGGGCATGGTGGGTTAGTGGCAGCACGTTTGCTTCACACCTCCAGCGTTGGAGCTTGATTGACATTTCCAAATTGTCCATAGTGTGAGTGTGTGTGCGATTGTGCACCCCATCAAAGTGTGATTGGCACCCCTTCAAAGGTGTCCCTCGCTTTGTGCCCTGAGTACTCTGGGATAGGCTCCAGGCTTCCTGTGATAAGGATAAGTGGTATAGAAAATGGATGGATGGATGGATTCCTAAGGGTTTTGAAAGATTTTTTAGCATTATGAGCACTTGTAGCTTTCCGAGATAAGATGATCTAGTAATCATGCTAATGTTCTACTCAGTATTCCTGTTATGTTCGTGTTTGATTATGCCCACTGTACATCAGTGAATACGTACTGGTATCTCCAGCTTTTTCATACTATATTTGTTGCAGAATATGTTTCTTGCAAAACATTTTTCCCAAACATTTCGATAATATTTGAAAGCCCTGTCGGCCACCCCTTGTAGCTAGGTGCATGTTTTGACATTAGGAGCCTGTTTCTGTGTGGTGTGGCACTATTTCATGCTCTGACTCATGCTTGTGTTTGCTCATCATCGCCAAGATGAAGAACATATTAGCAGATCATTTTCTACTCACTCTGCTGTCTGAGTGTAAAGAGTGCAGAAAGTAGGAGTACATACAATGTAAACACTTGTGCATACATTGTTTGGAGATATATTCAATGTGCATTCAGAAACAATGAACCAAAATGAACCAAACAATAATAACTGCAGTAGCCTCACCACCATGACCACATAAAAGCCCTGATTTCCTCTGCATGTCCTGCCATGCTTTCTGCCCGGGGCCTTGTCAGGGCACTAAATAATGCAGATGCCAGGGTACCAACATCATGTCGGCCTACTGCTAAAGATTACCCAAGGTTTGAAGTTCTAACCTTTTAGAGAGTCACATCATTCATGACTTTATTGTACAAGCTAAAAGGGGAAAGCTGTTTTTCATTTTTATGGAGCAGAAAGGCGTTTAGGTATGATTAATGTTATGCAAATGGAAAAGCTGATGGTATGCCAATGATAGAGCAATTTACTTCAATGAAATAGGTCTTGAAATAAAAAAAACAAAGTGCCATGCTTTTTTATGAGGAACGCTTATTCCTCTTTGATCTGAAGTAGGGGTTTCTGGCAGCCTTTTTATGTACTGTAAATTTTTAGAGGACTGTATTTCTCAAACGTCGACAGCCCTGGAAAAAAGGCACATCAATTCACAGAACGGCTGGTATTTACTGTAGGATTAACAGCACATAAGCTCTGTATATGTATGGATACTGACATTGATTTAAAACAACACATCTCTCATTTTAACAGTATGATGCTCACTATCTTTTTTGACACACCCTTACTCTTGTGTAGTAAATTCTCTTGTTTATGTAATCTTTGTGAAACTGCATTAAAGACAAATTATTAAAGGTTTGTGGAGTTTAATTCCAGTCTGCATATTTGCGAACACTTCTTATTTACATGCAGAACAGCAATAAGCAATGTGTGCAAGGCGTATAATTGGTGATAATGCTTACATATGCGACTGTGAAGACCCTGAATAGCAAGTGTATGATGAAACAATTAACTATTTTAGTGTACAGATTGGGAAGTATACAGATGAATTATCCTGCCTGGAGACCAGTGAGATATATTAAGCAGTTGTACATTGTCTTCTTTTTCTTCTGTATTATCTCCTATGAGATGTATTCTCCTCTAACTGTCTGCTTTTTTTCTTTTCTCTTTTACTCATCTGCCTCACGTTTCACCAGGAAGTAGAGGTCAGTAATATGGTCTAAATCTGTTTTACGTCCTTGGCTTTCTTTGATGTTTCTTTGTATGATGGGGAACTTAGCATCATTATCTATTTAATTTTAAGTACTTGTGTCTTTCAACCCCCTTCTTTTGCCCTGTGTTTCTGAACCTTCTGCTTGCTTTTATTTCTTAACGTCTAGTACTTTCTTCAGTAGAACCCCATAACGATTTAATTACATGAAATCCAGATTGCATACAGGTTTAACTCACCAATTCGTGATTAATTTGAAAACACCTCTCTTTCTCTCCATTAGGATGATTACATCAGATCATGGGATGAAAACCAAGGCTCAAATGAAAGTAAGTTTTATACATTCACAGCAATCACAGTTCTAACCAGTTATTTGACTTATTGACTGTCAGGTCTGACTACTGTTAAATGACCAGTGAAAGCATCAGATAAGAAAACAATCAAACCAGCAGTTCATGAACACCGACAACTGCAGCCTGGCACTATCGACAGTCATGTACAAAAAATTTGTACACCCCATGAAATAGTTTTTTGGTTTTTTTTGGACATATTTGGACAAGCAAACATTTGATCCTCTTTGAAACAGTGCCTATTAATAATTTGATACACTCCATCAAATTACACTTAAAATTTACATTCAGTAGTCACATTAGGGAAACAATTAAAGTACATTCCTACATTTATCACACCTTGAAATCCATAAACTTAGAAACAGGTGTGGAAGATTGGGCACCAGTGATTAAAACCTGCTTAGGGAGTGCACGTGGAACCTGTCTTATTTATACCCCTGTCATATCTAGTGACTGATGTTTCCTTTGCTATTGAGGTGTGTGGTGTAATCATGCCAAGGTCTAAAGAGTTCTTTAAGGCCTTCAGAAAAAATGTTGTGCCAAGGGATTTTTAAATGTTCTCCAAATTATTTGAAATACATCATTCCACTGCAAGGAAACTCATCTACAAGTGGAATAGATTTCAAACAACTCCAGGACTGGCCATCCGTGCAAATTCAGCCCAGGAGCAGACTATCTGATGCAAAAAGAAGTCTCCAAGAACCCCAAAATTTCATCACAGGATCGGCTGGTAAGTCTTGCAACTGTTGGTGTTGTTGCATCCTTCTACAATCAGAAAGAGATTGCACTAATTTTACCTGCATGGGAGGCGTGCCAGGAAAAAGCGTTGGTTGTCTAAAAAGAAAATTAGAGCAAGACTACAGTTTGCCAATGAGCATATAGGCAAAGACCAGGCCTTTTGGAATAATCTGCTCTGGACAGAAGAGTCAAAGATAGAGTTGTTTGGCCACAGTAACAGCAGACATGTTTCGTGCAGACTAAGCACGTGGTGGAAATGTTATGGTTTGGGGTTGCTTCACTGCCTCAGGGACTAGACAGCTTTCATTCATTGATTCAACTATGGATACTGCATCAAAACAAAGAGTGCTTGAAGATAACATGAGGCCATCTGTCCAAAAGTTGAAGTTGAACCGAAGGTGGACAGTTCAACAGGATGATGATCCTAAGCACACTAGCAAATCCACCAAGGAATGGCAGAAACAGAAGAAATGGAGGGTTATGGAATGGCCTAGTCAAAGCCTGTATTTGAATCCCATTTAAATGGTGTGGGGGGATATGAAACGGGCGGAACCTGCAAGAAAACCTTCAAATATCTTACAACTGAAATAATATTGCATGGAATACTAGTCAGAAATACCAGCAAGCCTGGTGGACAATTATGCAAAACACCTACAAGAAGTTATTTCTGCTAAAGACGGCAATACTAGCTTCTGTACTTACTTTTTCCACAGAAGAATATCATATCTATTGATGTTTCTGTTAAATAAATGATTGAAAAAGCAAAATTTCCTTGTGGTTTTGTTAAAGTATATCAGCTTTATAAATAGGCACTGTTTCAAAGATGATCAAATGTTTGCTTGTCCAAATATGTCAAAAAAGCCAACAATTTCCTTGGGGTGTACTTCACATGATTGTATATGTAATACCTTATAGTTAAAATGTTAAAATGGAGAAATGGCCAGACACATTTCAACACTGTATCTTGATTTTCAGTTTTAAATGGTGACCACATAATAGAGGAGTCCATTATCACTTTTCTTAGAATGTAATTAATGAATCGTTGTCAGTTCCACTGAAGGCCTAATAAGAGTCCTGGAGGCAGGATTTAGCACTGAGTGACATTGGCTTTGTTCCGGCCCACTTCAACTGCAGACATTAAAGAAGTTCATGTATTTCATGACATATTTTAAGTTAGCAATCAAAAGGCTGCAGTGAAATCAACTCTGTAACTATTAGTCATTTGACAGAAATGAAGTATTTTAAAGTTCAATGATAAATATTATTAACTATTAAGCTCTGCAAGAAAATTAATGCAAAGTCATAGTTGAAGTATCATTCATGAAAAATTCTGATGTATTGGAAAGTCTGTATTTGGTATTTGTTTTTTATGTCATTTCATGACATTTTTTATGTTATGTGGCTTTGTATTATACTACAGAATCTAAAGCAAATGTTTACTATTCTATTAGATACGTAAGGGTCAATCAAAAAAACAAACACACTAAGAAAACCTTGCATTCTAACAGTTATGCAGTGAGGAATTGGTGTCTTTTGCTTTGTTTGTCTCCCCTTTCATTAGCTGAAATTTCTTGGTTAAATAATGAAGGAGAAGAAGGATGTGTACCTGAGAGATTTTCTTGGCTCTTCATAACTAAACTAGTGTTATGTCTCCATTTAAAAGACAACCACCTATAGTGTGCACTGTAGGGACAAACGACAAGTTGCAAGTCACTGATCTTAGAAGGCGCATCGAAGCAATTTATAACAAAACCTTTTATAACAAAACCTTTCTCAAACAGTTGGGTTTGTCAAGTCTCTTTGGGTGAAAGAAAATCATACCGAGGAGTGTTTTTGACAAACAGACTTTAACAGAAGGAACACTAGAATTCAGCAAGCTCCTCTGCATGCATATTATTAAAGTATTGGGATTGTAATGCTGCTCGTGGAAGGTCATACTCAATGCTCAGAATTATATTAAACAGTGCATGACTGCTCATGTATCACAGCTATAGATCAATTTCATGTAAAATCCCTGAGTGCCTTGTTTTGGACGTTTTCTCCCTAATTAATATACTGATCATCATCCTTGATCATGTGGAAACAATAATAAATATAAAATGACCAATCAATTACAAAGCAATCGTATTATATTGTCCCAGGCACATTAGACATATTTTTCTCAAACATCTGGAGATATATTTCAGCCTTTACAGCTGTAAATCCTATCCTCTTATGTTCAATCATTCTAACACGTGAGCATGCCAGATCCAGTCTACAGCAGTCTGTCTGCTGTTTACTGACTGTGCAAGCTCACGTTTAGAGCTTGTTGTTAGATCAGGAGTTTGTTTCTGGCGTTCAGCTCCAAGACGGTGATGATCGTGTTAAATGCTTCTGCGTGCGTAAACAAAGCATGAGCGTGACGATTATGTCAAGAAGCGGAGGCAGAATTCACCCTAAAGCGGCTATGATTTTCTTCATTTTCCTAAGCTGAACTTAGCTCTACCTCTATACAGGAATACTAATTACAATTTTTATAGGGTTTTTGGGCAAACCCGATAAAGACATCTCCAGAGAATGAGAGTGGAGAATCAGAGATCAGAGGTAAACAAGTGTATGTATGGGGAAAAGGTAGTGGAATTTTTGTCGCTTATCAAAGTCCAGCAATTGTCCTGTCTTTCTATTGTGGGACTGTTGCTATAGCAACATCATCATTCTTGTCTTTTATTTTATTTTAGTGAGGCTGTAGTGATGCAGCATGGTTTATAGATCCACCCAGAGCCATGGTACCACTGAATACCTTCATTAATGTAAAGGAAAATATTAATTCTGAGAAGGTTGCTATGACATTGAGCATCACAAACAACTAAGCACGTAAAGAGGCAAATGTGACTTATGCATAGATGGGATTACAAATGAATAAAGGGCATAAAGGGCAACCTCCATCCTAACCACTAGGAACAATATAATTTTCTGTGTAATGTTTTGAACAAAGTTGCATGGAAACATTTGAACGTTGTGTGTGATTTGGACATTAGATCGCCAGAAAGAAAGTTACAGCCTGAAAGCTCATGGAAAAGTTTTCTTTACAGATATTTGATTGGGTTTGCCTGGTCACAAGATTTGGTTAATAAATTTACTTAATTTAGCCTTATATCATCTGGCATATACAGTAGTAGTGGCCATTGTTTATCAAAAGCTATTTTTATTTGTCCTTCTGCATTATCCACTGTTTCTTGTAACCCAGAATTATTTGTAGTCTCTCGACAGCCTGTCTGTCACAAACAGTGATTGTTATTATGTATTACATGGTCTCCTCTGGTCTTACAGATGTAGATACCACTAAAGACCCCTGTCAAAAGGTGAAGTGTAGCCCACACAAGGTGTGTGTTGACCAGGGCTATCAGCGTGCTGTGTGTGTCAATCGTAAGAAGCTGGAGTACAGGTAAAATTAACTTATCCTTTAACAATTCTCTCTCTCTCTCTCTCTCTCTCTACCTAGCAGGCATAGTTCTATCATAAGAAAGCAGCCACAGATTTGCCTTATGCTGTATATAGCAATCACAGTTTAAAACACCAATAAACAGTTATTAATCTAAGCAGGTAAGGATACCAAGTGAGATCTTATCAATCAAATGGCTTTGTCTTACAATAATATATTCTGTTCTAAGCACATTTAGGGCATAGGCTCTCAACCTTGATGAGGTCGTCTGAGATGTGGATGGGGGTCGCAGGAAATCTTTACCAACTGTTATTGTTAATGTAGTTCTAAGTACATGAAATTGATTAATGGAATACTTGCTTCCATTTGGAGCTCCTCTTAAGCCCATTTTACACCAGAATGCAGTGGTGCCCCATCCATCATTCTGTCACGTTAAACAATTTGGCCTTTAAACTGACAGCACAAAGAGTGGCTATTTACAATAGAAATAAACATTATTTGGATGGTCCAGTTATGGTTTTAAGCTAGAAATAATACAAAATACTCATTCTGTAGTTTAAAGTGTATGCTCACGCTATAGTTGCTCATATGCCCATACTCTAAAATGCACATGGATGATATTTGAATCGATCTACTCCTAACAGAGTGTGCTCTGGTATCTGGAACTTCTCTAACAGATATGCAGGTAACATTCTGCTGACAGATAAAGAACAAATGATAGGTATTTGAATGATCCATTTGTGGTTCAGTAGCTTCACATTGGGAACTCAGCATGGTGGAACTGCAAGCTTCCTGGTTTGGTGCCTGGGCATCGGGGCTGATCGCTCTGTATTAATGGACTTTAGATTTATGAATCTTTTCTCTGATGGTAGCTGTTGGTTGAGAACCTTGGGCTTGTCACAGCATAGTACCCCTGTTTCCCTCAACATGCTGTCCCTGGAAGTAAGAAATAACTGCTTTGTGGCTTAAGTGGAAGTTACAGTGTAGGTAGATGAAAACACTGCAGTAAGCAAACATACATTAGTCACTATATGCTGAAGAGAACATCATTCAAAGCTCAGAGCTATTACAACACAGCATAAAATGTTGTTTAGAACACACACACACACACACACACACACACACAAACCCATTGATATTACTTTGTGAGGTTCAGTATTTTTTTCTCTACATCACAGAAAAGAGGTGTATTCATTCTTCACTAAGTGCTTTATCCCGATCTGGGTCTGGAATCTGGAGCCTGTCCCAGGAACACTGGGTCGGAGGCAGGGATACACCCTGAATGGGCCGCCAGTGCATCCCAGGGCACCATGTACACACATGTTCACATACTCATTCACACCTATGGGCAATTTAGCATAGACAGTCCACCTAAAGACAAACATGCAGAGAAACTACATGCACAGCAACACAAAGTACACTACCCACTGCATTCACAGTGCCACCTCATGAGTGAGATATTCTCCCTTTTTAAATCATCAGGAAAGCCCCTGTTCTCTATAAGCACTATCCACAGCAAAAGCAAATCCACCACTTATGGCCATTACAGGCATTTCATTGCTGAGTGTCACGTCTGTCACGTTCCGTGACGTAAGGGAAGATGAGGCGGATGCAAGAGCAGTGTGAACGAGAGTTTTATTTAAAGAGACAGGCAGAAAAATCCAAATCGTATTCCGTAAACGTAATCCAAAACAGGCAAGGTCAGACGATCAGCAAACAGGCATACACTTAGGCAAGGCAGAGATCAAGGTCATGGTCACGGAGAACGGGGTCGAGATACAAAACATGAAACGGGAAACACAGCGAGGGACTGGTAGCGGAGAAACCAGTGAACTAAACTAATGAACCTAAATATGAACTATGACCTGAACTAAGACTATGACTATGAACATGAATATAAACATGACACATGAAACTATGAACTTGAACTATGACTTTGGTAACTAAGATCTAATCTTACTCTAAATCATTTAAGGCTAATCTAGTCTAATATTCTGCACTGAGTGTTGCAAGGCACACGGTATATATGCTGACACGATTACCCTTGTAATTGCTAACAGCTGAGGGTAATCCAGACACACGTGACATGACAACCAATGACAGGACGAGGAGGAGACATGACATAAACAATAACAAAAGCACGTGTTGAAACGTCACTCGCGCACCTGCTCGTGCTCGTGCATGCGCGCTCACATTCTATGGCACGCTGTACAAAGGGGGACTCATGACACTGAGTAGGAACTGGCTTAATATTTCTGACAAAGAGGAACATTTTAGTGAGCAGAACATTCTACACACACCTGCTAGAAAACGGGGGGCACTTGTGCCTGCACAGAGAGGTGATCGCATGGATCTAGGACCAGTCAGATGACTTTCACGAGTGTCACAGTAATGTGTGTAATTTTACAGGCTGAAGCATCCAGTGGTGGGTCAGCAGGAGAACAACTGCAAACCGTGCCCTGTGTCCACATCTGGGCCTGTGTGTGGTTCTGATGGACATAACTACGCTTCTCAGGTAGAACATCTGCTACTGATATGCATAACTGATTTTCTTATTTATTCATTTCCATCTTATTTCAAATGTCAGTGTAAGCTTGTGCAGTTTAAGACTTATTATTAGTATTTTTGCCAGTACTGACAAAGTACTGTCAGTACTTTTTCTTCTTCTTCTTTTTTTTCTTTTCTCTTTTTGAAGGAAATGATGGAATCATTGCTTGTGGTTATTTATCCTTGATAACTGTCCTATGAATCAGCATGTGCAGCAGCAGTGTGCTGCTTTGTTAGTTTCTCTGTCATCATGGATATCCCATTTATGGTAGCTCATGAAGTCCACAAAACCTAAGATGAATCGCCCATAGGGATTTCAAATGCCAGGGGATGAGAAGACGAGTGCACTTCGGAAAGACAGACATGAAGAGAGAGAGAAAGAAGGAAGAAATGAAAAGAGATTTATGTATAGTCTCTGTTTATTTTATCTCTTACTAACCTTGTAGAGAGGCTGAGGTAGTGAAGGAAATTAGCTTTCCCACAAAGATGATGCCTCATCATTCTTGTGGTCACCTTTATAAAATATTTGTACAGAATCTGGACACAAATCCCACTGCTTAAATAAACTGCTTTTATGGCCTGCCGCACAACAATAATCAAATGTTGCTTATCTAGACCATCTTATTTTCTCTCTCTCTCTCTCTCTCTCTCTCTCTCTCTCTCTCTCTCTCTCTGTGTGTGTGTGTGTGTGTGTGTATGGTTGCCTCAGTGTAAGCTTGAGCATCAGGCCTGTCTCACAGGGAAAGAGCTAAGTGTGAAGTGCACTGGTCCCTGCCCATGTTCCACTACAGCTGTGCCGAATACAGCAGCAGACAATAAACACGGTACGTAGCACTTTTAGCGACCACCAAATGACTGCAGCTGTTCTACTGCTATAACTACCTCCATCACTGCACTACCACAAAACTTAAATAGCTCTATGATTTATTTATTGCTGCACCTGCATAGGTAGCATTTTTCTTTCTTTTTTTTCTTCTTCTCCAGATTAGCTGATTGAAGTAGTGGATGCCTGCAGTACTGTGCTGCTATTAGCCATTCAATGAAGTCAAAGGGCAGATTTACTCAACAGTCTTTCACTAAACTCGTTTCCATAAGTCATTGCCAACAGGCACTCTCATCTCGTCCAAATGCATGGGATTTACAAACACAGTTGGCCTAGTTTGCAAGTGGATTTCTAGCGCCAAATGTACTGAAAGATTTTTCAAGGACCCATAAAATAACTGGTTGATGTGAAATTCTCTATAACTATATATATAGTGCCTTGCGACATCATATATCCTCGCTGAACTTCTGGAGTGAGTTTGCTGCACTGAAAGTAAAGGAGCCGAATAATTTTGCACGCACCACTTTTCAGTTTTTTATTTGCTAAAAAAGTTTAAAATATCCAATAGATTTCGTTCCACTTCACAATTGTGTCCCACTTGTTGGTGATTCTTCACAAAAAAATTTAATTTTATATCTTTATGTTTGAAGCCTGAAATGTGGCAAAAGGTTGAAAAGTTCAAGGGGGCCGAATACTTTCGCAAGGCACTGTAAACTATATAGTTGTGCCCAAAAGTTTGCATATCCCCTTGCAGAATCTGCTACATTTTCATACTGTTAACAAAATAAAAGGGATCATAAAAATCCCAAGTTGTTTTTTATTTAGTATTGTCCTGAATAAGCTATTTCACATAACATATGTTTATATATAGTCCACAAGACAAGATAATAGCTGAATTAATAAATAATTACCCCATTCAAAGGTTTACATACCCTTGATTCTTAATACTGTGTGTCGTTACGTGGATGATCCACAGCTGTTTTTATGTTTTGTGATAGTTGTTCATGAGTCCCTTGTTTGTCCTGAGCAGTTAAACTGCCCACTGTTCTTCAGAAAAATCCTACAGGTCCTGCACATTCTTTGCTTTTCCAGCATGTTCTGAATATTTGACCCCTTTCCAACAGCGGCTATATGATGTTGAGATCCATCCTTTCAGACTGAGGACAGCTGAGGGACTCGTACACTACTATTACATAAGGTGCATTAAGAGCTAGGGGGTGTAAAATTTTGAGCAGGATGATCAGTGTAAAGATCATAAACAGTAATTCGAAAAATTGAAAGCTCCTCCAAATATTGCTCCATTTGCGTTAATTTCTGTGATCACCTGCAGGGACGGGTATTTCAAAGGGCAAAGCAGTTCTTTTACAATTGCTTTACAATTGCAAATGTTTTTTTTTTTTTTACTTCCCCTACCTAAATTCTTACCTTGTTTTATTTCCTCCCCCTCCATTCTGCTCTCCATCTTTCTCCCATTAGGTCCCATAGACAGTTGTACAGGCCAGGACCTGGCGGATCTAGGTGATCGTCTGCGGGACTGGTTCCAGCTGCTTCAGGGCAATGCCAAGCAGAACAACACACGCAAGCCTACTGCAGCCACCTCAGCATCAAGTAAGGTCCAAAGCTCTCAGCTGTCTGCTCAGCCATTGATTTGATTCTGAACAAGATTACGCCGATGAGCTTTTGCTGAGGCCGCCTCAATCCAAAGCTCACTGCTGAGATACAGAACACAGTTAGCATGTTATATTAGGAATGTGCTTGTGAGTGCAAGTGAATATAAATGAAAACAAATATTTCTAAAAAGGCTTTCCCACTTGCCATAAAATTCACACTTAATCAGGATCAGCTTAGTTCAATTATGTTGCTTTGAAGACCAGTCAGAAATATGGCTGTAAGCTGAAATCATGTTTAATGTTTAATAATGTTTAACCTTTCTGTACAGTTTTGGACCGCACTCTAGTGGCGACCTGTAAGGACTCCATTGGATGGATGTTTTCGAAGTTGGACACTAATAATGACCTGTATCTGGACCAGGCTGAGCTGGCTGCTATAAATCTGGACAAGTATGAAGTGTGTATCCGGCCCTTCTTTAATTCCTGTGATTCCTACCGTGATGGCAAAGTCTCCACAGCTGAGTGGTGCCTCTGCTTCTGGAGAGAGAGTAAGCTACATTCATACATACTTTCAGCTGACCTAAAATTCACTAGGGTCTTCCATGACTGATTTACTATTACAGAATTACAGAAGGAGTTAAACTTTTTAAAGCTGATTTTATTTGAGCACTGCTGAGTTTGCCTTCTCAGCTCTTGGCTTGAACCTGACCTATATTGTGTTCAGAATAAGAAAAAGATGCTTTCTATCCACTGCTTTATTGCTTTATAATGAGATAAATGCATCATCTATTAATTAATATGATGTGAAAATATTATTCAATCTTCTTGTGTAACAATGAATATATAATGTGGCCTTGTTGTACAGTTTATAAAATTAATATCATAGTAGGAAGTACCTTTTTATTTAATCAACTGATGCAAACTAAATACAGTTGCCATGGGCTTTATCAAAGAACTATACACATAAATATAGATTTTTTTAAAGAGCACCTATTATGGTTTTTAAATGTGCCTAATTTTGTTTTAAAGGTCTCATATCCTTATAGGTTTACATGCATCCAAGGTCAAAACACACTTTAACGTTCTCATAATTTACATTGCAGCATTACCTTTTTTCTACAGCATCACAAACAACTCGTTCAGAAATCTGTTCACTATAAACTCCTCCTTTCAGAGAACCTACTGTGCTCTGATTGGTCAGATGTCCCAGTCTGTCATTGTGATCGGTCTACCGCTTACAGCGTGTGTCGGAAAGGAAACGCCCACTACCATATCAAAAGCTCTGTAATAATGTCGTCCGTTTTATCTTACTAGTTTGAATCCGAGTCCGATAGTGATCATTGGAAGGTCAACCCGAACCACCATCGCAAGCACGAGGAGAACAGGACGTTTCTCAGTTGTAAGTTTATATGTAGTTTGACAATAACGTGAGTTAGCCGGTTAGCAGAGGCTAACAGCTAAAAGGCTAACAGCTGTGCACTGGCTGTACACGTATACAACACAAAACCATGCATTTGGAACACTGTAGAAAATATATACATACATTATTAATCATACTTACAAGCTGTGATCCAGAAGCGCAAGATGGTCCAAATAAAATGGGTATTACCCCGTCTTTAATGAATAATCGTTTCGCAAATCCTGCATTGAATTCAGCTAGATTTGAGAAGCAGCCGTCAGTGAGATGACAGGAACAAAAATGAACATTGGAGTTGAACTGCTGTGGTATCGTTTAAAAAATGTATTCTATCCACTGACACCATCATCCTTTGGTAGTTTATGCAAAGTGTTTATTCATCTTCTAGACATGAACCTAACTCTTTCAGGACGGAACCTCAACTGTAGTGTCTGGGGGTGGGTCAAAGTAGATGATGTTTGCGATCAGCCAATGAAGACCAGAGATGTTTTTTTTGTTACAAACCTACGTAGGTTAGTACAGGAAATAAGTCTGGAATTACTAACAACTCGTTTCAGGTGTTCAGAATCGGTTCCTTCTTTTGGGAGTCAATAACTCCGTTTATCGTGCGCTTTGATTTTTGAAACTTTGCAGATTTTTTGCATTCACAAACAGCTCTATAACACACTACATGAAAGGTAATATCTGAAAAAGCATAATAGGTGCACTTTAAAAAGGTCACTGCATGTTAAAAATCCTCACATCGTGATTTATATAAAAAAAAAAGTAGAAATTTAAATCAGGGTGTATGTCATTGGTCCATGTATGTTGTGTTTATTCAGTGTTCATTTCAAATTGAAGAAAAAAAAAAGCAAAGGAGCTGTTAAAAAAATTGTTTTGGCTTTAAAACAAAAATATTACAAAAATCTTTGCATTTTCCTTTACTAGTTTTTCCTCATTAATGTATGATCTTGAATGACCTAGATGTGTATCAGCAATTACTGGGAAGATTAAATATTGCTATTAATGCCTGATGTACTGCTAAATTGGATCACTATGTACATTTTAAAAATAGCAAGAGGGAGACAGTGGCTTAAGAAATCAGCAGGATTTTCCAGGTGCTGCCATTTAAGACGTTTGAATCACCCTAAATTTATTTCTGCATATGCTGATGAGCCAAAACATTATGAGAGCTGTCAATGTCAAACATCGTGACAATGGCAGATGTCAAGGTCTGGGATATATTTAACGGTAAGCAAACAGTCAGTTCTTATAGTTGACATGATTGATGGACAGACGTGAACCCCTGAGCGAGATTTGATATGACCTGACAACTGGGTCAGTGCATCTCCGAAACAGCAAGGCTTGTGGGGTGCTTCGCTCAGCAGTATCTACCAACAATGATTTGAAGCAGGACAAACCACAAATTAGTGAAAGGGTACTGGGCACCCAAGGCTCATTGATGCACAAGGGCAATTACCTCTATCCCTTCTGGTCCAAGCTGAAAGAAGGGTTACTGTGGCCACAGAAAATGTTTATGTTACTGGAGGAATGTTTCACAACACAGTGTATGGGGCTGTGTAGCCACAGACCGGTTAGAGGGCCCATGCTAACCCCTGTCCACCATTGAAAGCCCCTACAATGAGCACACGAGCATCAGGACTGGACGTTGGAGCAATGGATGAAGTTCGCCTGGTCTGACTCCTATTTTCTTTTACATCACGTGGATGTACATGTGTGCCATTTACCTGGGAAAGTGATAGCACCAGGATGTACTGTGACCAGAAGACAAGTCAGTGGAGGGACTGAGATGCTCTGGACAACATTCTGCTAGGAAATCCAAGGTCCTGGGAATTAATGTGGATATCAGTTTGACACGTGCCACCTACCTAAACATCATTGTGGACCAGGTACACCCCTTCATGTCAATGGTATTCCCCAAGGTCAGTGGCCTGTTTCAACAGGATAATGCACAATGCTACACTGCACACATTGTTCAGGAATTGTTTGAGGAACATGACAAAGAGTTCAGGGCGTTGCCCTGGCCTTCAAATTCCCCATATCTCAATCCACTCGGGCATCTTTGGGATGCGCTGGAGCAACAAGTCTGATCCATGGCGGCTCCACTGCACAGTTTACAGGACATAAAGGATCTACTGTTAATGTCTTGGTGCCAGAGGTCTTGTAGAATCCACAGGCCTCAGTGGGTCGGAGCTGTTTTGGTGGCATGAGGAGGACCAACAGTACATTAGGCAGGTGGACATAATGTTTGGCTCATCAGTGTATGTTGATCCCATCTTTTAGAAACGATGAAAAATGAAGCAATATTTTATGTTTCAAAAATTATTTTAAAATTGAAAATAAACATAAAATAAAAAGCTGTTTCAATGTTTTCCCATTTTCATTTTGAAACCAAAAAGGAATGAATGCAAAATACAGGTGCTAAAATGTTTAATTCAATATTTTGCAAAGCTTGCGTCTGCAGCAGTTTTATATTGTGGTCACCTTTGTATGCCACACAAAAATAAATAAATAAATAAATATCTATATATATATATAAAGATATATAGGAATATAGATATATAGGATTATAGATATATAGGAAGATATTTTGATGGCAGTCAATGTTACCAGTGGTATGATTATTATTATTATTATTATTATTATTATTATTATTTTTAAATATAGTGTTTATGAGAAAACATGATGTACTAAGAGTCTGGTGCCACGTCACTGGCCTTATTCCTCATGATGACAGAACTAATTCAAACTGCACTGGATTAGGCTTAATTGGTTTTCTAAATATAATCAAAAATTTGAGATTGGAATTCGACCATATGTGGGATGCTTGGATTACAGTAATCCAAAGCTTTTGACTCTATCACACACATTTTCCCGAGTAGAGAGCAAGAGTGAGGAGGAGACATACGCTGCATTGGCCTTTATTATGGTGTCCAGAGACTTTGTTTGTTTAAGGAAAAGAAAAAGAACCATTTATCATTTCATGTGATTGAGGATTAGCATGTTTTGTATGTGGGTGGCAGTGTTGTGTTTGCTGAGGGGAAATCCCTTTTTGTATTAGTGTGTGGTTGTCGGTGGGGCATAATGCATATTGTTAACACTAGCTTGCTTCTTCATTCCTCTGTGTGTGTGTCAGGGGGTGGGGGGGGGCATGCCTATGCCATAGAGCAGGATGAGACTGCTTTACAAAAACAAGCATATGTTCCACCCACTAGTACAGAAACGGCACAGAGAATAATCTCTGCACCTCGCACCCACACACAGACACACACAGACACACGCACACAGAGACACACATGCACATTCCTTTTATTTAATTCTGGTTAAGCATTCTCACCTCTCCTGGCATAGATCACACCGAGCTCTGATCCTTGACTTTTACTTCTGTGTGAGGGATCTGGCATTTGGAATGATTGATAATTAAAATGATTCATTTATGTATATTAGCAGCCTTCATAAAAAAGCAGCTAAAATGATTGTATGAAAGTATTTTCTCTAGAGAAAAAAGTGGCCAATTTTTTTAAATTCATAAGGAATGTTTTAAATAAATGCAAACAAACCATGTCCCCTTTTCCCCTTGGGTTATAAACATGAGGTTACACACATATAATGTGTGTTATCCATTAGCATGGGAAAAAAAACAAAATAACTTTCAGCACAAAAGAGGAATGATTGTTGACCTGCACAAATAAAATAATGGATTTAAAACAAGTTACACATATAAAAAACAATTGAAAACAAAAATGATGACAAAAACAAACGTGTGACAACAATTATTAGAATTACTTAAATGCTTGCCAAAAAACTTCTCTTAATTAAATTAATTAATGTAAATAGGTTGCTAAAAATATATTTTACTGGGGGGTGAAATAGTGAAATATGTTGCATCCTGGGGTAACACTGTTGCTTTGCACGACTGGGGTTGGAGGTTTGAATCCTGCCTCTGCTCTGGGTGTGCGTGACTGTGATTGTGCACTGCGATGGACTGGCCCCCTGCCCAGGGTGTCCCCCACCTTGTGCCCCAAGCTCCCTGGGATAGGCTCCCCCGTTACCCCGTGTTGGATAAGCGGTATGGAAAATGGATTTGTGTTTGTGGAACTTCATACTGATGACATTTAGATTATTATGGAGGCAAAAAATATATAATCCATTTAAATAATACATTTATATATATATATATATAAATGTATTATATACTTGTTTTGTGTTGGCTGGCTATTGTATTATGAGATGTTTTGAAGATCTAGTGTTTCAGTACAGCTTCCTTAGTTCACTTTTCTCATTCATGGTATGTGTGTGTACGTGTGAGTTCAGTCTTCATGAAAGCTGATGTAAGTGCATGTACCATTGGAGTTATGAACCATTAAGGTGTTAGTGTCCATTAAGTTGTAAGGATGATATAGGGCTGGGTGATACAGCTAAAAAAATTATCACAATATAATGTTTCATATCATTTGGTATCGAAAATTATTGATAATTTTTTTTTTCTTTTTTATACAGTAGAAGACCAGTAGTTTGAATTTACCCATTGTATTTTTAAGTGACCCACTTTATTAAGGCAAACAACAAATAATTTTAGTTTTAACAGTCAAAAACAAAGTAGAATTTAAATAAATATCATCTCTTATATGAGGATTAAATAAATTTTTAAAAGCGTTAAAGAAACTCGAACTTAATAAATAAAATGTTACAAAATGTGTGCAATGTTTATGATCGGGGCAAGCTTGAGGGTTGTTCATGCAACCAAACTTCATGTCTGTTTACATTTTATCGAGCGTTATACCGTTTATATATAGCGTTATATATAAAGGTGTAAGATTATTAAATACATGAAAATGATAAATGAATTACAAAACGAGACATTGAAATTTACGTAAATAATTCATGTTTTCTTGCATGAAATAAATAAGTACAATTTACTTAAAGAAACAAAAGGTTGATTTATTCATTTTGTTTGAACAGTAGTTCACCATTTGACTGAAGTTTGAGTAAAATTTACTAGTAAAAGAAAACTGCTAGTTAAATTTACTTCGGTTTTTTACGAGAATAATCCTTCTTGCCATGTAAACCTTACCTAAATATGTGCTTAGCTAGACTAAGACTTTATTTATGGAAAATGTTACCACACTTTTCTTGAGTAAATCTCACTCCAATATTTTTTTCAGTGCAGTGCATTAAGAACAATAAAAGCTACCAGGAGGGATGGGGAGGGCTAACATGTTTCCTTCAAAACACATGAACCAGTCAACTGCATCTTTTTGAACTGCTGTTCATGCTGTTCATCATGGGGCAGCATAGCACACTCAGAAGAAAGCACTAACCTCCATCATTCACATACAAGAGATCAGAGACATTTGACTAGTCACTGTGATTGAAAGCTCTCTTAGAAGGTGTCATCGTCAGGAGTTAAACACACAATCTCTGAAAGATAGGGCAAATGCTTCTCCGTTACACTTCTCACAAGCTTCTTTACGACGACATCACACCTTGTTTATTCCTACACACCTCTCAGAAAGTGTTTTTTTTCCTTGGTTAATTTAATTGTGTGTATCATGAAACCTGGGGGCACGGTGGTTTAATGGTTAGCACGCTTGCCTCGCACCACCAGGGTTGGGGGCTCGATTCCTGCCTCCGCCCTATGTGCATGGAGTTTGCATGTTCTTCCCGTGCTTCGGAGTCCAAAGATGTGTGTTGTAGGGTGAATGGTATTTCCAAATTGTCCATAGTGTGTGAATGAGTGTGTGTGTGTGTGTGTGTGCGATTGTGCCCAGCAGTGGGTAGGCACCTCATTCATGGTGTCCCCCGCCTCATGCTCCAACTCTCCTGGGATAGGCTCCAGGCTCCCCATGACCCTGTGTACTATAGATTAAGCTACACAAAAAATGGATGGATGAAACTAAACTAAACCAACTACCAAACAAACCAAAAGTATCAATTTACTCTGATTCGGACTCAATTGGACCAATAGTGTGAGAGTACTTTCCCATATACAGTGTTTCATTCATTTGAATCCTTTACTCATATAGGCATATAATTTTTATATGTAGTTAACACTGGGGCATGCGATGGACTAGCGTCCCATTCAGAGCGTAATGTTGATAACTGTCCAGTTTGCTGAACCTGTGCCCACTATAGCCTCAGATTCCTGTTCTTGGCTGACAGGAATGGAACCCAATGTGGTCTTCTGTTCTAGCCCATCTGCCTCAAGGTTCAACGTGTTCTGCATCCTGTGATTATTTTATGATTACCATAATTGCAAAGAGTGGTTATTTGAGCTATTGTAGACTAGTTATCCTGAACATGTGTGGCCATTCTCCTCCAGGCTCTCTCATCAACTGGAGTTTCTGCCCACACAACCACCGTTCACCGATGGGTTTTTATTTCACCGTTCTGTGTAAACTCTATAGACTGTTGTCCCTGAAAATCCCAGGAGAGAAACTGTTTCTGAAATGCTCAAACCAGCATGTCTGGCACCAACAACCATACCATGGTCAAAGTAACTGAAGTCATGATCCCCCCCCCCCCAGTCTAATAATTGATGTGAACATTAACTTAACCTCTTGACGTGTATCTGCAGGATTTTATGCATGCCATTTTTATGTTGTGTTTATGTTGCCTAGAGCACTCTGGAACTAGAGGAAAGTTTTTATTTAGAAAATAATAAGTAAGAAATAGTGATTATGCTGACAGTATTGTCAATGCTGTATTTCGTTAATACATTTTCTGAATTTGTAGCAACACAGGATTATGAAAGTCTATCAATCAATATCTTTGTGAAAAGAAATATATTGGAGTGTGATTTAATAGTGCAGCTGCAGTGGGAAATGAATGGCAGTTTCATCAGGGGTTGGTGCAGGAGCTCAGGGTTTGGCCGGAGGAGATTAGCAAGGTGCCTCCCTCTAATGCTATAATTGTTTTGCTCCTCAGAGCCTCCCTGCCTGGCTGAGTTAGAGAGGATCCAAATGCAGGAAGGAGCCAAAACGAAGCCAGGTACGTATGAACATTCATGGGGAAAAAAACATTCTGGTCAAGCGGAACCAGACAGTAGGAACGAAAAGGAAAGCGACAACCTGAATAAAATGAAATAGTAATATAAGGATAATAAGCAGCGATATGGTATGGCCCAGGAATGGGAAGAATAAGTGAGCAACATGCAGAAATAGAAGCTTAGGGCTACAGCGAGAATGGGATAAGTTAGATAAAGGACAGATTGATCAAACATCACAGAGGAGATGCTGTAGGAGTTTCATTAAGCAGATGACAAGCACGAGGCTGGGATTAGCTGCTAATCAGGCATGGGGATTAATATGGATCAGAGCTGGCAGTGGGCAGTGCTGCCAGCAGGAATCTCCAAGGACATACTGCAGATGCAGGAATCAGCCAGAGGTGGCCAAAAACACGCATACTCCCTGACGCTTTGCCACAAGCTGGCATCATCACCACAGTGCAGATTTGTCTCCTAAAATACACATCAGTGGGTTTTTTTAGGCACAACTTTCAAAGCTGCACTGAACTAGCAAAACATGTTTTCTCATGAGTATTTATATAAGCGGGATTTTTTTTTCTACTGTTCAGAAAAAAAATTACATCCAGTAATCAGTTGGAAAGTCCTTCTCAAGGTTGTTCCCAACACACTGCTGTCATCTGGCTCGGGCGCATGACTGATTATTTTGCAGAACTAAGACTGCTTTGCAATCTCTGCTGTGGTGCAATGCTCAATTGGATTGAAGAATTATGTGAAATCGAACATAAATCATGACACGTCTGAACTGAACATGCATGTTTTCGGCATGATAGGTGCATATATCCCCAGCTGTGATGAGGATGGTTATTATAGGAAGCTGCAATGTGACCAAAGCAAGGAGGAATGCTGGTGTGTAGACCAGCATGGAGAAGAGTTAATGGGCTCCAGAATCCATGGCAACTCTGACTGTGGTAAGCACACACAACGTGCAGGCACACAAACACACGTACAGAGAGCACAAGGCCTCCTTTGTTGCAAGGGCTTAGATACACAAAACCATCAGTCACTCCTCTGACAGAAGACCAAGTGTTACATTCATTAGACCAGGTTCATTACCATTCCAAAAGAGCAGTTGTCTCACTTGAAATAAAGGTCTGTAAGATTAATTACTACTGGCTGTGATGGACCTGCAGGTGATAAGAACAAATACCCTGACTGGGCTTAAAATAGCCATTAAAAAGCTCAATGTCAAATCCACAGGGCTTATTTGTTGTATCCAAGCAGGTAGCTGAAGCGTTCTCATTTCTTCCTTTAGTAAACTGCACATTTTGCTTTAATGGATGTTACCAATGTGTTCTGCATCCTTCCAGACACTCTTCGTGGTTTTCATTAATAGTTAAACGCACATTCTTGCCATTTGCCACAGTGAAAGCAATTAGATTTTTAATTCGGCCTTTATTAGAAGGAAATTGCACAGTTTGTGGCAGATTTGCGGAGATTGTTTTGTTATGCTGAAATCATGTTTAGCTGATGGAAAGTAAACAGAAGAATCATTAAATATTACAAGAACATTTGGTTTTTTTTTCCTACTTTTACTTTGCTTTTCTTAGATGAAGTGGCCGGCTACTCAGGGGATTTTGCCAGTGGCGTGGGATGGGAGGATGAGGAGGAAAAAGAAGCAGAGGACACTGGAGAAGAGGCTGAAGAAGAGGAGGAGGAGACTGGGGAAATGGACGATGGTGGCTATATCTGGTAGACCAAAACAAAATGGTTGCCTGGTCAAGATAGCTTTACTTTGACCACTGATTCAGAGGCAGCTCCATCTCTTGCTGACACAAAATGGTGGAAACTGGAGGGTTGGACAAGTCTATACTGCACTCCAAAACAGCATTGGCCAGGGAAAGTGGGGAAAGGGTTTGAGTTGTGATAATTGAAAATTATGGGTATGGGAAAGAGTTTTAAAAGTGATCTTATATATACTTGTGAAACTTTTTTTTTTGTTGTATGTTCAAGATTGTGATCTGATAAAGTCAATAGCATCAGCAATCTTCAAGCTGGAATCTAGGTAATTGGTAACTGGGCATTTTCTCTTTAGATGAATTGGAGCTTTGCAAATGCTATACAGCGTGCTTCATCTCATCATGTGACATTGTTCGTATGCAAGAAGCATAAACTAAATGCACATATATACATATATTTGGATATGTTACCTTTTAGTCTCAGACTTTTATGGCTGCATTTAGATAACAGGCAAGTGAAAACATATGAATGACCATTGGTGGGTACCCCATTTACCGGTTTAATCAACCCCATATATTTTCACTGGTTAGAACACAAGAAGAATAAATTCAAAAGCCAAAACTGCTCTGATAACTAGCCACAACTCAGTTACTGATACATTATCTGTCCGTCAAGAGTTTCTGTCGTTGCAAGATACAGCATGTCCTGTCCTTGTCTATAAATTTGTGCAACATCATAATGCATTTCTTGTTGGACAAAATATCAATTGTATTGTTATGCTTTGCATAGTCCTTAACATATTCTGCATATCGCCTGTTTTATCTGTGTTACTCAAAAGAAGGTATTTTCTTGTATTTGACCAACTAATGAATCCCCTGACTCTTCCGAGACCCAGCAACACTTTGTAAAAACATGGTCTCCACAGATTTTTTTTTTTAAATCATAGAATCTGCTCAAAAGAGTAGGTTACGGGAAAATGCTTTATCTCTGAGGAATGTCTCAGTAACTATATGTATGAATAACAGTATGGAGAATAAGATATGCAACCCGTTGACAGCCAGGGGAACCGGTCTGTCTTTCTATTTGTCTGTTGACTAATCAGATCCTCTCATCAACCATGGTGATGTAGGAGTCTATTGTAATATTCCTAAGTATACATATTTTTGCTGCAAGGGTTTATAGTTTTGGTTTACATTGAGGAAAACTACATTCATGTACCAAATGCATTCAGACATTCTTGATATAAATGTTTCTGTCACCAGATAAGACTTGTCTTAAAATGTTTCAGGCTGTCTATGGTTTCACGTCATATAACAGCGAGACGTCAGGCCCCAGTGATTTCATACACATAAAAACAGGTCTTTTGGTGTAAACACTGTGCAACTCGTATCATACACTGAAACAATCACAAAGTACTCACTCCCTCTTGAGAGCACAACACTGTTTTAAAATGCTTTTCTATGCTCAGCACAAGACGCACAGGTATTGTGCATAATCCAGGCAGATTTTAAATGTGTGTGAATCACAGATATTGTCTGGTATGGTAATACATTCAGACAGATCCAGGCTGCAGGATTGGGAGATAAGATAAGGCTTTATTAACCCCCAGACAGAGAAATTTGGGAGTGTGATGTAATAGGATGTAATATGCTTGTCTTCTCTTTAAATCAACAGCAGATAACAACTAGTTCTCTGTAAGAATGAATAATAGGATTTCTCTTTGTCAGTTGGATTAAAGTTTTAATCCATGTCATTAGAATGCCTGTCACACAGTCTGACTGCGAGGAGATAACCGTTTCTGTTTTCCTCTCGTATAAGAGGTCATCACCTCCGAGTATGGATTAACTTGCATATGATTGTATTGGCATATACATTTATCAGTGTAAATAGTTGGAGTATAAATACACCGTGTATTTGCCCTTGCAATTGCATTATATTTGCATTTAGTTGCATGTTTCTTTGTCCCAATATATCATATTTTTGGCTCAGTATAATTATGATTAAAAGCATTGGGTCCAAATATTGTGTTCTCTGTTATTCTACGAGGTCTCGCTCTCATCAGGTGGGAAAAACAAATGAGTTCTTCTCTCCTGTTGATCGAGAGCAGTGATAAGATATAAGTGATCCCAGCAGGTTCAGCCGATTTACAACCTTGTGTAATGCAGTTGGCTGATTTCTTTTTGTTTTGAAGAACCAAACGTTTGTTTAAAATGCAGCATTGCATCACACTGAATTGCATGTAATACTGCATTTTACTCATCTTTCCTACCCTACCTAAGGCTAAGAGTACACAGACTCACACCTAAGTCATATTATTTTATAAATACTAAAAATATAAACTGGTAACTGGTATCTACAATGCTATAGAGGAGATTCAATTATATTATAATATATATTATAGTGGGAATTAGCATTGACTAAAAGTGTGGGAGATTTCAAGGAGTATCTCTGGGCTTTGGTTCACACTAATTCCAAAATAATTTAAAGAAAAAGAACAGTGACAAATAATTAACTTTTAATGAGGCACAGTGACAATGTGTAGTTGAAATGCAACATGTCAGAATTTTTAAATACTTTGTTCCAGTCAAACGAATGAGCAGTTCAGCAAGTTAGGTTTCATATACGATAAGCTGTGGCCAGGAACAACTGTGAAAGCAGCAGTAATAGTCTATGATTTCATCTCCAGTCTGAGAACAACTGCTTCAGACTTTATTTGTTTTCTAATCAGACTCTACTTTCCACAGTTTACTTAGTTTCAGTCAGTGTTTGATAGTCTCTTAAGCATACTGACAACAACATGCATGAAGACACACCACTTAAGGGTATTCCCACATTCAGTTCTTCAAATTTATCAATTTCATGGCTGGCTTAATATTGACCCACGGTATAACATAAATCAGTTATATTTTTTGAAAGAATTAAAAGTTTACTATAGTTGTAATAAAGCACAAGTTATATGCCTGGCTACATGACATGGCAAAACAGCAGAATAGTGGTTTCAGTGTCTTCAGTTTAAAATCCTTTAAAAGAATCATCAAAACAAAACAAAAAAAAATTTATGAAGTAATAAAACCAAAATTGATTTTCTTTTAGTTTCATAGCAATTTACACAATTGCTTATATTAGTTTTTGTACTAATCAATTCTATTTACATTTGATGTCCAGAGAATGAAATATTTTAGATCTGTTCACTCAAAGACAAAATAACCAGCAACCAATGAGCTCAAAATCCATTTTCCTTTTCTTTCTATTCTTCCAGTAGACGGAATGTTCAACAATTAAATTGGGAAGTCTCTTTGTTAATGCCATTGTGGGAATGTAGAATGCAATAGTATGCACATGGCAATGTCACTCATGTTACCAATCAGCCAAAACATTAAAACCACCTGCCTAATATTATGTAGGTCCTCTTGTGCTGGAAAACCAGTTCTGACCCGTCAAGGCATGAACTCCACAAGACCTTTGAAGGTGTTCTGTGGTATCTGGCACGAAGACGTCAGCAGCAGATCCTTTAAGTCCTGTAAGTAGTGAGTTGGGGCCTCCGTGGATCAGACTTGTTTGTGAAGCACATCCCACAGTTGCTCCATCAGATTGAGATCTGGGGAAATTGGAGGCCAAGTCAACACCTTGAACCTTTATCATGTTCCTCAAACTGTTCCTGAACAATTTTTGCAATGTGTCAGGGTGCATTATCCTGCTGAAAGAGGACACTGACATTAGGGAATACCATTGCCATGAAGGGGTGTACTTGCTCTGCAACGTTTAGGAAGGTGATACATGTGGTAGCATCCACATGGATGCCAGGAAACAAGTTTAGCAGCAGAACATTGCCTAGAGCTGCCTCTGCCACTGCCTCTGCTGGCTTGCCTTCTTCCCATAGTGCATCCTGGTGCAGTCTCATCCCAAAGAAAACGATGCACACACATCCAGCATGATGTGGGAAAAAAAAAAAACATCATTCATCAGACCAGGCCACCTTCTTCCATTGCTCCATGGTCCAGTTCTGATGCTCATGGGCACATTGTAGGCACTTTCGGCAGAGGACAGGGGTCATCATTGGCACTCTGACCGGTCTGCATCTACACAGCCCCATACATAGAAAGCAGGGATGCACTGTGTTCTGACCCCTTTCTATCATAGCCAGCATTAACTTTTTCAGCAGTTTGTGCTACAGTAGCTCTTCTGTGGGATCGGACCAGACGGGCCAGCCTTCGCTCCCCACGTGTATCAATGAGCCTTAGGCAACCACGACCCTGTCACCGGTTCACCAGTTGTCCTTCCTTGAACCACTTTTGCATTTACAGCATTTGGCAGCTTTTAGTAGATATGAACCACTGCATAACAGGAACACCCCACAAGACCTGTCGTCTAACCATCATAATTTGGCCCTTGTCAAAGTCGTTCCGATCCTTACGGGTGCCCATTTTTCCTGCTTCCAACGCATCAACTTCGAGAACTGACTGTTCACTTGCTGCCTAATATATCTCTCCCCTTGGCAGTTGCCATGGTAATGAGATAATCAATGTTATTCACTTCACCTGTCCGTGGTTTGAATGTTATGGCTGATCGGTGTATATTCACAGCTTACTTTGAGGAATTTGAAGTCTCCACACTCTCCTAACTGCATCCTCTGCACGGTCCAATTCCTGAAACACAGCAGGGTCTTGTGTCTGTGCAAATCGACTCAGAAGAGGCTCCAACACAGAAACTGGGATGCTGTAGTTTAAATGGGGATATGTAACCTTGGCTGCAAAGTCTCTTGTATTACTGGACACAATACCTGGATAAAAGCAAATGCATTTATTAATTGTTAGACTGATATGACGGAGATATTGCAAATTTAACCTTTATTACATTTTTTGAAAAGTTCAGGTATAATACATAACATAATATTCCAGAATACTTTTGCTAGAAACTTCATATTAGTTCAATGATGCCCCCTAGTGATTAAAATCAGAAAACAGTGTATCCATAGCCATGTTCATGTCACTGCTATTTTTGACGGTACAAATGCTACTATGAGTGAAAATGAGATGTGATATACTAAATAAATTGTGTAATTAAATGCACATGGAATAAGGCAGATTTAGGTGATTATTTAACAGTGTTTTACCTAACAACTCGCCCGTTCTGGCGTGTACAACAGCCCCACCACTGGCTCCGCAAGTCACAGCACAAGTTGTCTGTAGCATCACTGGCTTGTTTTGCAGGTGGACAACCCTAGAGAGTATCCCTGAGGTCAGGGATGGGCCACAGGTTTTCCCTAAAGCTCCATAACCCAGCACAACAACATCCTCACCTAGAAAGAGAGAGAAATAGGATGATCTTTAATGCAGCTGCTAAACAATGCAATTTATTTTGAGGCAATTTATTTTAAAAGATTTCTGGTTCCACTGGAAGCGAAAGGGCAAGAGGGAAACATAACTACAAAAACGATAGTATAACGTGGCTATCAGTTAACATGCAGTTAATTCACAATTCACAATTCACAAACTCTTATCTTACCAGGCAAAAAACTGGTGGTTAGCTGTGGCACCATGGCATGTGACAAAGGCTCCTGGAGCTGCACAACAGCTAGATCATAAGGAGAAGACTCCTTCGTAGCATACAGCACTCTGCTACTCACAGTTAGAGGTCTGACAAAAGTAAGACCATTTTTACATTTGTTGAATTATGAACCATCATGGTGGTTATAAAACATTTTATTTCATAATAAAATAAATAAATAAGCAAGACACTACCTTTGCTCTGTGCTGAGTGTGACTTTAATAAATTGTCTCCCATTCACAACATGTCTGCAAGTTAACACTAAATATGGATTCAACACAATTCCAGAACCCCAAATTTGTCCACATTCAACCACCACTACCATGGGATATTTTCCATTTTCTGACATTTGATGCGAATCAGCTGGGGCATAAAGGATATCAGCGAATGAGTGTGTTGATATCTCTCTCAGTGACTGATGGGAGGTTACAGCCTGTAATATGTTTTTCAAAATTAAATGCAGAGAACACACTAAAGTCAGGCCAATCCATTCATTCGACTTCCAACACAGTGGTGAAGCGATTAAGCCCACAAGATATGACGTGTCTCCATCAATAACAAAGAGGCCTCCTCCCTGAGTGCCGGGCAGACAGCGGGCATCTGTCAAGATCAATGCGTTCTCTTCTCCAGCTAGGTTGCTCACGATGCCTTTGCTCAGTGTGCTCATGAACAGATCTGGACAGAAAGAACCAAATGGAGATCCACACGCCAGGACAGAACATCCCTTTGTAAGCACTGTACTTTTTATCAAAGGCAAAGGATCAACTTGGGTATGCGTGGTCATTTTCAGCACTGCAAACCAACTCAAGAAATTTGAGTCATAGAGAATTTCGTTGTCCTTATCACGATCAGTAAACATCCATTCTTCAGAGTCGGTAAACAGTTTTTGAAAAGCCTTCTGGAACTCCACGCAGTTAATCATCATGAGCAGCTCAGCAGGTTTATGGCACGTTGAACACCCATTCATCCCACTGGATCTCTTGCTCGTGCATTGGCTCACCTTTCCATCTACATGATCTATTTGAACTTGAATTTTGTTACTAAATTGGTGAGCACTTAACACATGGGGGTTTTGGCTTATACACTCTTTATCCAACAGGAAACGAGAAAGCAAGAGCCCACTGCAAAGCACAAGTCCAGACTGGGAGCTTAACACCACTCCACTGCAGCTCAGTGGATTCACAGTCGACTGTTGCTTCTCATTGCAGCTGCTCTCAGAAACAGTGACAATACAACACATCTGCTCGACAGACATTTCCAAAGGGAAAAACAAACCCTGTCGCGTGAAATCCCCTACAATACAGATACTGTAGAGATATTAACTCCTGTGTTTAAAGATCGGAAATGAACCAGATTCCTAACTCAACTGACGTCGTGAGATGAACTTTCATCCCATCAGCATGTAGCCTACTTTTAAACAAATGGCATGCTCGTCCTCGGTTTTAAAACAGAACAGCACTGATATAAATATCGAAGGGCTTTAATTCATCCGATTTAACACTTTATGTAACGCAGTCATTACTACAAACCGCACAGCTGCAACAGAAAGCAGAAAAGAAACACTTCCGGTTTTGATCTCATTGGTCGTTGTACAAAGTTGCGTCGTTTCCCATTGGTCCGGACGTGTAACCTACTGGTATCCCGTTTCCTGATTGGAGCAGGACCAAAACACGGCAGAAATCTTATTGGTCGTTTGGAGTTATATAACTTCCTTTTAACGCTTTTGATATAATTATCTGTTTGTTCAAATACTGCTTTGAATATTGCCTGGGTCGTAATTATGAAAATAATATGCAAACTGTTAATACAAAATAAATGTGTATTTCTCCCGCCAATGTACACTATATGGCCAAGAGTTTGAGGACACATGTCGTGCATCCCATTCCAGATCTAGTTCCCTTTTGCGTGAACCTTCACTGCTCTGGGAAGGCTTTCCACTAGCTTTTGGAGCTTGTCTATGGGGATCTGTGGGGACAAGAGCATTAGTGAGGTCAGGCAGTGATGTAGACTGAGGAGGTCAGGGCTCTGTGCAGGCCACTCTAGTTCTTTCACAGTAACCTTGGCAAACTATGTATTCGTGGAGCTCGCTTTGTGTACAGGAGCAATGTCTTGCTGGAACAGTACCGGTGAACCTGTAATGCTACAGCATGGACGTTCTATACAATTATGTGATTCAATCCTTGTAAATGGTAAATGGCGCACTTATATAGCGCTTTTATCCAAAGCGCTTTACACTGTGCATCATTCACCCATTCACACACAGTCACACACCAAT
Source organism: Ameiurus melas (assembly GCA_012411365.1). Classification (NCBI taxonomy): domain Eukaryota; kingdom Metazoa; phylum Chordata; class Actinopteri; order Siluriformes; family Ictaluridae; genus Ameiurus; species Ameiurus melas. The sequence continues at coordinate 20,840,686 of CM022755.1, read as the reverse complement.
GGTAGAGCTGCCATGCAAGGTGCTAACTTGCCATTGGGAGCAACTTGGGGTTCAGTGTCTTGCCCAAGGACACTTCGGCATGTGGAGTCACCTGAGCCAGGAATCAAACCGCCAACCCTACGATTAGTGGACAACCCGCTCTACCACCTCAGCCACAGTCGCCCTTTGTGGCAACAGTTTGGGCAAAGCCCACATACGGTATGGGTCTGATGTCTACAAAGTTTTGGTCATGCCTGTGTGTTATCATAAATTCAATATACTTTTTACAAATACACATAAACTTGATCCCAAATCGTGTCAGAACAAGTAAAAGAAGTACAGACAAAATACAAATAGAATTGAAAATATTCACTTTTATTTTTGTCTGCTCCAAAATAAGCCTTGAAAATTGTGCTATTAAAAGGTTTTTTTGGTGTTTTTTCAGCCACATTTAAATGATGTTTGAAAGCAGTTCTATTTACACATGCGAAAGTGACTTAACATGACAGTCTCTATTGCACAAGTGCTCATTCTCTAAACGTTGTGCTGTTCATGCACTCTTGTTCATGCACTCTTGTTCATCACTGCATATCAATTGTAGCTGAAGGTCAAAAGGTACTTGTTGCAGAAATAGATCATGAATCTTAAGAATCATGTATTGCATCTACAATAGTGTGGCCTAAAAATAAAAAATACATTCTAATTTTATATATAATTACACAACGTACCAATCAGTTGCTGATACCACACCACACTCATTAAGGCACACAGGTGTTAAGTGTTTAAAAATAAAAAATAAAGTATATGCAAGCTACATAAGTCTCATTATTGCATCATATTTCATATATCTGTTGGTTTATTTCCATTTCATGGCAAAAATCCACTTTTCCCATTTAAAAAAAAACATGTGCAAATACATATTTATCTGAAAGTTTATGTAACAGAAAGGGTATGTAATGCAGACTCAACAAACCCTGAATGCAATTTATCCTCAAATACTCCTGACTCAACATGTACCATATAGTTTGCTTAAACTTTAAAAGGAGAAATGATACAATCGGTTATTAGTCTCTGTCATTTGAGAGTACACAAATGTATTTTAGGAGCATCTTTTATTTTTGGCACAATTAAAAAAAATACTACTACCAGAATAATTGTCAGTTTTCATTCCATTTTAAATAGTTCTTTACTCCTGATTCAAACCTTCAATAAATAGGGCAAAATGTTTTGGAGAGGCTGTTTGGTCTTAACAATTAGTCAATGTATTGAGAAAGCCATCGGAAACCATCCCCGTATCCTTGTCTTTTTAACACGCTGCACATGAAAACTTCCATTGGCCTCATGTTCAGCTCTTTCAGTGACACACTCCCCTAAAGATAAACAAGCAATAATTGTCTTAAAATGTAAAAAAATAAAAAATAAAAAATAAATAAAAAATCATGAAAAAAAATTATGAGATGTTGAGAGAGATGTTGTAGTCAGAGCATTCCAGAATTATAATAGCTCTAATGCAAAAGATGTACACTCGCTGAAAAAGCCACATTTAAATTTTTAGCAAAATGTTGATGAAATATTAAGAAATACAAAACACTACAAATAACACTAAGGCCCATGCCTTATGGTGTGTTTGTTTATTAATTTTCTACCTTCCCAGTAGTGTGTCCATGTAGGCCAAAGGTTCCTCGCAGTACATCTTCACTTATTGCCTCAGGTCGATCAATTTTATTTCCCAAAATAAGGATTGGCACATCAGATATGGTCTCATCAGTTAGCAGGGCCTAAATTTTGAGAGAAATAGTTGTGCTGGAGTTTCTTTACAAACTTTGTCTTGGTAAATAAAAAGATAATGAATAGAATACAATTATTAATGAGTAAAATGAATAATAATAATAATAATAATAATAATAATAATAATACAAGCTTACATCTAGTTCGATTTTAGCCTCATGTATGCGGTCATGGTCAGCACAATCCACAAGGTAGACTATTCCATTTATGGCTGGTAAGTAATTTTTCCAAACTCTTCTCGCTGCAGTTTAAGAACAAAAATACATTTGCAAAGCTGTAAAACAGTTATCTTTGGATGTCCCTGTAACTGTAAAGTGTACACCAACACTATAAATCATACTGTAATTCTTCGTATGATTTGATGGATCGCCATGGTTACCTTGTGCATGTCCACCCAGGTCAAACGTAGTGAAAGTCATCCCAGCAATGGTCAACTCTTCTGAAGCTGATAGAAATTATAAAACAAACACAAATATATGACGCCAGCCTAGACGATCAGGTTTAATGTTATGCCTATTGAAACATTTTTCACATCCTGCAGTGTATCCGCGCAGCACAGATAAACAATGACTACTGACTTGGATGAAGTGTTGGCACATGCTGCCCAAGTCGATCATCCTTAAGCATGTGCAATAATGTTGTTTTTCCTGCATTGTCTAATCCAAGGAAAACCAGTTTTCCGGTCTTTTTATACAGTCCTATAGATAGAACGGGTGAAACCAATCAAGTGTTTCTTACAGAAATTGTTTCTTACAGATGGTATTATTCATGTTAACAGCTAAATGGCATGGGCAGTTCTAATGACAGAACAGTCTTATTCGTGATACATTACCTAATATTTGCAGTACACTATTGAATCCTCTGTAGATCCAATCAAATATGAAAGACATTCTGTTGCTGTTCCCTGAAGGCAAAGAAAATCGGAGAAAACCAAAATCGAACATGTATAACAATACCAAATTCATTCATAAATAAATAAATTCAAACAAATTTCAGAGCAATGCTTTGAGGTTGACATTGTGGCACAATTTAATGGACTGTGCCATCCACCCACACAGCCCCAACCAACCCACACACCCCAGCTATGCGTTTATTAATGCATTGTGGCTGATTTGTACAATTCCACTGTATACATGACACTGATCTACAGACGCAACACTATTTAGCCACCAACTATTTTTACGAACGGGTTAGTGATAGTTACCCGACACCATGGGCCAATGGTACACACACATACACACACAACTATCCTTGTGAGGACTTTCCATTATCAATTATTATTCATAATTATTATTAGCAGCTAATTAATGCTATGTCTACACCTAAATCTAGCCCTACCCACAACCTTTATATGTATGTATGCATTTATTGATTTATATTGAAAGTTGAAGTTTGTTGTTGTTAAAAGACAGTTTTCCTTTTTAACGTCCCTTTAATGTCCCCACAAGGTCAAAACTGTCAGCTATTCCTATCTCTATGGACACACTGGGTCCCCACTAAGACCTATAAAACATGCACGCGCACATTTATCTACACACGCGCGCACAAATGTCACTCAAATGGCAGACAGCATGAAGGCAACCCCGAACTCCTACCGTGTTTCGGTTTGCGTTTTGTACACCGTGTAAACACAACATGACGTGTAATGAATAAAGCACTGATTTGCGGTCACGTTACTAGTTAAAGAAAGAGTATTATTTAAAACGTCATTAGGCCAATTGTTCAAACGAGATGAAGATACTGCGCCCGTCTAACCCATACCATAAGTAGTAAATATATATATACACACATATACATATATAAACAGACACAGACCGAGCAACAAAACAAATCGTATTTGTCCCACTAGCACGTAGCAAAAACACATCAAGTCTGGTTTAACTACAGGAAGGCAACATTAAAAGGTACCGAGTCTATCTATCATGGACTGCGATGGTATAGCAGACTCGTGTTTCAGAATAAACTCACCACCTCGAGGAGTGTCACCCCTTCAGCTCCGAGTCACCGAAACCACCTCAGCTTTCTCAATTTCTCTGCTGGATCCACGACTTCACTGCTGCAAGTGTCAATACTCACTATAAGCTACATTGGCGATTTTCTAACTAAATGCGTCAAGTAAACAAACCGACTGTGTTGGGATATGCGCTAACGGAGTGAGCAGCGCCCTCGTGTGTTGGAAACTAGCTGGTGCGTGTGCGAGAGTGTGTGAGAGACAGGGTAACGTAAAACAGCAGCTGTGTGTGAAATATGGGTATAGCTAAGGGCTGGGCAGTGCCACCCTGGCGTGCATGAGTATAACATCAACGTAATGGTGCATATTAACAACAACAAAAACAAGCAGGTTTACCTAGCTAACATGGAAGCGAACTATTCCTTGGAACCACTGACCAAATGTTTTACCCCACCACACTAAAGTCATTAGTTTTAACCTGCTGGTGAGCCCATTGTAAAAGTTCTCGCTACACCCCTGGTGTGTGAGCCAGCCTGCCACCAGCATGAATCCTGAGAAGCAGCACGATGTTGCATGCAGTATCACAAACTCCATGTAGTACATTTGTAAAACAGAAACACAGACAACACAAGGACAGGAAGAAGTGGGGAAAAACTTTATTGATGCAACAACCTTCCAGTACCTGAGTTTGACCAGACTGCTTACTTTCAATAACAATCAAACTGTATGCAATCCCATAACATATTGACACAATCAACTGAAAAATATATCTATTTAGCAAGATGTGTTAACTTTCCCATACTACTCCAATTGTAAGCTTCCATACATGTTAAATGATTAATTTCTGTCTATGCGTACATACTCTAATTGGATTACAACAGACTGGTCGATGAAGATTGGGCTTTTCTCTGGTCACTTCTGATAATAAAACCATTTGTCAACTGAAAAAGAAGGGAATCACGTTATTTTTATTTATTTATTTTAAACATACCATTAAAATGTTGCATTTAAAACATGAGGCTATTTGCTCTTCAGTTAAAAAAAAAAAAAAAAAAAAGAGACCTCCTGAATATTTGAATTTTGCCCCAGGACAGTTTGTCCTACTTAGCTTCACTATCTTACAACCCCAATTATGAAAAAGTTGGGACAGTGTGGAAAATGCTAATGAAAACAAAGAAGTGAATTGTAAAATGTACTTTGACTTGTATTGAAAAACAAAGACGAGGTATTTGATGTTTTACCTAATCAGCTGCATAGTTTTATTGAAGATAAAAGGTTTATTTAGAAATTGATGCATGCAACACATTCCAAAAAAGTTGGGACGGGGCAATGTATGACTAATAGCGATCCGACTTGAAATAAGAAGTTGATGTTAAACAGGTGAGGCAATCATCTAATCATAGTATATAAGGAGCCTCCAAAAATACCTAGTCCTTCAAGAGCAAGTATGTGTTGAGGCTCGTCAATCTGCCAACAGATGTGTCAGCAAATAATCCAACAATTTGAGAACATTCACCAAAGACTAATTGGTAGGATTTTGGGCAGTTCGCCTTCTACAGCGTAAAGGGCAAGGCTGAAAACCACTTCTGAATGCGAGTGATCTCTGATCCCTCAGACGTCTTAAAAACAGTCATGAGTCTGTAACTGATATCCTGACATGGGCTTGGGAATACTTTGGTAAACCTTTGTCAGTCCACAGATGTTAAGGCTTTAGTCATAAGTCATAGGCATAGTAAAGCTAAGGCTTTACTATGCAAAGCAGAAGCAAAACATCAACACTGTCCAGAAGCGCAACCGACTTCCCTGGTTCTGTCTCATCCAAGATGGACAGTAACACAGCAGAATCGTGTTTTGTGGTCCAATGAGTCGACATTTCAAATAATTTCTGGACAAAACAGCATGCCAATATGTTTTCAATAGTACAGGGTGAACTGAATTTTAAAATGACTTTTTTTTTTGCATTTTCCATACGTCCCAACTTTTTCAAAATTGGGGTTGTACAAAAACAATGCAAATTATAGACACTCACAATTGTTTGGGACTTAAAATATATTGGGAGGAAATGCAAAGCTACTATTTATATATATTTTTTAAATAAATAAATAAATAATAAGTTTTATACAGTTTTACAATACAGTTTTGTAGCTGGATACAGAAAACATTTGTGTTTAATAAGTGACTAAAAAGAAAGAAAAGACCTGCATACCCGATGCTGGAATGGATTCTGCATCACCACAGGGACAAGTCTGAAATGAGAAGAAACAATATGTAAAACATTGATTGATTGATTGATTTATATTAATCAATCAATCCTGTTTTTAAATGTTCTACACTAGCAAAGTCCAAACCATTGACAGATGTGCAGTACATAATAAATATCTACATTACTATAATACATTCCTTATTGCCACTATTCAAAGTGAAATAGATCAGGTTCACAATCATGAAACAATGGCTCACTATAGAAGTAGATGTAAATGTGTTGTAGTTTATTAGGCAAACAATAAATGACAAAACTAAGCTTTCAATGTGAACTAGTCCAGCAGACATCTCTCAATATTACTTATTCAATTACTTAAAAAGATTATACCCTGTAGCTTTATACAAGCAATCATACTTCAGTCTATACTATGTACAGCTACAAAAATAATGGACAGGTCTCCATCTTAGGGATTTTATGCCAAACAATGCTTTAGCATTTTGAAATGTTTGCCAATGTTGTTTAACTGTTTAATTTCTACACTGCCTTTAAATCCCTGTGTAGAATAGCTAAAGCCGGGTTCACACTGTACGATTTTGGCCACGATTTGGTTGTCTGAGAAATTGAGAATTCTAAAAGATTCCAATAATCCTACGCCCAAATCTGTAGTCTTTGATCGCTAGTTTGACAGGTTCCTCGACAGCTGATTAATAGTCGTTGTAATCAGATATTTCCTCCAATTAAAATTCTGGCCATGTCAGAAGATTTGAGGCGCAGTCCTGTAGTGTGGCTTCTCCTACTCTGTACAAGTCTTCTTGCGTGCATCCGTTTTCCGCGTCTTGACTTGACTTTACAGTCTGACATTAATGACAACTGAGATCCTACAGTGTGACCTGGCTTACTGCAGGGATCAAGTGCGTACAGTCTGACAAGCAACAGTCATGAAGGACCATTAAAAATGCACCCAGCTTAAGACAGAAGAATAACAAACTGGTCAACATTAACCAACCACCTGTAGTTTTTGTCACTCATCAGTAAGTAAAGAGGAAAATCAGGAAAGTGGGTCAAAAGAAAAACACCAAGCATCCACAATGTACACAAATGCCTTAATGGTTCTACATACCAACCCCCTAGTAAAGCAAAATACATTACATTAAAACACAGTAAAAAGTCATTTTGATGTTGCTTGGATTATTCTCATGAAGTTGATGGAAAGCTACCGACCTTTTTTTAATTGTCATTTTACATTCCTCTCTCTTTTTTTTTTTTATACATACATACATACATACATACATACATACATACATACATACACACACACTCTGATATGGTGTTGACATGCAATGTATGAATGTATGTCAGCCGGACACAACTATTGAACTATTGAATAAATAAATAAATAAATAAAACAAACAATAAAAAATGTGAAAACTTTTAAAGTCCTATGATCGTGAATGGAAATCATACATTTATCTACTACAAAATAATCACATAATAATAAATTTCATATGAGCAAAAAATTTTAAGAGGGGAAAAAAGTTCTTACGCAACCAACAACTGCCTTGGCGTCCTCCGGCGAGTAGCAGAATGGACTGCCTGTCTCTGACACACAAGTGTTTTTACTGTACAGCAGAGCACAAAGATCACATTAGGGTAAGTTTAGCATAAGACAAGGAAGGTACAATAATGCATGACAATATTGATCTGTCTGTTCCTTTTCTGATTTCTAGGATAAATCATTATCAGTTAAAGATCTTGATATTGCTTTATGGAGAGACTTGTTCAGAAAGTTCTTGTGTCTAAAATGGTCCACATAAAAACCAAGCGACTGTCACAAAAGTGAGTACACCCCTCACATTTTTGTAAATATTTGATTATATCTTTTTATGTGACAACACTGAAGAAATCACACTTTGCTACAATGTAAAGTAGTGAGTGTACAGCTTGTGTAACAGCGTAAATTTGCTGTCCCTTCAAAATAACTCACACAGACATTAATGTCTAAACCGCTGGCAACAAAAGTGAGTACATCCCTAAGTGAAAATGTCCAAATTGGGCCCAAAGTGTCAATATTTTGTGTGGCCACCATTAGCACTGCCTTAACCCTCTTGGGCATGGAGTTCACCAGAGCTTCACAGGCTGCCACTGGAGTCATCTTCCACTCCTCCATGACGACATCATGGAGCTGGTGGATGTTTGAGACCTTGTGCTCATCCACCTTCAGTTTGAGGATGCCCCACAGATCCTCAATAGGGTTTAGTCCATCACCTTCATCCTCAGCTTCTTTAGCAAGACGGTCATCTTGGAGGCATGTTTGGGGTTGTTATCATGCTGGAATACTGCCCTGTGGCCAAGTCTCTGAAGGAAGGGGATCATTCTCTGCTTCAGTTTGTCACAGTACATGTTGGCATTCATGGTTCCCTCAATGAACTGTAGCTCCCCAGTGCCGGTAGCACTCATGCAGCCCCAGACCATGACACTCCCACCACCATGCTTGACTGTAGGCAAGACAAACTTGTCTGTACTCCTCACCAGGTTGCCACCACACACGCTTGACACCATCTGAACCAAATAACTTTATCTTGGTCTGATCAGACCACAGGACATGGTTCCTGTAATCCAGATCCTTAGTCTGCTTGTCTTCAGCAAACTGTTTGCAAGCTTTCTTGTGCACCATCTTTAGAAGAGGCTTCCTTCTGGGACGACAGCCATGCAGACCAATTTGATGCAGTGTGCGGCATATGGTCTGAGCACTGACAGGCTGACCCACCACCCCTTCAACCTCTGCAGCAACTATGGCAGCACTCATACGTCTATTTTCCAAAGACAACCTCTGGATATGACGCTGAGTACGTGCACTCAACTTCTTTGGTCGACCAATGGCGAGGCCTGATCGGAGTGGAACCTGTCCTGTTAAACCGCTGTATGGTTTTGGACACAGTGCTGCAGCTCAGGGTCTTGGCAATCTTCTTATTGCCTAGGCCATCTTTATGTAGATCAACAATTATTTTTTCAGATCCTCAGAGAGTTCTTTGCCATGAGGCACCATGTTGAACTTCCAGTGACCAGTATGAGGGAGTGTGAGAGCCGGGGAGGGAAAATGTTATTTTGAGTGCACAGCAAATTTACACTGTTACACAAGCTGTACACTCACTACTTTACATTATAGCAAAGTGTCATTTCTTCAGTGTTGTCATATGAAAAGATATCAAATATTTGCAAAAATGTGAAATACTGTGCATACATATATTTTTTTAAGACATATACATACAAAATTAATATTGAGTAAGTGCCAACGGTTCTCTTTATTTTTGCTCCACTAGCGGAAGGAAATAGATCCCCAAGAAGCCACATCTTCATCAGAGAGCCTTCATATTTCAAGCCAAAAGTTATATTCCTGAAAAGTATCGTTTGTCATGTCTGCTGATCACTAACACTACTGTAGTAATGGCTCTGAAATAGGAAGGGGAATATCACACAGACGAGTGAAGTGATACACAGAGTGAAACAGAGTCCCAGCGGTGATATAGGCAATGTAGACACACTTGAAATGCCACTCGACAAATCAAATTAGTGGACTAGAACCAAGTGTTTTATAATACAAAATAATACTGATATGGGGAGTTAGTGATTTGCTTCAGAAAACAAATGGACACAATTTCCTCTAATTTTTTTTAACATTACACAGACAATAAAGTGAAATGGCTCTTACCAGCTCAGACCTCCTGAACTGGCCTTTTGTGAAATAAGTGCCTTCCAGAAGTCATGGGTGCTTTTGATTGTCTTAATGGCAAAGTCCTGTATTTTGTAAAAAAAAAAAAAAAAAAACAAAAAACATTAACAGCTTGTTCTGGATTTATTTTCAAAACACACTTATTGACATGATTTTAGGTCAGGGGTGGACAGAATTGTCAGCTATTAAGTGCATTAATATAGACTAAAGGAAACAAACAAGCTATGATCACAAAGGTATATAATGAAAAACACTGTATTTGCAGCCTTGACAAAAAGACGTTGGCCAGCATTTCACACAATATATTTACCGTAATTCTCAGACTATTGAGCGCACCTGAATATAAGCCGCACCCGCTCATTTTAAAAAGAAAAACAATTTTGTACATATATAAACCGCACTTCTCTATAAGCCGCAGGTGTCACGATTCGTGATGTAAACGAAACAGGACGGATGCAAATGCAGTTAGGACGAGAGCTTTTATTGAAACAGAGGAGAGCAGATTCAAGAGATACAAGAACCATGACCAACTCAATGAACTAAACTAACTAAACCAATTAACCTAAACATTAACTATGACATGGAACAAAGACTCTATATCTATACTCTATAAACCACTTCTACATCTATATTCTAAACTAAGTCTATACAAGTCTAAGCTATACGATCCGCTACTAGGCTATAAGCTATGCTACAAGCTACTAGGCTATAAGCTATGCTATAAGCTACTAGGCTACAGGCTAAGCTATAAGCTATGCTATAAGCTAACTAGCCTTGACATGGACTAAGACAAAGACTAACTATAATTCGCTATCTAATTCTAACTCTATATCTAATTACCCACGTTGTGTGTGTCATGGCTCCCGATATATATACATATCAGCCAAACTGCTAACAGCTGCAGGCAATACCAATACACACGTGACTCGACAACACATGACAAGACGGGGTGGAGACATGACGTTACCAATATGCATTTCTTCATGTGTTTTCCCTGATTGGGGGGTGTGCATGAAGCGGAAAACGATTGATCTGAAGAATGTAGTGTGAGCGCATTAGATTTAATTCGTACAGTTTCATTGGTCCACTGTGACCTGTTGGGTAATTTCATTTGTTCGACGTGACGAGGCTAAATGTTTTGATGGCATGAAAGTCGTTAGCCCGTAAAAATCCATAAATTAGCCGCATCATTGTTTAAGCCGCAGTGTTCAAAGCGTGTGAAAAAAGTAGCGGTACGGTAACCAGAAAGACTGTTACTTATAACAGGAGAGGGCTTTGTGCTGTTCGTGTTTGTTGTGACATGTTCCCAATACTAAAATGTGACTCTGTGTGCACATTAATTAATCTGTCTAGTAAAAAAAAAATCATCATTCTACTGTCAGTCAGATCAGACCTCAGCTGAGGTCTGGAAAGCAGCAGGTGGTGGGATTTGGAACAAGTCACACATGCTACTGCGCTGCACCACTTTAAAGTGTATTAAGTTTAAACATGTATACTATATTAAAAAAAAGTTTTGAAAAAGTCAGTAAAGAGCAAGATAGTAGGGATTTTCTTCATTAAATTAAACTGTTTTAAATAATTAATTAATAAATAAATAAATAAATAAATAAATAAATAAAACCAACGAAAACAAATCTAATAACATGGACATGAACTCTGATTTGTCCACCCCTGGTCAGCTGGGCATGTTAAATTTAAAATTTCACATTAATATATAACTACTAAAAACCTGATTTGTTGAGATCCTCAGTTTCTTTTTTTAATTAAGATGCACATACACGGGTCATCAATTGCCTATAATACTGGCTAGTTATAATGCCAAATAAATCCGTTACATGGCCAAAAGCACGTGGAGGCCTGACCACGACCCCCATATGTAGGCCTACCCCAAACTGTGCCACAAAGCTGGAAGCACACAATTGTCTAGAATGTCTTTGCATGCTTATGTTGAAAAAGCAAATATGGGTGACATGGTCGGGTGTCCACATACCTTCGGCCAAACTGCAGTCCAGTTCATATGAACATTTAGGACATTTAGTCTTGGTGAGATCCTGTTTTATTGGCTTGTGCCTCATTCTAGGATTTCTTTTAGCATTACTGGGTGGTGTTTTTTTTTTTTTGTCCTTTTCGTATTGACATTAATGAGAACAAAACATAAAGGCACCTTGTCTTTAAACTCTCCGTTGAAAGCAAATTCATTTTCAGGCTTCCCGTCTGGTACTTTGTACCGTCTAAACCAATCCACAGTAGCTTCAAGGTAGCCTGGCTTGAGTCGCTGAACATCAGTAATATCTGAAATTAACATCACCGAGCAAATGAGAACAATACCATTCTAGTAAACAGTGCTATGCCAATGAAAGACAAGAATAAAAGTGTTTAATTTAGGAGCATTTATTCATATATATATATATATATATATATATATATATATATATATATATATATATATATATATATATATATATATATATATATATTTAATATTTTATATTTTAATAAGTTTAGAACTATTAAAGTGGGACATTAAAAATCAGTCACCATTCAAGTCTTTTGCTTCTGGGTCATCAACATTGATTGCAATAACTTTCCAGTCAGTTTCGCCTTCATCAATCATTGCAAGTACACCCAGGACTTTCACTTTGATAACTTCTCCTCGTGTGCATACCTAAATAAAATAAATAAAAAACGCAGTTATTTATATAACAGAGACCTATACAAGAAACATCGAGGCGAAGTATTAACTGTACTACATACTATTAAAATTAACAGACAAATTAATACATACTCTGCTGCCAATTTCACAGACATCAATCGGGTCATTGTCACCACAGCATGCAGTATCACAGTCTTTGTGGGCAGGGTCTTCCCATGTCTGTCACAAAGGAAGGGGGGAATGGAGTCAGAGACACCAGGTAGGTTCAGGAAAAAACAAACCAGTGTGTTTCAATGCTAAATCTGAATGAAGGCCAAGGCAAAAAGATCAACCAAGATTCTGCTGCAAGTGCCCTTTTCACGTATGCACAAACAGGAATGGGTGAAACAGGAATGACCATGCTCTTATCAGAATTATTTTTCATGTTGGGTTTTAAGACTATTTTGGAGGTTTCTGAAGAGAATAACCAAACTAATTTCCTATTGAGGAAATATACAGTATAGCTTTACACAGAAATAATGCCTGACTAAAAAAAAAAAAAAAAGTTGCACATTCTAAACATTTGTTGCATCACCTTTAGCTTTGATTACAGTGCGCATTCATCATGGTATCCTAACAACCCTGTGCAATGCGACAACATTTATTTCTATCCAGGGTTGCATAAATTTTTGGCCAAAATCTTGTATTGCAGACAGGAGAGTCAAACCACTCCATCAAGTCTTCTCTAGCACATGCCAAAGACTTTCAACGGGGTGAAGGTCATGTTGGCCAATTCATGTTTGAAAATGATTCCTCGTGCTCTTTCACAATTTGAGCCTGATGTATCTTGGCGATATCATCTTGGAATATTCCTGTGCTATCAGGGATGGAAAAAATAAATAAATCAGTTGATAGGATAACCAGGTTGTTGAGTGCATTCAGGTACTCAGCTGTCTAAACCTGACCAATTAAAGCAACCACAGTTTCCAGAGGCATGTACAGTGATGTTAAATGGTCTACACTTATATAATGCTTTTTTTAACCTTAGCAGTTCTACAAATCACTTTACACTGTTTCTCATTCACCCACATTCACACATGGTAACAAAGCTGCAAGGTGCTAGCTTGACTTGGGTTTCAGTGTCTTGCCCAAGGACACATTGGCACGTAGAGTCATGTGGGCCAGGAATCAAACCGCCAACCCTACAGTTAGTGGACAACCCGCTCTACCACCTCAGCCACAGTCACCAGTAAGCACTATGCATGATGGGTACATCGCTTCATGTGCTTCCCTTCTTACCCTGATGCACCCATCGCTTTGGAATAGGGTAAATCTGCACTCATCAGACCACGACCTTTTCCATTGCTCCCAGTCCAATCTTTATGCTCCCTAGCAAACTGAAGACGTTTCTATCTGATTAGCCTTGCACTGATTAGAGCACACAGCAATTTAGTCCCAATCCTGTAAGTTCTCATCACATTGTGGAAGTGGAAATGCTCTTACTTTCACTATTAAAACATAAGCATGAGTTCTACTGTAATTTTTTTACAATTTGAATTCACCAAGCTTTTTAAAGATCTCAAATCACGATCATTCAAGATTTTCAACATTCATTTTTCCGATCACATTTCTTCCCCAAAGGTGACAGTTCACCACTCTTCTTCCAGGTTTTAATAATGCGTTGGACAGTTCTTAATCCAAATCCAGGGATTTCAGTAATCTCCTTAGTGGTTTCTTTGCTTGATGCAGGCCATTATTTCCCCTTCTGGAACACAGTAACATCTTTTAAACAAAACCACAGGATGTGTTTTTTTTTTTGTTGTTGGTTTGTTTAAATGAGAAGCAACACATTGCATCAGTTAGGTTTAGAAGAATTGTTGCATTATGGGTACAACAATTATTCAGTGCAATAATGATCCGGTCATAGGCTCTTAATTATTTGCTTATTTAAATCCAAAACAACAACCTTTTTGGCCAGGCAGTGTATAATCTCAAAGAAAATGAATAATAGCTTCCACTTAGGCCAAAGTACCTTTTCAAAAAGGTTTTAAACATTGATCAGGTATAGACAGCATATTTAAAAATGTACATCAACAATACCAATGTCCTCAATATTGTAAAATGCATTTTTAAATATTAAATACATTGGCAGAGTTTTGTTTTACATTTTTACTTAACATTTTTTAAATAAGCTAATTGGTGCTTCATTGTTTTGGTTTTTATTGCATTTCTCAGCATTCTGTGTACAGCTGAGGAATGACACAGTCAGAAAAACATTTGAGACTCAGTAAGTCATAATGAGGATAAACTATTTTTAGAAGTTCCTTAAAACCCTGTTTTTGACAAGTATTATAGCCTCGTCCTGAAGCAATGTCACGGCATCAGTAACGTCGTTCAAGCGCATTTTTTTTTTTTTTTTTTTTACTTTTTCTCAAACGTAGTGCATTTTCAGAAGAATTTGCTTACTTTTTTGCTGTTTCTGGATGCAGTGCTGTTCACTACATCCTGTGATACGGCTTTCAGCACTCTTTGGGGAGCTTTCTTAGTGGGTAAACAAATGCGTTTTCAGCCATGCTGCTGTGTTGCCATGTAACATTATGACAAATAAACTGCGGAACTGCCTCTTGGTTATTATTGTTTTTGTGTCGGTCAGGGAGAACGCAATCTAGACTAACAAATAAAGCAAGGCTGGTTCATAAAATCACTTGATGTCTCAACAATGTCAGCCACTGACAAAATGCGCGATCTTCCTGTAAAAACAAACAATTTACCGTCTAAGATAGTAATGTTGTTTCTCCCACCCCTACGCACGATATGATACATTTTTAGCAAAGTGGTCAGAAAAGTACATGAGTTATATCTGTCTTACCTGAGGAATTGCACCATAGTTCCAGATGTATCCTTTATATGGGAAAACATTGGCCACATAACGCAAATTCCCCTTTTTCACATCCTGCTTTATTGGATTAAGTGGGTCCTTTGTGGCAATCTGAAAATAAAGGCACTTGTTGGCACGGAATCATTCATAGTTAGGACACGGTTTCCATAATTATATACTAAGAATTAGTAGCACATGAGGCAACGTCATAAGACGTCACGTAAAGTTTCATTGGTTATAGAAGAGCAACAAAATTGTATTATTTATTATATTAGTCATACCTCCATTTTTGCATTTGTCCATCGGGGTACCTCCACAACCATGTGGAAAATGTTCTGTGGAATAAATAAATTTTTTTATGTGATTATTGCTCATATAGTGATAGCTGTATTTCAATCCTGACATGTTTATGACTAGTATAGTGATATGCTTATTGTGAAAACAAGGGACACACACACTTTGTTCCTCTGTTAAAACTCTTCCCAACCAGGTATAGACAGATAAATCTCCTCACCATTTGCACATTCATTCATCCATTCATTCACTCACTCATTCATTCATCTCCTCAAATACCATTTGCAAGCATTTACATACCTTCCTGAAGAACATTTGCTTGTATACCTATGGCTTCCTGAAAACCAAATAGTTTTTCCTGTCTTGCTTCCTGTCTTATGCAAAAAAAATGCCCTTCCTCCTAGCCAATCAATAGTTAACCAATTGTCTCTGTTGTGTGTCAAGCATGATGTATACGCTGCCTTTCTTTGAGTAAAGCAGAGATCTTGTCATTTGAAATTTGTGTGTCTGTGAGTCATTTATCAAACTCTCCCAAGCTTGGTGCAGGAAGTGTGTAACGGGGCGATGGCGCCGTCTACGTTGTGTACTTTCACTTTCTCTCTACTTAAGAATCGTAACCTGAAAATTCTCTAATCCTAACATATAGCTTGTGGAATTGAACAAGAGTCAAACGATGAGATGACAAGTGGTCCAGTGTAACTATTTCAAACTGTGCTAAAGGGTTCAAATTTCTGCACTTCTTGCAGCAATAGCTAAAAATATTTCAAAGTTGAGAAATAACATGGGATTACCCAAGAGGTCTCATGAGGCGAAAAGCTATCTTCTGTAATTATACCCAAGACATTAAGCTACACAATTCTCAGTAACTTTGACTGAAGAGAAACATCCAAGTTACATGAATACAATACCTGGGCTTCATCTGCATAGATAGGAATGTCATGGAACGGTGAAATGTATTTTCCATCTTGGTTCTCTGTTTAGAAAAGCCAGAACACATATCTCACACAGTGACATAGAATGAGAGGTTTACAGTACATACTCCTAAAATGAATCACAGTATTAATGCTCCAATAAACTGAATAACTGTACACAACATATTGCAGGGTATTTGTTAAATGTCACACAAAGGATTAACAAATGGGGGTTTTAATATACTGTAAGATCTCTGCTGAAAACAATAGAAACCCTCACAGAATTTGTATTGGTTTTCTGGTTTTAGAATTTCTGTGATGTTTTCTATTGAATTGTTTTCCAACAAGGGCATATTATAATACTGAAGTACACTGGAGAAACTTCCTGGATTATAGATATATGCTGAATATTAACACTAGAATTTAAGCTGACAAAAAAATTAATAATAATAACAATAATGATAATAATAAACTTTTGGTCCAGATTCTTTGAAAAACAGGTCGACAGATAAAAAATAAATAAACTGACTTTCACTTTCACAATGAGCTGGAAGTACTTTCTCAATTGCGTTGACACACACACACACACACACACACCCTGTTGCACATACAGTACTGTGCTCCACCCGCCTTCTTACAGTTAGAAGGCTAGTTAAGACGGTTAGAAGGCTCAGTACCCAAGAGGAGGATAGAGAGTCTTTAATAACTGGTTTGAAACGTTCCCAGGAAAATTACCGAATCCCTGTAGTGTGGTGTTTTATAAACACAGAGTTACTCATGCATCCTTCCACTCTCTCTCCGACAAATCTGTACCGAAACGGTATCTTTATCAGAACACACACACACACACACACACACACACACACACACACGATTTATTGACGGTTTTTATTATTTTTATTAATAATAATAATAATAATAATAATAATAATAATAATAATAAATGCTGATGTACCACGCATGTTTAAATGAAAGAACCAGGTCTAATGCAGCTATAGGTCTGCCATGACAGTTCAGGAGAAACTAGCCTCTGCTCTTACAATGCAGGCAGCTTGCTTTACTTTATAAATCTCTACATCCAAAAAACTGCAGCATCCATCCAAGGTTTCTTATAAATTAAACGGAAACCACGAAACTCACTGTAAAACACCCTGTAACTCAGAGTGTTGGGCTTTCCTCTTTCTTCGATTGAGAAGCTCATGGCTGCGGCTGCTGCTGGGAAGCGTGGAGAGATAATGCGCCTCGGTGACGTGGGACTCAGAAGCTCAATAAAAAAAAGCCTGTGTGTAGAGAAGGGAAGAGTCTGAACTCAGAGGAAATCAAGCCCTCCTTCACTTGCCCTAGCTAGTGCACGAGCAGAAACTCTGCTGCAAGTCGGCAGGCAACTCATTTCAGATCACAATCAACATGAGTTTCTATTGACAGAGTGCATTTCACTGTTTCTTTATTATTGTACCTAATGTACACACATAGAACTATTCTCAAACAAAACAATAAAACAATAGAAACAACAAAACAACAGAAACCATCATAGAATTTGTAATGGTTTTAATGCTTCTTAATGTAAATTATATTATTACAAGAAATCATATTATTGACTGATTCATACAAACTCACTTTTAATATATTGAGTTGCCAAAATCTGATATTTTACAATGATGACATCCATGTCATTGTTCTTTCATACAATTACAGACTTTTTAAAAAATATTTTTTTCAAACACCTAAAATTGGCTATAGATGGTTAATAAATTAAGAAGAAGATTTTATTTGTCACATATACATTACAGTACAGTGAAATGATTTTTCTTCTCATAAGATAAGATAAGATAAGATAAGATAAGATAAGATAAGATAAGATAAGATAAGATAAGATAAGATAAGATGTACCTTAATATACCAGCTTGTTAGGAAGTTGGAGTTAGAGCGCCGGGTCAGCCATTATATGGCTCCCCTGGAGCAGGGAGGGTAAAGAGCCTTGCTCAAGGCCCCAACAGTGTCAGATGCTGGGGCTTGGACCCCCAACCTTCTGATCAGTAACCAGAGCCTTAACCGTTGTTCCACCACTGTCTTAAAGGAAAACATGTCATCCTAGTAAGGTGTTGGGGCACCACAAGCTGCAAAAACAATGTCAACATGTCTTGGCACAGATTCTACATGTCTCTGGAACTGTACTGGAGAAGTGAACATCATCTTTATAAAATACAACCCCAATTCCAATAAAGTTGGGACAGTATGGAAAATACTGAGAAGAGTGATTTGTAAATGTACTTTGACTTGTATTTAAACATTTTTTTAAATAAAGACAAGGTATTTTATGTTTTACATAATCAACTGCATAATTTTTTTGAAGGTAAATGTTTATTTTGAAATTGATGCATGCAACACGTTCCAACAGACGTGACAAATGTGCGTGACAAAAGAAAGAACGACTCTGATCGGGAGGTGAGGTGAACTAACAGTTATAAATGAATCATTTCTGTTTCTCATAATTCGGCCTTGGCTGCATTCGTCTAGTTTATTTTTTTTATTCCAAATGTGATAAACGTTTGCCTAAGTACTAGATGTGTTGTGGAATTTAACATGTAACATTTTAATTATATTCTGCTGAAATGAACGAAATGACTCGAAAAACGATCCGTTTAAGAAAAAAAAAAAGAACCGAGTCAGTAAAATGATCCGAACTTCCGATCACTAAGTGAGACGCGCCCCGTGTGGACACGTGTTCAGCTCTTGTTTTGCACTTATATCCTGCGGAGGCGCTCTGCTTCCTGCCTGGCGGAGGGAGGGACGGTGCTGACGGCTGGGAGGTCGAGTCAAACGACAAGAAAGCTTTAGAAAAAGACAGAAAAGAAGGAAAAGGGCCCGGGGTTCTACTTTCCGTCGGCATTATAACTTTAGATCGACACCGTTCAGCGACCCAATCTAATGCAATGTCGTCCAGTCGTCAGCATAGCGAGAGCAGGGCCATTCCGACCAGGACGGTGCTGATCGACGATTCAACACAGCTACCTCACGATTATTGCACCACTCCTGGAGGCACTTTATTTTCAACTACCCCGGGCGGTAAGATTATTTTTAAATCAGGTTTTTGCAACTTATACCAAAATTTACATGCAAAATGTGCTTCCAGTCGCTGTGCTCGACTTTAGCCTGTGGCCTACTCGCCTCGCTAGAAATCCTAGCATGTTCAAAACAAAAACAAGGGCTGGGTTTCAAATGGCGCCGTACTTCCTATGTAGGCTCACTATTTAGGGTGTAAAAGAATGACTTCTGCATTCTTTACAGCGCCTTCTGTGTCCAATACTGTGGTATTTGGGAGGTGGGCAGGGGATGGGGCGGGCCCTGTTGTTTTTTTTATTTTTTTTTTTTTTTTTTTTTTCCCCCGCGGTTTTGTTTTGGGGTCCAATCAAGAGAGAGATTCTGTGTTAAACGTTGATGACAGTAGAACGTTTGGCTTTGTACTTCCGTTTAAAGCAATTTGTTTACCAGAAATTGCCTGAAACATCTTCAGTCTATACAATTTTATTTCATTAGCTATTTATTAGGTACAAATATTTGAGCAAGGCACACATGATGATTTAAAAAAAATATTTTTGTTACTAATCTGTATAGTGTGATCTCCATCTCTATAGATCTCCAGATCTAGTTATGGGACTTGTACGTTTTAATAAGGTTTATTTGCTTTGAAGTTGTGTATGTATGTATGTGTGTGTGTGTGTGTGTATATATATATATATATATATATGTATATATGTATGTATGTATGTATATGCATGTAAAAAAAAAAAACCACTTGAAACAGGCACAGAAATGTTAGTGGTTTCCACTAGACTAGAAATACCATTACAAACGATCAGCTAACCATTACTGTTACTTAATGGTTTCTGCTAGACATGCCATCAATAGAAGGCAATAAATTGCCAGCAGAGACCCACAGGGACCATATAAGTTTCCATTAAAACCATAAAAATACTGTGACGTGCAACAGTTAAGTATATTTAGAAGCAGGAAAAAAATAAAAGGGTGTTTTTTGTTTTGTTTTATTGATAATTTGCTTATTGTTTATTTTAGGCACCCGGATCATCTATGACCGTAAATTCCTGTTAGACCGGCGCAATTCCCCTATAGCCCAGACTCCACCAGCACACCTGCCTGTCATCCCTGGAGTGACGAGCCAAAACATCCTGAATGAGAACAAGAGGAATGAAGCTAATAACATCAATAACCATGATGGCAAACCAGGAACAGGTTTGTCTTATTCACTTAAACCTCAGACTGATGAGTGCTGTTAATAAATTAGGTGTGCTGCTGTTTTACTTGTTGTAAATGTTGTGTTGAGACTTTACTTTGTGCTTCAGGTGAGGATGCTCAGTTTGAGATGGACATCTAAAGAAGAGGAACCAACGTGATGAGCGAATAATAATCTGGCGTCCACGTGCCAGTGGCTTGGCTTGTAGAAACCACTGTTGTGAGCCCTCTCCTTTAGATCTCTCTAGCTGTTGGTTGCTAAATAATCATGGGGATCGTCGACTCCTGTTGGCCCACTTGGCTGCTGGATGCCTGAAAGTTAACAAATGATTTATTTGTTTGGTTAGGTTTCAGGGCTTCCAACAGCTATACAGGCTTTGGCCACCCAGCAAATTTAAGTCTGTATTTAAGTGCCCAAATGTAAGAATTAATGTAAACAGATTCACTTGCAAAACAGCCACCAAGAGATTTCTTCATGTTAATTTAGTGCTGCTTTCACAGGAAGATAAATGATCCAAAATGCTCACTGGTTGTCTGTTATCCAGACATCTACTCATTCTGTTACCTCCTTGTTGTTTCATCATTTTTAAACGGTGTCAACCTTTTCAGTATATTTTATTTTTATGTCCATAAAAGGCCTAGATGCATTGACTGGCATGCATTTAGGTTCAGATTTAAACTACCATTTTCATTCCAAGACTTTGAATTGGGCATTGATGCATACCTGGATCCATTGGGGTTTTTTTGTTTTTGTTTTAAAATGTGATTCAGCCTGGGGTTTATGAAATGCCTAAACCATCGACCTTAAGTAAGAATGCAGTTGGAATCCTGCCAAATTTCTACCACAACTGCCACCTCCCCTTTATTTAATGCAAAAAAAAATTCTGTTAAAAATATTGATGACCAGTTGGTCTTCAGCTAGAGATACTTTGTTCAATTTTCTGATTGAACCTGCTAGCAATATAATTTGCCCCTGCCTTTGATTTGAGTAAATCCTGATGATACTTGAAGCATTACCATCAGCTTTGTGGTCACTGAGTCTAATAAACAACACATGCTGTAGTACAAGTGACCCAAAATTAGTTGTTGGACAAAGCTAATGACAACATGCACACTTTTTGGACCAGTGAATGGTTAAATGATTTCTAAATCTGTGACTAATAGAAAGAAGCCCCATTCTAGAGCTGGTCTCAGTATGCACTTACATGTACAATACATCACTTTTAGCTCTTGCAGGTGAAATAACAGGGAAGTATATGTATTTATCATAATGCCAGTTGTGACGTCTACTTTTGCTTTCTGTTTTCTACCATATTTTCAAACTGGCAACATCAGATCAAAGGTAGGAAAGCACTGTAATGTCAGGAAGTTTGTGCTGCTATTATGCATCACTCATAATGCAGTTAGTAAAGATGGATAGTTTCAGTGACCTGACATTTGAGATGAGATTATTATTTTTTTTATTTTTGGTGGATCAAAAGCTTGAATGAAACATTTCCAATACTCCTCTATGCATCTTGTTTAAGCTCTTGTATATCTTATCCTAAGCTCAGACGTCAGCATTATAGAAATGTTGTATTTCTGTCAAGTTTCCTATTTTTGTTTCCTGCTTCCTCATGGGAAATGGAAAAGGTTTGAGTTCCACAGGAGAGCAAAGTGATTGTCTTTCAAAAGTGACTTAAAAGAGAATACAACTCATTCTCTGCTTTACACCTCATGTGCTTAAATCATTAATTTGTCTTTTAACAGACGTCTCTTTACCCATGCCTTACTTTACTAAGTGTCACAGCTGTGGCAAACAAGTTTAGTTCCTTTTCCCCCCAAAAAATTCTCTCTCTCTCTCTCTCTCTCTTCCTTCCTTTTCTGAGTTTAGGATTAAGATGTTTATCAGAATACATTTATATTTTTGGAGACGTTGGTTATTTTTTTTCTCTGCTTTAGAGGTAAAGGTTTGGGCTTGCAGCAATATATCGGTTGAAATAAGATAATTGATTTGGGTCAACTTAAATTGTAACTGATTGGATTTAACGGCTCATGTTTGTTTTTGTTTTTTTGTTTTTTTTGTTTTGTTTAAGATTTAACTCGCATTTCAGATTTAAATAACCAATTGGCAAGAAGAAACGTATGTTGAAGTAGACGGTGGCATATTTGCTGAATGTACACTCTTAATGTGAGCTGTCAAATCCAGTGTCTTTCAACCCCTTAACTGAAACCTTGTTTATTTTTTACATGCCGTAAAATTCAGACTGAAATTCATAAATTGCCCATTAGACATTTATACAATTTGTAAGAGCCTTCCCAGATTAATTTACCAAAAGGCAAACACAAAGTGTCACAAACGGTAATTTTTGTTTTGTAACTGACCCTGTAAAATTGACGTAAATTTTAATTAAATTCCAATGCCAGTGGACACTATTACAGCAAAATCAATAAACGTTCCTTGAGGAAAAAAAAAACTCTTGTTGCTCTCTATCTATTTAGGGTTCCCACAGGTCATGCAATGTCATGGAAGTTTAATAAAGTCTATTCCACAAATGTATGTTTTGTTTTAAGCAAGGAAAACTAAGTTTTGCACTGAATGTCTGCTAACCAGGAAATCAAGCTTATAGATTTAATGGAAATTCAAGATTTTGGTGAGGGGAAAAGTCATGGAATTTTACATTTTACTTTGGAGTAGGAACCCTGCTATTGGTAAGTACCAAGGTTAAAATGGCAATTTCTTACATGACCACTAGATGGCAGAGCGGGTGTGGGGATGGTATGATGGTTTTCTATGGTTCTATGAATCAGTTCTAACTGATGTCTAAATGGTTTATATGATGCATGGTATACTATATGGCCAGAAGTATGTGTACACCTGACACACACGTGTATGTGGTTTTTGAACATCCCGTTACAGATTTAACCTTGTCTTCATGGAGCTTGCTTTGTGCGCAGGTGCATTGTGATTTGGCCCTTTAGTTCCAGTGAAGGGAAATCCTAAGACTACAGAACACAATGGCATCTATACAACTGTGTGCTTCCAACTTTGTGGCAATTTGGGGGAAGAACCACAAGGGTGTGATGGTCATGTGTCCACATTATTTTGGCCATATAATGTATGTACTCAGCAAAATTGCCAGTGTTGAATTTACACCCTGTAGTGTTTATATACATTCCATTGGGCTCAAATGAACACTCTGGGTGTTAATTCAACACTAGGGATTTTACTGTGTATGGAGGGCCCCTTGGGTGGCTGATGGTCAATATTTTATGTAGCTGCAAACTTTTATTAAAATACCGATATATTAGTAGGTGAATCACAGTTTAAATTTTGGTTTTGCTCAATGTTTCTTAAATAGATTAATCACTTATTGAGCCAGAGTCTCAGTGTGTGCAACAAAATTTCTAAAACTTTCTTTTTACCGGCTCATAGTCTTAAATCTTGGGCTGTATGTTGCCTTTATTCAGTTATTTCTGTGTAACACACTTTACGTATATAGTGATGGTGCAAACCTATGTGCAGTCAATCTATGAGGTATTGTATCAACCAACCAATGGGAATACTGACATTTGATTGTCCTTGTAATATAGGGCAGTCAGGAAAAATGCAGGCGTTAATGGAAAAAATATATAACAAATGAGTAAATGCATAATGTAGACAAATAATTACCTGAAATACTTTGATATTCTATGTACTATGCTATTAAAAAGATTAAGAATATGAATCACATGAAAATGAATTACATGTAAATGAATCACATGCATAAAAATGAATCACATGAAAATGAATCTTATGAAAATGAATAAATTAAAGCATGTCCCGGGGGGAAGATTATTAAGGTCCTTCATATAGGCAAAAGAACTTGCACATAGACACGAGTGCTTTTTAAATACCATTTTAACCCTCCTATTATGTTATGGTTAATTTGAACCATTTCCAAATTTGAGATGTCTGAAATACTGCTTAATCTCTTTCTCTTTGAAATTCTTTGTCATTTCCTCATTTAGGTTCATGAACTTGTATGCAAAAAATTATTTTTGTGGTCTCGGACAAGCCATAATAAATGTTTACTGTTTTAAGCTGGTCTTTGTTTTTTGTGTGTATTTAAACTGTGGCAGTCATCTTGACACATAATCTAAACTTTTTTTCATCATAACAGGAGGGTTAAATGGCATGTAATCTCAGAATATTTGGGAATATAATGAAAAAAAAATTCACTCACAACGAGACCAAAAAATGAGACTTTTCTTTATATATATATAAAAAAAAGTGTTTAAACCTTTTCTTTCCTACTTTTTCAGGCAATTAATCTTGTTGAAACTACAGTGTATAAATGATTCTTGAGACGTGCTCAGTTGCTTGGAAACCCATGGCAACACTGTCCACGGCGCACCAGCAGGCCTTCCAGCCGAGGGTGTTCTTTATCAGCGCTGTGAAAGGCGCCACCTCTTAAAAAGACTTTATTTAAACTGAGACCAAAAACACTGAAAGAAACTGGCACTGAAAACTAAGGCTGTTTGTCCCTGAGTACAAAAGTGACACTAGCGGAATTTTCCATTCCTGTTTACTAATCCACATTTGCATTCACTAATTATTTTTGCACAGATTATTTTAGTCACTATTCATACTTGAGAATGCAGTCAAAACATCAGTTTTGTGGTTGGTTATCGCAGGATATTGTGAAATGCTAAATGTCATATCCTTCTTCTGTATGGTAATAAAATCTGATTAGTGAGGAGTGTAGAGAGGTCTTGTTGACTCACTAATGCTTTGCTTTTACTGTAAATCCTCCTCGTCCTCGTTGTTCCCACGTTAAAGTGTAGGTGCTACGTTGCCAGGAGATGGAATTGCTGATTGGTGAGTGTATGAGACAAGAGTCCTCCCCCACATCCTCATCTCATATCCTCACCCTGTGTGAGTTGAAGAGGTGGTGATTATAAGTACTTGCCCACCTCCCTTGTTCTCTCTGTGTAAACTCGCCTCTGCCTTGCTGCTTTAGTCCTGCATTCAGGCCTGACCACATGACCAGGATCAACTGAGAAAGGATTCATACAGAGAGCTTAGTTGTGTAGGGATTCAAGATGCAAGACAACTTAAAGATTTTTTTTCTCTCTATGCTTCATTCTCCTCTACGTGTGAATGCTGAAAATCTCATGGTCATATAAGTGAAGAAGTAATTAGGTAAGGAATCTGTTATTCAATATTTACTTTTCCTTCCGCAGTGACTAGACCATTCTGATTGTGCTAAAGAGAAAATTTCCAAATTGTACTTTGAGCTTTTTTTTTGCTTGGCTTTCATGGCCGCATAAAAGCGAAATCCTCGCTTATATCACAAATATAGTGTTTCGAGTAATACTTCTATGGAGATAAATAGTCCAGTTGTTTATAACATCAGTGTGCTGAGCCTTGTTATCTAGGGAAGGAAATAAGCACACTAACGTGGCTGTCTATGGGTGGTGTAATGCTCTGTTATTGGCTGTGCTGGCTTGAGAGACACATACACTATATACACAACTGGATGTATACACAGAAGTGTATGTTTGTAACTTTGAGAGGTGTCAGAACTGAGTTTTTTTTTAAAGTGGTTTTGGATGAGCACTGGGACTTGATAATCCACGTTTTTCTTCATGAACTTTAAAATAAGGATACATCAATCATTAGTACCCCCAGTACTTTAGCACTTCCTCCTTTCCACTAAGGTTCTTTGGTGCTCATATCCTTCCTCCTATCTGTGTGACATCACACAATGCATCCTGAGATTTTTTCTGGCCATATTTAGAGATTTTCCTCCTTGTTTTTTTGTCTGATCTATTGTAGCACAAATGGAATTTCAATCAAGTCTTCGGAAAAGGCATAACTATTCCCGATGTCTGGGACAGTGTCCAAACCTCGAGTAGACCAGTCAGTTATACTGTACTTATATGAAAGAATATAAACATGCTCTAGGATGCTTTATTTTATTTATTTATTAAATTAAATGTGTGTAGAAAATCATGCTACTGATCACTTTACCAATCTACTTTATTCCTGAAACCCCAGTTGATGCATAAATTAGACTTCTGTAGTAGTAATAATAATAATTAATAATAATAAAGGCTCTAGTTTGTATCTCATTCTCCTTCTGCTTGGTTTTGGTACTTAGTAGTTGTGAGTGTTTGTGTGTGAGAGTTTGTGTTTTCGGTCTGCTCCATGAAAGGGGGTTGTCCTGTGAATGTCTGGAGCCGCCCACATAGCTGTCTGGCTGCCAGATGTACAGTACTTCCCCGCTGCCCCCTTGGGAGCTCCTACTTCAACTCTGGCACTGTAAGAAAAGAACCAGAAAGCTACAAGACTAAAGACTAGCAAATGTCTAGTTGGCTTTTGTCTTTGTGTTTCGGAAAACGGGGCTTGTTATGTTGAGAAGATACCACTAGCAGCAAAGAACCTTTGTTGCTATGTTTGTTGGTTTGTTTAAAAAAAAAAAAGAAGAAAAAAAAGCTTGAAGTGGTCTGAAATGAAGAAGCAAAAAGCAAAGGATATCGGCACAGCTTTGAGATCGTGAGACAATCTTTTAATATTAAATGGCAATTCGAATGTCAAAGAAAATGTAATATAGTTTTTGTTTGTTTGTTTTAAATGTACCTAACTATCTTGATCATATACGCAAGTCCACTCTAGTAAGTGGAGACTGTCTTTTTTAAAATGTGTCCTTGTGCATTAATTAGGTTCTATTGTAATATCTTTTTTTTTTTTTCCTTTTTCCTAAATCACAGTAGCTCAAAGTTCACTTGATTTGTCCTTGCAATTGTATATTGCTGTCTCTCCTTCGAAAATCTTTCAGTTTGTGGTCTGATTGCAGCTCTGTGAGGATTATGGGCACTACTGCTAGTGCAGGGTCTCAGCCTGCATCAGCGACTCCTACACACCACATTGATCAGCAGGTTGGTGACATAGCTGAAGACAAGCGCTCCATGAGCAGCAGTTCTTCGCAAGTGCTGAACATTCCCAACAGCAAGGCCAAGTCCATTATCACAAACAAGGTGGCCCCGGTTGTCATCACGTAAGCACTAATACCAAACTTATTGTCCAATGTGATCTCTTAATCCTGTGCTTGATGTCATACTTTCTCATAGTGTGTTTTGACTCTCTCATAATGTGTTTTGCATTTTCTCCTATTCAGTATGCCTTAAATCAACATGCTGTAACAGTTTAATGTTATGTATGTAATTAACAATAGAAGGGTGATTCCATGGTTAGGGTACTGTTTAGCCCTTGTAACTCTTAAAAATTAAAATATATTTAAAAATATATATATTTTTCAATATTGAATGTCAGAAAACATGCATATAATCATTAAAAAATGTGTAATCTTGCATGGTAACAATATGTATTTCTTACAAGGTTTCTTTACTGCCTGTGTTTTACTATTAAATGAGTAACAGTGGCTACATTTACATGCACATCAAATTCCGTTTTAAGGTTTATATTCGGGTTGCAGCCATATTCTAAATACGATGTTTATATGCGTACAGGCATCAGAGTATTCCTGTATACATGGTTGTTGTACGTATGTCTGAGTTGCCATTTCTAAATACCTACCCTACAGCTAAGCATCTGTTAGCACCCACAATCCCTTGCAGACTGAGCATGCACATATATCTGCTATCAGTGGATCTTCTGAATAATTCCAGGGGTGGGAATCTGCATTTGGGGAATATTGTCTTAATTTGAATCAGGCAATCGGGTTGCGGTGTTTACATGACTCGGTACTAATTAGAATATTGCCAAATTCTGATTACATTTGGAATATTGATGTGCATGTAAACGTAGTCAGAGGTGCTTTTCAGAAAAGAAAATACTCAATGTGGTTAAGTGGCATTCCTTGCTTTGATCACGAGAACGTTAAGAACATTAGAATGATTTAATTCAGTTTGCAATTTGGGTGATAAGGGTTCAAAGTGATCTCATTAGTCAACATCACAATGTCTTATTTTTCTTCCCATGGTCTTTGGTAAATTTTTTATAATGCAACTTCTTGGTGAACATGTGACTTGTATATAAATATTTCATAACCTATGATTGATGATGGCTCGAATGTTTCAAGTGTGCCATGTTAAATGGATTCATTTCAAAGTCCATGTCACCTATGTTTATAGTGTCTTTTACCTTTCATTTACATAAATATTTGTAAATGTAATATCAGTGGGACACAAATATCACTTCAGTCAATCGTGAAATCAACCAGAAGTTTAGATTATGCCGAAATGTTTTGTATAATGTTTTGTCTCTTTGTGTAGGTATAACTGCCGGGAAGAGTTTCAAATTCATGATAGTATCCTCTCGGCTAACTACATTGTGGGAAAAATATCTGATACACTGCCCGAGCATTACCTAGTGTTGGTAAGTATTTTCTTTTTGAAGCTGATTTACCAATATTATGAAAACTTGGGTAGATATTTTCATCTCGTGATATAATGGTGAAATTGTTCAACTGTTAACTGTTGAAAAACAGCTTGCTCCTGACGGGGAAACCTTTATTGTCAGAACCTTTAGGCAGAAATCTTTAAATAAACACCCACCATCAAATTATTATATATTATTTTATTACATAATTTTTTAAAAGCTTTGTTTTATCTTAACATTGAGAAACACTGTGAAAGGAAAGTCAGTACAACCTACAAATATTTAGTCTTTTTTTCCTATGGAACATGACATTTTATTTGAAATTAGGTTTTTAATATCATTCCTGTCATATTTCTCTTGACCATTTAATATTTTCAAAGGGTTACAGCCAGAATTCCTTGACCAGATTGAAAGATTAAAAGATTGAAAGCCTGAAAGATTTGTTTTAGGGGATATGATGGGTCATGCTATAACTGAAAACACGAGTGCCTATCATGTTCACAATATTTATATGCTTTTTATTGCCCAGGGGGAGTTTTTTATGGTGCAGGATGTGAATAGTAGAGCAGATGTCTTAAACACTACAGGAAGCTATGGGGCCCCTAACTTCCGGAAAGCCAAGGAAAACTACCCTCTGTTTGGAATGGGCCAGGCCAGCCTGAACGGCTTCAAACAGGTCCTCCAGAGGCTAGAGAATGAAGATTACGAGGTCAGTCATTATTGTGCAATATGAAAAACCTCCTATTTTTGCTGTGTTCAGGATATAATACATATATAATACATTTCTATATTATAAATTCTTTATTCTAATATTTAAATACTGGATTTTTGATTTCCTTGAGCTGTAAACCGTAATCACCAAGATTAAACAAAAAAGGCTTTCACTTTATGTGTAATGAACCTAGAATATATGAAAGTTCCACTTTTTTAAATTAAAAATTCACTTATCACAATATCTTGCTGTTTGTACATTCAACACAAACTGTGTTTGGTAGACATCATAGCCTGCATAAAAAAAGATCAATGCTCACTAGACAACAGGCTTTTAATACATAATTTTTGGTCACACCGGACGCATGACTTCTCTACAGTTATTGGACAGTACACATTTTGCTTGTCTGGCCCTGATGCACGACTTCTCCATATGAAGATTGGGAGATCTCTCAAAGGGGCAGAACGTTGCAACCAACTCCCAGTAATTGAAATGTTGATGAATATGACTGACATCTCAAACTTGAACATTTCAGCACTAGTCAGACAAACAGTGTGCTTGGAGCTGCAGCATCGTCCAGAAAATTATTCCGGAATGTTTTACACAGCTAGAATAGCTTGTTATATTATTGTTGTAAATTGTAATGGTAAACAATGTAAGTAAATATAAAGCAAAAACTTTTGTTGCTTATTTATAGGTCTGGCTAGCTGTCACTACCTTCTACAATGAAAGTGAGTTAGTAAGCTAGCATCTTATCGTGCAAACAGTACTAATCTTGTCAGCATGATTTTGGAAAAGTCTTTTGATGCTATGGCTTATGAGATAAGACTGAGAATTATACAGAAGTACAGATCAGCAGATGAAACGGATTACCCACACAGATATACAGTATACTTCAATAACGTAGACCTGTTATTCCCCTATATTGTTTATATAGTACACTATCAATAGCACTTTAGCTACTCAGCTGTATTGTGAAGAATTTATCCACCTTAATATATATTTTTATATGTACAGGAAGTGATCTTCATCTGTGTGCGGGAAGAGCCTGTTGTTTTCCTGCGTCTGGATAAAGACTTTATTCCATACACTCCCAGGAGGAAAGAGAACCTCCATGAGAACCTACATGACCTGAGAAGGGTGGCCAGAGCAGAGCAGCTGGAGCTCACAATCAGAAAAGAGGCAGGTTATACACTGTTTGATGTGTAAATGTAGCTCAAGCTCCTTATATTAGACTAGATTCACCATATTTATCACACATGGTACTGATCACTTGCTTCTTGTTTTTTTTTTTTCCCAGCTGTGTGACTTTGCTAAACTCTGCGAGAACATCTTCTATGTTTATAATGACATTGAAAACTTTAAAGATGAGCCGCTACATGTTAGGATTGTGTCTGAGGAGGACATACATGTAACCGAGGAGGTTTACAAAAGACCACAGTTTAATTTGTCTTCTTACAGGTAATGTGTAGTTCATTTTGTGGTCGAGGCTATATTTGTTTTGCTGTACATCACATTTCTTAATTCTAAGTGCCCAGTGAATTTCTCTTGAAGATATTACAGACTCCCGCTTCCTATGGAGGGGGCACCAGAGGAGGAGGATTTTGATGCATTTGTAAATGTGCTTAGGGTAAGATCATATTTCATGACTACTGTGCTACTATCACTTTTTTGAATGTTGTTAACTTCCCTTTTATGGTGTTATTGTGGCTTGCCAAGACCAAGTTTTTTCACAGTTACACAACTGAAAAGAAATTGAGATTTAATACTGAGACAGCAGGTTTTGAACCTAATGAAAGAACTTCAGCTCTGTGATAAGCGTTTGATGTCCTTACACACTCCTCATAAACATTAAATTGGTGGCTAATATCTGATTTATCTGGTGCATACAGCTGGATTGCTTTTTACTAAATCTATTCAGTTTAGCAGTCCCTCCAGGAGTTTGCGTTTTTGCAGTCACAGAAATGAACACAAAATCAAGGAAACTCCACAATATGTGCAAGAGCTTGCAATTTTTCAAAATTACCACAAATTTGACACACCATTTTACATCATCACTCCACGCATTCAGCCAAATCCCCCTTCAATTCATATGCATCAAACATGGGTACAGCTAAAAGGTCTCATTTACCAACAAACATCACTGTAAAAGACAGTATTGTGCAATTGCAATTTCACTAATTCATGTAGTAGTTTTCCACAAAAAAAGCACAACAAACTCTGCAAATTGCATTGCAATATTTATTTATTTATTTTTTTTTAAAGTCAGCAAAATCAAGCATTTTTTGCCTCAACAATAATTAAAAGGATTTATTGGTAATTACTCATTTAAAAGCTTTAGGTACATAGCTAAGGATTATATACATATATATTACTAACAAAGATGTACCATAAAATGCGTTTATGTATATTAAGTTACAGAAGTCATTTTCAATATTGTTCATTAATGCTGACCTAAATACATAAAGTGAATGTCACACACAAACTCATAAAACTCCATGTATATGATGACATCCTCTCCTACACAGAAAAGCCCTAGCTTGTCAGTATTGCGTGATCGCTCCAGGCCTCTGCCTGCACTGCTGTTTAGCTGCCAGGTTGGGGTGGGACGAACCAACCTCGGCCTTATCCTTGGTGCACTAGTCTTTCACCATCTACATGGGGCGCAGTATAACACCAGGTGAGTGTTTCTAGCAATACAGCAATGGTGGTCAGTGTTACCTCTACCATTTGCTCTACCTTTAGATGAAACATTGATGTGGAAAAATTTTAATCAGTAAAACACAATTTTTTTTTTTATATGATAGGCTTATATATGCACATTATTCCAAAAAGAGTGTCAGTGAAAAGAATTCATTTGTGGAGTTAAATTGTTAAATGTTTGTCTCATTATCAAGGGAAGAGGACACACTGGTCAAGCAGCAGCCAGAGTTTCAAGTCATTCAGAATCTGATCAGTCGTCTCCCTAATGGTCAACAAGTGCTTGATGAAGTTAGTTCTCACAGTTGCAGATAGCACTGTACCTAATGACATTGTAGTCCTTTTGCATCTTGTACGTTTGTTGCAGTGTGAAAAATGTTTTGTTCTTTCACTGTAGGTCAATAGCGCTATTGAAATGTGTTCAGAAATGCATAACATCAAAGATGCAATATTTGAAAATAAAAGAAAAATGGAAGCAATTTGTGAGGATTATCAGATACAAGTGAGTATATTTTTTACTTTAACCTTTTTTTTTGCATATTTGTATGTATGTGAGCAAGGTTTATGAAAGATTCATATGATAAATGCATTGTGTGTTTCTTTTTCGTTATTATTATAGGGAAGCAGTACAAAGGCCTATTTCTTGCAAAGAACCCTTCAGAGTCTTGAGTCTTACTTCTACTTAATAGTGTTCAATGCTTATCTTCATGATCAGGTACTGTAACATGCATTATTATTATTATTATTATGGAATGCATGATCTACACAGTATTTATTTATCTTTCTTTGCTTTTCTGAATCTATCTCAGTCCGAGTCCACATTGTCTTTCTCTGTATACATTTTCACATTTTTTTTTCATTATAGATTTTATGTGATCTGTCTTTCTCTATCATTGGCATCTAGTATCCTCAGATGTTTGGTCAGAGTTTCAGTCAGTGGCTGTGTGTGAATGCATGGATCTACAGGCTGCTTGGCAGTATGAACCGTTCTGAGCTCTTAGCACCAGCCAGACTTATCACTGATGGAACCAGGATACTGGTACGGTTTTTTGTGATCATTGTTATACAGTATATTAGAAGAGAGTTCTGTCGATCTTTCATGTGACTTGGAATGTAAAGCTCAACACAACACATCTACACATTTACCCCAGAAACACACTGCTCACTAAAAATAATTTTTATAAAACATTTGTTTGTAAGGTGGCCAGTGAGTTTTTGGTACCAGACGTACTTGGTACAGCCAAGGAAATGAGGGTGGCCAACTTCAGACGAGTTCTTAAGACAACTGTGTATGGCCCAATGGCTCAAGCATAATTTTTTTTGAGTGAAAAGCTACGAATAAACTAAATCTTATTTCAGGCTGTTTCTATTGTGCTAACTACCCCGAACTGCAAATGATACTGGAAGGTAATGGGCAGATGTTCACCTCTCGAGAACCAGGCTGTCCTGAGCAACCAATCCAAGTGTATGTGCAGAACCCACAACAACATGAGGTACGTCCAGTACTTGGTGGCTACATATTTAACATATAGTTTCAGCTCTTCAACGCTGCAGCTTTTTAAACGCTTTCAGATTCAATTATCTGAACTGATCTAGAATACGTGAAGATGGATATAACTTCAGAATTATTGGCACCCTTCAAGAAAACATTTTTAAAAATAAAAATAAGCTTTAATATAATGACTCAAACTGTACACGACTAGAGAAAATACTTGCCTTTCTTCTTACCAAGAATATTCTCATAAAAATTTCTTTAAAAAATATAAATAGTGGTATTTTCTCTCAACAACATGTATGTCAAAATTAGTAAAGAGTTTTCTGCACAAACTAGATAGTTGTTGACATGGACAAGTCAAATAATGAATTTACAAATACATAAGGAATTAAGTTTCAAAAGTCTCAAACACATAAACGTTTGCCTGAGAGAAGACAAATGTGCCATGGTGAAAAGGATGGTGAATGAGGCAAAGATCCTTGGGTTGTCAATTTTCAAAATAAACTATTAGACACCTCCTCCATAACAACAAGCTGTTAACATTGCATGAAGGAAGCAACCAACAAAATGCAGCCGCTAGACTGTACCAGCATCACTGCAAATAAAATGTGTTCTGGTCAGATGAGACCAAAATTGAATGCTGAATCTGTGGGAATATAAAACAAAGAATATATGAGTTTTCTGTGGTGGACTGGTCTAAGATCAGCCTTGTTGGAGACGATGTTATTGTCAGTGCTTTTATTTTTTCCAGGGTAGACTTCAACCAAAATTTATTGTGAAAGTGATGATCATTTGGAAATCAGTGATTTGTAGAAAAGTTAACTATTTAGATAATAACTTTTGTTTGAGGAAAAAAAAAAACACAATGAAACTGTACAGCATCTCTATACACTTAAGCTTAAACATTGGTTTAGATAGATAGATAGATAGATAGATAGATAGATAGATAGATAGATGATAGATAGATAGATAGATAGATAGATAGATAGATAGATAGATAGATAGATAGATAGATAGATAGATAGATAGATAGATAGATAGGAAGGAAGGAAGGAAGGAAGGAAGGAAGGAAGGAAGGAAGGAATTTAGTTCTTGGAAGGTGCAAATAATTCACTGTATACCAGTAAGTTGTGTTTCGCATCTTGATGTCATACTAAAAGCTTTAGGATGAGCTATTGTCAAATCTCACATTGATTAACAGGGGTAAAATCACAAAACGAACTACGTTCAGCAGAAATAATATTGTTTTGTAGACACTGGAGCTGGCACTAAAGGAGGATATTCTCAGGTGTGAGAAGTGGCTTGAGGTAGTTCTTGAACAGGAGAAGCAGATGAGAATGCTGAAAAGCTGTCATACTGTCCAAGAAGTCTTTGCCAAGCAAAAGAGCATTTATCCAGGCCTCACATATCAGCGTATCCCTCTTACTGACTGTTGTGCTCCAAAGGAGGAGGTAATACAACACATTTCAGGATTCCTCTAAGTGCCAAGAACTGTAAAAGATTACACTTAAATGACATATAGTGTTAAAGATATTAACTATTACTGCTGCCTTTTAGTTTTTTGACCAGCTGTTAGAGGCCATGAAGTGCAGTCTTGGTGAGGACCCTAGCTCCGCTTTTATCTTCAACTGCAGTGATGGGAAAGACCGAACCACCACAGCCATGGTCATCGCCACACTTACTCTCTGGCACTTCAATGTAGGTCATACTGTCTAGAGTGAACATTTTTACTGCAATGCATCCTGGCATCATAAATGATCATTCTCAGACTGATCAAAGATATAACATCATAATGATTTCTTCAGGGCTTTCCTGACTGTGTGGATGATGAAATTGTAAGTGTCCCAGATGCAAAGTACACAAAAGGAGAGTTTGAGGTACAGTTTTATCCTTGTTATTATCTTTGAACCACTTTCAAACATGTTCCAGCAACTTTGCTGGTTAGGAATAAAAAAAAAAAAAAGAAAGAAAATTCTTAACTAGGTCGTTTTCTGTATAAACCTCCCCAGGACAATATTAATGTAGCATCACAGTTTTGTTTTTGGTGCTAGTGTTTATTTAACATGGTGTGTTTGCATGTTCAGGTGGTGATGCAGGTGGTCAGACTGCTCCCTGATGGTCACCGTATGAAAAGAGAGGTGGACATGGCCCTAGACATGGTCAGCGAGACAATGACTCCCATGCATTACCACTTACGGGAGATCATTATATGCTCGTATAAACAGGTGAATTTTTGTGCCTGTACTTCAAGCTTATTAATCTAATCAAGAAGAAGACAGTATTGTTACATTTCAGTTGATGGGTGTCAATTTTCTTCATATAGTTAATGGGCCCTCGTACTTTATAGTTGATTTGTGCATATTAGTGGGTTTTTCTGACATTAATAAGTGAATAATAACAGAAAAAATGATGGCTGATTTCTTAAAAACCCAAATACTGAACTCTCCAGAAATGGCGAGTCAGGTACATTTCATCAATATGTATGGCCAAGGACAACAAAAAGGAGCCTTTTGACTAACATGGCAGATGACCAACCATAAACCTTTTGCAGTAGTGTATCTGTAAATGTGATTTTATGTTTACTCAGCATTGCCTGCTTCTAATTAAACCCTTTAATAAAATTGAAAGATTTGATGCCATGAACTATAGGTAAATATATAATGCACCAAAAAGCTCATTGGGTCACAGTCTTCAAAGGTTTCTTGATGAAAACCAGCACATAGAAATGCATCTAGACTGAAGTGTGCAGATCAGATTGCAGCTTTTACTATCCTGATGCTTGTCGCCAGAAATGCATTCAAAAGATATCAAGCCCTGTGTGGTCCATGGACCGAGCATCTGAGGATGAGGCAGGGCAAGGCACAAAAGAAAGAGTAGAAACAATAGAAGTAGTAGTAACAATCTCCATGATATGGCAAACCATATCGGGTCACTAATAGACATTCTTAGAAAATTCTTAGCAAAAGCCCATGTACAGTTTTAAATAATCTGATGGGACCATCTTTATCTCCCTTGAGCTCAGAACACCTCCTGGCGGTTGCACTTGACATGACAAGGATATAAAAAAATATTTAACAAAAAAACACCACCACCAACAACAAAAAAACCTCAACGAAACAGAAAGCAATAACCACTTAAACGGTTGCAGCATTTATTATTACAAATTTTTATTTATTTTGCGCTCAGCAAAAGAAAAAAAAGTCTTACCCCTACTAACAGAGATTTATTAAATAATAATAATAATAATAATAATAATAATAATAATAATAATAATAAAAACATACATACAGCTGGTAATCGATGCAAATCAAACCTCATCTATTTTTTAAAGAAGGAGGAAAAAAAGGTTTACATGGTTTACATTTAAACTCACTACTTTAT
Organism: Ameiurus melas; assembly: GCA_012411365.1. NCBI lineage: Eukaryota > Metazoa > Chordata > Actinopteri > Siluriformes > Ictaluridae > Ameiurus > Ameiurus melas. The sequence continues at coordinate 20,803,416 of CM022755.1, read as the reverse complement.
TGTATTAATGGTAAAAAAAAAGAAGAAAAAACGGATTTCAAACCTGTTGTTACCATTCAACTGAAATGTACAATATTACTCCAGTACTTTTCATTCAGCTTCCTCATTTCAGTGTTTTCCTTTCCAAATTTCAGCACATGTTGACATGTTTTTGCGTCAGATATCCTTTCTTTTATTTACAATTTAATCACCCTAAGATTTCCACTGTTATTTAATGGATTATTTGAAGAAAACATAAAAACAATCGTCACCATATGCAATCTTTATTACACAAATTGTACAATAAGTTTCATTTCTTGCGCGACAAATTAATCAAAACTATCAACAGACAGAAATATGAGAAATATAAGAAATATGCTGATTTGTCTGCACTTGCTAGGACCCTAACCCTCTAAGTGCTTGAGTACTACGATGTATTTGACGCAACACTAACTACGGCAACTCTAGAAGGACATCATTTATTAAAACTGCAATTTCACTTGGCCACTAGGTGTCGTTGTGGGGTTGTTTTAATGTGGTCGGCACTAGTTATGGGAAGTTCGGTTCATTTTACTGACTCGGATCTTTGAATCTCGTTCAGCAAAATGATCTAATCTTTTTTCGAGTCACTTCGTTCCTTTTAGCAGAATATAATTAAAACTTTACATGTTAAATTTCCCAACACATCTAGTACTTAATAAACTATATAAAAATAAACTATAGACTAATGCAGCCAAGTCCAAATCATGAGAAACAGAAATGATTAATAGTTTAGCTGGTCTTTAGGCCATGCAATCTGTTAGCACCTCCCGATCCGAGTCCTTCTAGTTCGAGTCATTGGTTCATCTCGTTTCTGGTACTGTATGGTGTATTGCCTAAGAGGCGGTCACCAGAACTACGAACAACTTGAACCCGAAGACCTGAGAGGTGAACTAATGATTTCCATGAATGGTACAGAACCAATAGTAATGTTGCAGTGCATGCCCAATCAAAAATGGACAAATCACACTCTGAGACAACTCGTTGTTCCCGGGTCATATTACAGATTCCATTCATAATGAACAAATCGTTCATGAACTACACATCACTAGTCGGCACACTTGTGTAAAATTTCATAAACACAGACTTTTCTATCCAGTACATTTTTGTATTGATTTTTTTGTCCCCTTAGTTTCTAGCATACAGACATGCATAGAATAGAGCCAAAGTCCTCCTTGTTCTGCCATCAGCTCTATATACTTTCAAATGACAAGTAGCAAAAAATGTGACATTTCGTCATCCTTCTCAGATCAAAACAGCAAAATCAGATGCTGAATTGCAGCAGTTACGTCTGAGAAGCCTGCAGTACCTGGAGCGCTATATTTACTTCATACTATTCAACAGTTACCTCCACCTGGAGAAGAAAGACTCCTGGAGACGACCGTTCAGCCTGTGGATGCACCAGGTGACAGTATATGCAATACACAGTGTAGACCAAAATACAGAGCTGACATGCACATGCTGTTACTCTGGGATAATAAACTAATTCTTGTTAACAGTAAAAGGGAAAAAAAAACTTTTTATTTTACTTTTAAAAATAATTATAACCATTTGTAGTGTAGGTGTTTTGGATTCATAAAATAGTTTTTCTTTGCAAAACACTGGTTTCAGAATTATTGGCACACTCAATTTATTTTTTGTGAATAACACTACAATGTCTAACATTCCTCCACACAGAACATTTCAAGCTCCTTTATATTTTTACGTCTGCTCATGTAATAAACTTCTACTTCAATTCTCAGGATTTCGATAGGTTTTAAATCCAGACACTCAGCTTGCCACTGCAAAATATTCATTTTGTGTCCTGCAACCATTCCTTTGTCTGTAGTGATTTTGATGTATTTTCTTGTGGAAAGGTCCATTTATAGTCGAATTTTAACCTCTTGACAGAAGCAACCACATTTTGTAATTACTAAAATTTGTGATATCAATGTGTTCACATGAGCATCTAAAAAAAACAAACAGCCCCAAAACTTCAGTGATGCACACCATATTATCTCTAATATATTTATATAAATGGTAAATGGGGCACTTATATAGCGCTTTTATCCAAAGCGCTTTACACTGTGTCTCATTCACCCATTCACTCACACACTCACACACCAATGGTAGCAGAGATACAAGGCAGTTCCAAAATTTACCCTTATTCATTAAGGGCATGATTGTGCATAATTAAAAATAAATAAAATAATTATATATATATATATATATATATATATATATATATATATATATATATATATATATATATATATATATGTATATATATATATATATGTGTGTATATATATATATATATATTGTTATATATATATATATATATATATATATATATATATATATATATATATATATATATATAAATTTTAGTTAGACTTGACTTTTTTTTTTTTACTCATTTTGTTTACTCATTTTTAATAGGAGTAAAGAGTCAAATGTAAAAACATATATATAGAAATATAATACAATTTATTTATATTATTTATATATATATATATATATTTTGTATAGTTTTAGTTGCATTAACAGCATCAGATAACCGCTACAATGTAGATGCATGGAGTTTTGCTGTTTAAAATATGAATTAACTGTTTGAAAGGAAATCTTGTCTCATCTCTTTGCATGATTTGGCAGGTGGCAGCACGAGCCGGCATCTACGACTTCCTCAACCAGCTGGGCTTCCCTGAGTTTGAGGCACCTAAATGCTGTCCATTGGCCAGACTACGCTACCGTTGGAGACAGTATAATGCTTACTTGCTGCCCATCCGTGGAGAGCTCATCTGACAGAATGCTAGCTTTTCACAGAGGATTCAGATTGGGCTGTTTTACTATTCGGGACACTATTTTAGGTTTGATGAGCAGTGGCTCAGTCAATTTTGGGCAACTGATTAGAACGTTAAGAGTGCAAATGCCAGTACCACCAAGCTACCGCTTGAGTAAGGCCCTTAACACCCTAACTGCTCAGCTCAAGTGTAAGGATGAAAGTGCCTGTGAATTTAACAAGTGGAAATGATGATTCACATCTCTGATTATTCCTAAATGTATGATACTGAATTAAACTTCTGAGGTTGTGCAAATTCAGCTGTGTTGTCAAATTTCCCCCAAAGATTTTACCCCCTTTTCTAAACTAAGCCAACACAGACTATATATGATGCACAACATGGCAAACCTGGAGGTGCATGGGTTACAACAGCAGATGATCACATCGGGTTCCACTCCTTTCAAGAACAGAAATCTTAAGCTACAGTGGACACAGGCTCACCGAAAAAGTGAATAAAACGTGGTGTTTTTCCAATCTTCAACTGTCCATTTTTCACACCCTTATGTGTAAACTCTAGAAACATTTGTGCATGAAAATCCCACTAGATCAGCAGTTTCTGAAATACTCAATCCAGCCTGTCTCGCACCAACATCTATGCCATGGTCAAAGTCACTGAGATCACATTTTTTCCCATTCTGTTGTTTGACGTGAACGTTAACTGAAGCTCTTCACCTGTATCTGTATGACTTTATTAATTGCACTGCAGCCACATTACTGGATCTGTATAATTACATGAATTAGCAAATGTACAGGTGTTCCTCTTAAGTGGCTGGTGAATGTATATTTATATAATATACTGTATATAGGGTTTTCTGTGAGTGACTTGTTATACTATTTTTAGAACCTGGCACCACCAATTATGATTTCTTTTTTATTATTATTATTATTACAGTGTCTGATGTGTAGAAGCAGGATGAAAACTGAGCTTCTGTGTTTGATCGTCTGAATTAAGGTATCAAGGCAGAGGAAAAAATACTTTAAGGCATGGTCTCTGAAATTTGTAATAATTACCTGTAAGTTGAAAATGTAAATGGTAAAAACAGTGTATCTGAACACTTAAGTATGCTCCACCTGTAAGAGTTATAGCATAATTCAGCAAACATTGAAAAGTAGTTTATTGATTTGTTTTTCTCGCTTATCTGAATTGTATAGGGTGTCATTTGTTATAACACTCTGCTTAGCATGTCCCTTTAGTCTCTGAAGCACGAACTTGTGTAGTCATATACAGCTACAGTGTTTTCCACCTGTTATACTCATGAAATGAAAAACTCGATGCTCTTTATGAGTAGATGATCATGAAGACTCAAAATTATTTTTATTATTATTTGGAGTTTGAGTTAAGTAGATTTCTACACATCTTTGAATTTTCCCTATTGAGTGCTGTCTCTTCTCCGGAAAGAGTCCATTTTTGTTTGTGTCGCTGAACAAGTTCTGTTCTGTTTTGAATGTTTACTCGGGTAGACACACTCTCTCTGAGGAGGAAAATGAAAATGCTAATTAAAATACAGATTATAACAGAAATCTGTAAAAGTAATAGCTAACAGTATGTTGTATTTGAAATACTGTACATCGTTAATATTAGATACATGTACTGTGTGTCAGGCTAAAGTTGTCTATGAATAATATGTTTAGATTTTTATGATATTATAGTCATACAATTTGTCATGTGTTATATCCTTTGACTGGTCAATGTAATGCATGACCACTTTGAAGCTTGTATGATTAACATTGTATACATATATACATTCTGAAACAATGTCCCAAAAATATCATTTAAATGAGTCTGTTTTTAAATGTAAGTCTTCTACCTGTAAAGCAGAGGCTCTCTGATGAGCTGCAGACAGTATTGTACAGGGGTGTCATAGAAGCTAACAGTGGTAACAAATCTGACAGAAGGGTCCATCTTCACCACAGTCTCAGCCGTAGTGCTTATGAGTGGAGCGTCCACTTCTGCCTTGGCACTGACAATTAGTGAGAACCTAAGAACCACACCAGATTCTTCTTTATAAATTCCCCACGAAAAATTAATCTATGGATCATTATAAGTGCTCGTAAGGAAGGACATAAAGAATAGAAATGACAATAATAATCATAATGCACACACACATTAGCGTCATTTCACATTTGGATCATATATAGAATTTTACATACTTGTTATTGACCGAGGTTTTTGACTCTTGAGTGAATAAGCTGAATGCCAAATCAGCTGATGCATCAACAGAAAGACCACCATGAAAAACACCATGAGCTTGTAGTCCAGACTGGAGAATTAGACTCTGACAGAGGTAAGAGTAAGAGTTCTGCTTTGAATGTTTTCTGCTTTGGGGTTATCTGCAAATGCTTTAATATGTTGATTTGATCTGATTTTAATAATTATTTATTTATACCATAATGTGTCATGATTAAGTACCTCAGATAGTCAATTCTGAGAGTACAGGATGAATTATGGAATAAAACATCAATGATCAATTAATAAAGTACAAAAAATGCATCTCAAAATTTTTACCTGTCTGTGATCAAGAATGAGAATATTTCCAGAGATAATGTTCATGGGTCCATCACCTGCGGAGAAATACTTGCTCATTAAGTCTCCATAGCCCTGGAAGAAGACAATGGGCTGGATCTGCACACCCAGAAACATGGCTGACATTCCTGCCATTAACTCTTCCTCTTCTGCTCCTGTTGCTTCAGTCCCAAACAGAGAATCAAGACCACTTGTCTCTAGAGAAACCTGGGGCATACAAAAATACAAGCTATCTGTTGTTTCTTCCTTTCTTTGTAATGTCAACTAGATGGTAGGTGACTCTCGTCTATGAACAATTAATGTGTATTGTATCTTTATGAAAATTCAAGTTGTCTTGGTAACTCTTAATTATACAGTAATTAAACAGCATTGTGCAATAATGACTTAATGATGTTCAGTTCAATTGTGCTCATTCATTAGTGGTGGGTTTATGAAAGTGTGTAAATAACACTCCACGTAATGTATACTGATTACTTTAACATACTCTTTTCCAATATGCGGGGACATTTCTAAATCATGCCTAAAAGTGCCTTTATGGTCCATGTTACAAGAATTTCTTTACATTAGCTAGTGAATATTACAGTCGCTTTTTGTACCTGCAGTAAATGCAATCTTCTCCCTCTGGTTTGGGCATAGAAATGACTATTGCTTTTCTTTGGAGCTCCAGACTCAGAAAAGAGGAATTCAAAGTCATATGATGCCAGCATGTTTTTGTTCTCTGTGGAGCATTAAACATATTAAAATGAAAAATACCCTCATGTCACATAGCATATTCAGCACTATTCTCACTCAGTTTAAATTCATTTATATAAAGTTGGTTGGATGACAAAAATAGAAGCAATAACTCTAATAAGGTAAAGATTTAGAATCTGGGAAGTGAAGGGAAACGTTTAATACCTGTCATCAGTCCAGCATATGATGAAGAACAACCAGATCGTGCAAGATGGAAATAATTATTCAGTTTTGGATCTTTCAACACATTATGAATGACATTTCTAAAAAGAGATAAACAGATTTTTGAGAAGCAGAGAAAGATATATATATATTTTTAATTTATATCAAAGTACACTCCTGGATGAAAATAATAATAATATTTAAAAAAAAAATGTCCAAGCACAAAATGGCAAAATATTATGCTTTTAATGGTCTTAACAACAGGTCATTGGTCAGAAAATTAGCAAGAATTAAACAAATAAATAAAGGAACTTAGTATGGGATAGCTTTTCCCTTTGATTTATTTAAAAGTTTAAGCCTTGTAGGTAAAATTGCAGATCATTTTGTACACTTTATTTTGTGTTTTTGAATTTTATACCAAGTATTTTAATCATTATCATGATTTTACCTTTGTGTACAAGAAGTGTATATAAGTAAATTTCCCTGTTTTTATCTTTTTCCCCCAAACAGCTCAGTGCTGCAAAAGTAAATGAGCATGTTGGTGGCACAGGAGGTCTCAGGAGTGCATTTGTTTAATTCTTGTAAATTTTCTGACCAATGATTTGTTGTTAAGACCATTAAAAGCTTAATATTTTGCTATTTTGAGCTTGGCCCTTTTTCTTTTCTTTTCTTTTTATTTTTTTCTTGAAGATCATATATCTTGTAAAAATATAACTAAGCACAAGGTGTAGAAAAATCCCTTAAGGCAATGCTTTGAAGAAAGAAAACATTTTTAATTCTTAATAAATTTTTTAATCTTCAAGGAAATAGATCCTACCTGGCAGGAGAATCTGACCGTAGCACGCTCATAATTTTGGTGGTAAGAAACTTGGAGACCTCAGGCTTTTCTTCTGCAATTTTCAGGATTATCTCTCGGACATCTATGTCCAGAGGATCATACATAAGCAAGAGCTGAGCAGCATCCAGACGAACAGGAATGGAAAAAGACTTCTTTCTTTGGTTAAATATGTCTCTGGCATGCTCCTTAACCTAACAAGAGAGTGCATAACAAGGTAATTATGCATGCAGTATGTGCCCTGTTTACACAGAGGTGGCATTGGCTATGCAGTGGTTTCTTTTGTTTTCCCCTCACTCTTTCTACAAGACTTTAAATAAAGAAAATGTTTATTCTACCTCTTTTGTGATATATTGAGATGGAAAGCCCTGCAATGCTGAGAGTACAATGCTTGACACAGATTTGGAGTGGTCAATATACCGGAGAAGGACAGGCACTGTCTCTGGAAGGTGAGCACTTTTTAGAGCTAGCAGGTAGGACTTTATCTCTCTTTCTTCAGTGGATGCACTCAGCCCTTTCACAAGAAGTCCCTTAGCATGTTCAACTTCCTTGGATGTAGAATACAAAGTGTCTTACTAAAATGTAGGCAAATATATAAACATAAAATCTAAAAATAAACGGGGGGAAAAATCATTGTCATATATTTTACCTGAAGGTAGCACATGTCTGCAGAACACATTTTCCGGATTACTGTCCCAAGAACAATGAGAGCCATTTCATGTGTCTCCCACTGTGCAGATGTGTGTGTAAGGATGCGCTAGAAGACAAAAAATAAAATGTATAATTAAGTAAAAAGTTAGTAATTATAACTCAATAGTAAATACAGTTTAGAAATTCACTTACAGTGATGATATTAATTAAATGAGTGGATGGCTGAGAAGAGAATGCACAGGCGTAGAGGAATTTCTCCATCAGCGGTGATGTCTTTGAATTTGGGATATCGATAAAAGAGACAAGGGCCTCCAAGGAAGCAGGTGTAGAGGCCGCTGCAGCCGCATCTATCAGAATAGGACTAAAGAAATAATAATAATAATAATAATAATAATAATAATAATAATAATAATAATAATAATAAATCAACAACCCTGATGGCACAGAAACAGGCATAATTATTTACTTTATACTTACACAAATTTGGCATGAGCCTTTTTCAAAATATTTTTTATTTGAATCATTTCCAGATTTCGCAGGGATTCTGACAGCTGGAGGAACATGTTCACTGTCGTTGACTGAGTGTGCAACTCTTTTGCTTTCAAATGAGCTAGGATTTTAGGAACCTAAAAGAAAATTTCAACAAAAAGTGAACTGGTTTTCTGCATTTTTAGATTTCTTTTATCTTGTGTTTTTACATTAATTGTGTCTTCTTTGAGTAACTAAAGATCCATTATAAACACTTAGTTTATATAATAAATCCTGCTTAAACCACTTGTTTCAGGATCATGACATTACAACGGCATTCTTAAGACTGTATGTGTGTTTTGTAGCTACAAATTAGTTAGGCATTACAATGTGAGAAATCATTGTAACTTACTGAATATCTCTTGGTGGCAGGCTGTCTGACAGCAGGTATTGCATGAATGGTATGATTCACATAGCCTGCCTTGAGAGAGCTGAGCATGTCCTGCAGTGCTCCCTGTGCCTCATTAGGACCAGAGTGTGTAGATAAGAGCTGCAAAAACTGCCTAAAGACAATTGCACAGATTTCACCACATGCACAATTTCAGTCTCATGCACAATCATGACTTAATCTTATAGTATGAGTGTGGTCTGCTTATAATGCAACATATTTTTAAATGCCATCTGGTTCAACCAAACAATCATGCAGTATACCTTGAAGAAATGTGGATTCCTACTGTAGGATATTCATCCAAAACCAGTGAGCGAAATTCCTCTGAAATGACTGATTTTATGTGGCTACCATCCATAGTGAAAACTGTTTCAGAGCTCCCACCTGAACTCACCCTAAGGAGCTAAAGTTACAGAAATATTTAGGACAAACATAAAAATACTTTTTTTATTGTTTAATAAATCAAAATTCTTAGAAGTTTCAGTGCCACCCTAGGGCTATAGGGTACATGTCTGCTCTTAATAGAATATTGTGAATATGGTATAGTAACAATATTAGTTCTGTGGTATTCAACTCTGCTGTTAACAGTTAAATTTGCAGCATGTCAATTGTGTAGCAAAGTCAGGCGAGCAGGAAACCTGCAGAGTTATTTGTTTTAGGTTCAAGATTTTACGTTACTGTTTGCCCAAATAAAAAGCTCACATGACCCTTGGTCTGCACAACTGTGTGCTGTGTTCTCTGAGCAGCATACTCCTAACATTTTTACACAGTGCAAAATAAGATTCCATCATACATTATGCACAATCACTTAATACGACAGTTCCAAGCTCTTATGACTAGAGAACATGTAATATTTATACCTGGTTAGCGAACATCTTCTCATCAGTCATTCTCTTTTCACAGTTTTCATGATGTTTGACTCTGATAATGTCATCCCCTGACATATGGTATGAGACCTGGCACTGTCCTGTTGTGTCATCCTGAATTAAAATGAGTCATAAGCCAAAAATATTTTTATTAACTGGATATCAAAAGTATAACTATATAGTAAATTAACACTGAAGTATTTAACTGTAGTATCTGAAAGTGACTTGAGTAAACTGGTGCTGAAAATGTGAAACAACATGACTTTAAAATATTGGATTTAGATTTTTTTTTTTTTTAAAAGAAAAGAAAACGTTTTCAGCTTACTTCTTTAATGATTCCAGACTGAGCTTGAATTTGGAGCAGCATCGCCAATCCTTTTTTGAAATTCAAGCTGACCGTGTTGTCCGAAGAAACATCAAAAACTCCTTTAATCTAAATATATCAAATAGATGTTACTGGACATTTTATTTAAGTTTGGCAAAGGCATTACATGACAAATTGGAGATCCTTATGTTTTATACTAGGTCCTCTAGTAAATCCCTGTGAATTCTGATTTTTTTAAATTAATTTTAGAAATGCAATGCCAGAGAAACAGGAAGAGATGAATTAAAAAGATAATCAAATACAGTTTATGTCAGGTGTTAATCGTTTTGAAACCAGTGCAATACTCCCTGTGGGTTAGGATCAAAATATAACCTATTGCATATGTTATTTTCATGAGTGCCAAATATTCTTGAGGGCACTGTACATTTCCACATTGAATCTAGTAAGGACCATCTAGTTTAAAGACATAGTACCTGCTTCAGCAAGCTTTCCTCATTCTTTATTCCTTATTATTATCAAGAGTAATATTTAAATAATTTATTTTGAAAGACATCTGTGTAGTTTCTGCACTGACTCTGTAAGAGTGATTAATCTCATCCACAAATAGCTATACTGACTGCAGTTTTCCCAGCTAGGTTGAAACTAATTGATGAGTTGTGTTGGTTTTGCTTCTGCTTGATTTGTATCAAAACCTTTAGCAACACTATTACAGGGCATATGTGCTCTACTTGAGTATTCCATTCTTCAGAAGAATAAACATACCTTTCCTGAGTGAATATGCACAAGAAATGGTTCCTTAAAATGTTCAGAGCCACTCGCCATGTCACCAAGGATCACAGGTTTGCTGGTGGAGTCACTTGAATTGGGATTAAGTTTTAAATTTTGAATCTGCAGAAACATTGTGCAAACCACATTAAAAAAAAAAAAGTTTCCCAGTCCCTTGCAGGTGAAAAGCGATTCATGTAGACCAGCAATATTAGGAACATTAAATATTATATATCTTAAAAATCCTTAAGCTTGAAAGTCCTTTATTTCTAATATAAAACTTACTTGTAATTGCAGAAGTTGTTCTTGCTGGCTGTTCCTCCATAGCGAATGGATGTGTATGGTTGCTAGGACAGTGAATGCAGTAGCTTCTCCAAAATCCTCAGAGATGGGAGCCACCTCCATAGACGTGCTGTACTCATACTCATACAGAACCCCCGAATCGAAGTGGAGGCCTGTACTGAGCACAACTGAAACACCAGCACTGTTTATACTCAATGAAGTACAGAAGTGTTAAGTAACTCATAGTGGAATTATCAAATGCATAAGCAGGGTGAAAAATACAGAAATCAATAGCACAGTAGTACCAAAATTAGAAACAGCTGTATTTCAGTTATGCATCAGCTGTTTGAAATTAAACATTAGAAATGTCATTAATCAAACAGAAGACAAGAAATATTGTGGAAAACATTTTGAAGGAGCATTAAATCCCTCATGAAAAATCATATAGATTAATGAAATTACCTTTACCAATCACACTGTCCCTAATTCCAATAAGAAAAAGAAAGCAGAATGTCAAACAAACGTATGGCTTCATCTTGGTGGACTGGAGCTGCAAGAATATTCTGGCAGGTTTACTCGGTCAGTCTGACAAAGAACAGAGTCAACAAAAAAGCTTTACCAATGAAGGAGGAGATGATGAAATATAGAAACTGACCATCCGCCAATACAGAGATGTTTTGTACTGTGGCTTAAATACCTGTAATGAATTGCTCCATGTCAACATGTACTTCTTCAAAAACTAGTGTTTATTCAGTAACATCAGTTTCTTTTCTGTGTAGCAATAAATGATCATTGTATTACATGGCACAGAGGTGAAATGGATAGTAATGCCATGTCACAACTCAAGGGTCCTCAGCTCCAATATGAGCTCAGGATATTGTCTGTGTGAAGTTGTTCATGTTCTCCACATACTCATGTAGGTTTCCTCCTCATTCCCCAGTTTCCTCCCACCTCAAAAAAAAAAATCAGGTAGGTAGGTGGATTATCTACATTAATTACACACAGGTGTGAATGAATGTATACAGTATTTTAAATGTCATATGTATTGGATTTAATTATTGGATTTCCATGATTGTTGCTTTTTCAATAATTATACTGATTTAAATAATAAAAAATACATCTATCTCATTAAAGCATATTATGTTCTATCATCAAGGGGACCAAGAATTTATTACCTTTTATTTTTACCCTACATGATGTTGCTTTATGTGAAATAAAAAGCAAAAAAAACACAACCCTCCTCTAATCATGAGGGCACGTAATGACATGGTGCTACTGATCCAACATGACTCAGATTTGCCAAAGAATGTTTGAAAAAGGTCTCTCTGACCTCTCTCTTTGGTCACACTACTAGAAATATAAGGTTTATCTTAAATCTACAGTAACTCTAGTATAAACTGAAGTATAAAGTTTACCTTTACTTTAGAAGACATCAAATATTTCGAATTTTCACATTTATCATAGCAAATCGGTAAGTAAACCTGAGATAAGGTGGATAGTGGCAGAGAGCACAATGACACCACTGAAATGTGTACAAAGTGAAATACCCTGTGCCTACAGATAAAACTCCACAGCTGATTGGTTTAAACATAAATAAATCTAATGTTGTAGCATCTAGGCATGCCATTTTAGGCTGCATGTTTGAAAAATTCCCTAGGTTTTATAGCAAATGATTTTTGCATTATCTACTTTTAGGGTGATAATCAGGAAAGAATTTTGATGTCTGATGCCCTTGCAAAAACCATTTAAAGATTCAGAACCTTTGCTCTGCTACTGAATTTAATCGACGAGGTATTTTCATACCAAAACGAATCTGAATTCTCTGTAGTATGGCTATTCATTTTAAACTGGCTCTTCCTTATCTCTTGTGTTTTAACACAGGTTAAAAAGCAAGACTTTCAGCATGATATAATGATCATCATTATGTGTGCAGTAAAGAGTGCAGCTATTCCACCACTTATGTGCCACTATTATTGTAACATTCCTTGTTCTCCTGTAACATGCTGCTTCTATATACCAGGAGTTCTGCATTTACAAACACCTTTACATTAAGCCATTAAAACATCTAGGTTATAGTAATGGAGTCATTTGATTTTGTCGTTCCCCAACTTGAATGTATCACACCTCTACACCAGTGGTCTTCAATCTAATCTGCAATGATAGGAGAGACAGTTGTTTGAAGACCAAGAACAAGTAACTAACAAGTGAAACTGAGACTTCTGTTTGGTTGACATGAAAACCCACAGTTACAACAATCTTTTTCATATAATACTGAATACCCCTGCTTTACATTATGTTTTTCAATTCAATTCATCCATCCATCCATCCATCCGTCTTCAACCGCTTATTCCTGCTTCAGGGTCGTGGGGAACCTGGAGCCTATCCCAGGAGGCATTGGGCACAAGGCAGGGTACACCCTGGACAGGGTGCCAGTCCATCGCAGGGCACAATCACATACACACTCACACACCCACTCATACACTATGGACACTTTAGACACACTAATCAGCCTACCATGCATGTCTTTGGACTGGGGGAGGAAACCGGAGTACCCGGAGGAAACCCCCACAGCACGGGGAGTACATTCAAACTCCGCACACACATGGGAATCGAACCCCGGACCCTGGAGGTGTGAGGCGAATGGGCGAACGTGCTAACCACTAAGCCACTGTGCGCCCAATTCAATTCAATTCCATTTTATTTGTATAGCACTTTAAACAATAAACATTTTCAAAGGTAGCTTTACAGAAATCATTATGTTGATTTAAATCTTAATAAGCAAGCCTGAGGTGATAGTGGCAAGGTAACTCCTGAGTCTAAATAAAGAAACCTTGAGAGGAACCAGACTAAAAAATTAACCTGTTCTCTTCTGAGGAACAAAGCATTACCAGAGAGTTACCAGTGAAAACGGGGATAATGCAATATAGAATCTGAACAACTTCCAATACAGAGATGTTTTCTGCTGTGGCTTAAATACCGGTAATGAATAGCTCCATGTCAACATGTAATTCTTCAAAAACTAGTGTTTATTCAGTAACATCAGTGTCTTCTCTGCGTAGCTGAGCATATCAGAGGAACACCAGATTGGTCTATTATAAATAATTACTCTACCACAAAGTGTGCTGAAAGGACCAAAGTTCAGTTTGTTTGCTGTTGGTCTTCTAACATATCAGAAATCCCTGAGACTTCTCTACACATATAGCTTATTATTATAAATATATTATATTACTATATTTTTATATAACAGATATGTGAAAATGTAAGCTACAAAATTTTATTTGTACAATGAGGTTGATGGCTGCAGTGCCAGACTGTCTTTAACATCACGTCTACGTTAATTTATAAGCACTGAGTAAATATTGTAGGCCAATACAGAAGGGATAACCTCAGCTTTGTAACCCAAAAGTGGATGACTTATCAAAGTATTTAAAGTAAATCATTTAAACTTTCCTAGAACATGTAACATAGGGGAACATTCTGCAAGCTATCATGGGTTAACACAAGGTTAGTGCATGGTACAAATGATTTAAAAGTTATGGGAATGTTTGGGGAAACATTAGGAAATGTTTTCTGAACTATAAGGCACAACAAAATGTTATATTTCCAGAAAACCAACTGTGTTGTGTTATCAGAAGGTCTCAGGAAGTAAAAAAAAAAAAATATATATATATATATATATATATATATATATATATATATATATATATATATATATATATATATATATATATAATTTAAGCTACTGAGTTATAAATAGGTACAATATCATGTCTTTAACATCGTCTTTTTTTCTTTTCTAAATTACTGATTAATTATTATTAATAATAATATTAATATTAATATTATTAATATCTTAGGCCAATACAGATAGCCCTGGCTATTAAAGCAAATACCAATAATTCATTCAAGTAAAACGGCTACAGTGCTATGTAGGACTATGATATTTTGCTGGTCTTGACTCTAAACACTGACCTTCAGCAGCAGTAAAATTTATATCATAAACAGCGAGTGGGTTGTTGCCATAGACAAGATTATAGTTTAGTTCTTTGTTGCTCTATTTTTTTTAAATAATAAAATATCCCTCTATTTTAATTTTTTTCCGATTACTTCCAAATCCCATCATTGTTTCCGTTTCAAATACTTTCGTGCAGTGAATGCATTTATTACACCCCTAACACCAAGTCATTTTCTTCAGTTCGTCTTTTTTTTTTTTTTTTTTTTATTTTTTTATAGTCAGGCAATAACGCGGCCACCCAAACACCGATCCGGTCAGGCATATTGCTGGGCACTTCCAGGTCCTCCTTCCTTTTTTTCGCCCCTGAGCTAGTCGACGCAAAGATGGTGAGTTTCCCTGAAAGTAATCTAATAGAATCCTTGCAATCATAAGCACCAAACTTACCAAATAAGAAAAATAAAATCCTATATAATGTCTCTGAATGTAGTAAGGCTATATTGAGATGAATATAGAAGTCTGAGTTTATTTTTGTAGTGTAATACGATGCGGTAGCATGTAGGTCTGTGTTTAGCTCTTACCCTGTTACCGAGGGCTCAGTCCGGGCTCGTGCTCCAGGTACGCTGTGTATGAGGAAAGACTGCTTGTAGAAATTGGCTGTAAGATATGGAACATTTAATTTTCTTGAGTTTTTAATTATTGTACCTGGTATGTGGTTATTAAACGGCCTAGTGTAGTTAGCCCAATGCTAAGCTAGTTAGCATCCAGGTGTTTTCTGCTGCATCTCAGGTCCTCTTCAAATAAAGTTAGCTAGCTTTGTTAGTAATTAGTGCTGGGTGCAGTATGTTAGAAACTGCTGGCGTTTTTTTTGTTTGTTTTTGTGGAAATGTTTTCGCAAGTGATGCTTGTGGCCAGGCCTTTAACTCATTGAGTTGAAATGAATTCTAACGTCTTGGTGAACATTTGTATCTCAATTCTCATAGTTCATATTTATTTGCTTAATTGTAAGTCTGAGTAACTTGTAAATGTGTGCATACACAGAATAACCGGTTTGTCCTTTTCTGTTTCAGAACGACAGTGTCACACTCAGGACTCGGAAGTTCATGACAAACCGCTTGCTTCAGAGGAAGCAAATGGTGAGTGAGGGTTTAAACAGTCTGGTGGTTAAACTGTACCTGTCTATGTTGATGTTTGATAAGCGACGCATGCTTTCCTTCTCAGGTTCTGGATGTCCTGCACCCTGGAAAAGCAACAGTCCCCAAGACTGAAATCAGGGAGAAGCTTGCCAAAATGTACAAGACCACACCTGATGTGGTGTTCGTCTTCGGTTTCAAGACTCAATTCGGTGGCGGCAAGACAACAGGTTTCGCCATGGTCTACGATTCGCTGGACTACGCCAAGAAGAATGAGCCTAAATATAGACTGGCCAGAGTGAGACATTCCTCTATGCTTTTTCGTTTCTAATTCTGAAGTAAAATCAAGTTCTTCAAGTGAAAGATGTAGAACAGATGAAAATGGTGACCGCTGTGTGCCTAAACCACTGGGTCGAGGCTGTCTATTCAGTAATGTTAGTCAGGCTTTCAAAAATGTGCTTTTTCTTCTTTTAGCACGGTCTCTATGAGAAGAAAAAGACCTCCAGAAAACAGCGCAAGGAGAGAAAGAACAGAATGAAGAAAGTACGAGGCACAAAGAAAGCCTCTGTTGGTGCTGCTGGCAAGAAGGTAGTGTTAATCTATTTACACATTTTCTATTCAACTTTCTCAGTTCTGTCCATACCATATTTCAGTCTTTATTTTATTTTTTTATTATTCTCACCGTTGCCATGTTTTTATGTCATCTTTCTTCTCACTTGTACATCTGGACTGTAGAAGGTAAAATCTCGTAAATAGACTAATTCCTATTAAAGACTTACTGGAGTGAGATCCCATAACGTGTTTCTTAATATCAGAATAGTCAGTGACCTGTAGTGTGCATATTATCGCAAGCTACTCATCCTGTAAGGCTCATTGTTTACCCGTTTGAGTTAAATTAGTAGTTTGTCAAAAATTAAATGTACCCTATTTTCCATTTATGCTGAATGTAACTCCTCAACTAAGATGTAGTTTGTGTCTGAAGTTTGATATTTTTGCTAAGTTATTGTAGGTTTGTCCAAAATCATGCAGTTGCTTATCTCAACAAACATCAGAACAAGTCTTTATTTATATTTTTAAAAAAAAGTCTAAATGAAAATGAAGAAAATCTTATCGCATAATTCCACCTTCAGAGCCACACCTACCTGCGTCTTAAGTGTGAAAAGTAAAAATGTAAAAACGTTTAGAGTACGGGTGTCTTCACACCTGGCTCGTTTGGAGCGTTTGTTTCAGAACCTGGTTCGTGGTTTTCCCTTGATTTGTTTAATTTAGATATGAACAAGGCAATCACGCGCCGATCCGCACAAAAACAAGTGATCTGATTGCAAGTGAACTCTAAAGTGGTTCGCTTGTTGTAAAAGCAATCCATCCCAACAAACCAATCTGTATAGCATTGCATGATGGGAACTTTCACACAGATATCCATAAATTAACATGACTACCAATGTTTTTAAAATCATCTAATTACTACCAGATTTTAATAGGGTTTTTTTCCCCTAGGGGAACACGGTGCATTAGAGGGTTAAACATTCCTGACATCCTGAAAATCTCGCGATTAAATTCGCTGAGAAGCCATGGGTATGCTAGATAACCATGAGCATACCTGATTAATCTTTGACTAATTCCGTGCTTGAGCGGGTCATGGCAATTCAAAAACAAAGCACGCCGCATTTTAAAATTGTGTAATGGCTCTTCTCTGAAACAGGTGAACTGCAACGATGTCCCAATAAAAAATTCCCACTCAAACTGATAAATTATAACAACCACAGCTAAAAAAGAGAGGCACAACGATAAGGTCACAGAGTTGCTGTCTATCCATCTTGAACACCCCGGAACATAAACAGGCGCCCTCTGATCAACGAGAGAGCAGTTTACTTGTTTATGGGACTTGCGTAAACCCATTTTGTTGCGCTTTGAAATATTGCTTTGTAGAAAGGAACCAAGCCAAGGAGAATATGCAGTGTTGTAATAAGTTCCCATTTCAGAACAAAGCACAGATCTACAGGTCTCAAAACACCGTAAGAAGGTGGTTTGGGCTTTAAGATGTTTTTAATGTGTTCACTATGCAGTTTGCTAAAATCCAGTATAGACCTCAATCTGTTTAGTCTGGTTGAAATGGTGTAGCTGTGTGGTCTGAAGAATGACCAAACTGGAGGCTATGGGCTTCTTTTCCTCGTGAACTACATTAGCCTTATAGCTCCAGTGCAACACTAAAGATGCAAACTTCAGATATCAAATGTCTTATTTGTTCAGCTACATCTTATTTGAAAGTACTATTCCTTTAAGGGTACTGTACTTGACTTTTGCACTAATGAAATTAGCTGAAGTAGTAATGCAGAGGTGGACAAATCATACATTTATCTCACTGTGCAAGTGAAAACTCTTTGCTGCCCAGTCCCATGGCTTGGGAGACTAATTGGCTACTAGAAAATGATGGATGTCAAGAAGTAATGTGCAATGCCCTCCACTAATATTGCTACCCTTGGTAAATATCAGCAACCTTTTGATCCTTTGAGATAGATTGATGGATATCCCCCAATCATTAGTAGAGGGCACTGTGCATGTATATAAATAAAGTAAAAGTTGCATCACAAAGTTTGGGGTGGGAAAGCCGCAGCAAAGTCAAGCGTTTTTGGCTGCAACAATCACAAAAAAAAATAAATTGCAAAATGCTGTGTATACTGATTAGGGTTCCATCGTATCATCTGGAAAAATGTTGGTGCTACCAGCAACCTACTTAACCACCTGGCATCTATGAGTAAAAACAACAGCCCAGGCACACAATCTGCTTGTCCTGGGCAACCAGGCTACTGATTTGTCCACCAATGTAATGTAATCAGTAGATCTATGACACATGACTGTGCTAATAAAAGGCACTGATGGCTTTCACAAGTTGTATGACCAACTTGTAGAAGTGAACAGTTAAACTTATTGGCAAGTTTGATTTAACCTCTTGTGCTCCTTTTAACACTTCAAAATATAGGTAATTTGATCTAGTAATATCGTGACGAACAATGCACAATGATTTAAGAGAACTGTTCTAAGACATAAAACTGAGCCTTTGTTCCTTGGAGTTTATAGAGGTTAAAACCGTTCAGAACAATTCTTTGCACACTTTTCTTGAACAAGGATCTCATGCTTTCCCACATTTTATGCCCTTTTTATTTTGCTTCTCCGGGATATTTTCAGAAATGAGATGTCAGGAAAAGGTAGAGCGGAAAGTGGCATGGTGTGCTGATTGCAATCCACTTTTAGTTGGAGTGCTCTGCATGTTAAACCTTTCATACTTTTCCTCTAGAGAAAATCCCAGTACAAGGCAGTTGGTTGTGTTTGTTGTGTATGATTCTAATTTCTGACCACGTAAAAGCAAGATTGATATTGTGACTAGTAATTCTGATTTGCACTGAGTTAAGAGCAGCATGTTTAGTTAACTCTTTACATTTGTCTAGAGTAGCTGATGGATTGCATGCTTGCAGTGTGACGATCAGATTCAATGTTTGTCACTCAACTTTAATCACTTTATTTTATAGTGAACTGCCTGTAGAGTGCATAAAGAAGCAGCAGTAGATGACTCAAACTCAAAATGCCATGAATTCTTTTCCCCAAATTGACTGTTTTCTAATGTGTACTATATTTATTTTCTGTCCCAACAGTGAGACCTTCAGTGAAGATGATCATCCTGAATGTTCTTGTATATTGTCTGCAAATAAATTTCTAAAAGAATGCTGATCTTGTGTGGTTTACTTGACCCCTATGGACACTGTACTCTGACTTGTGATTTTTACATTAAAAATGAAAAAGCACCATGTTCTTCCAGTATTTAAAACCCAAGGTACGGTCAGCATTAAGTGAACAGAAAACGAGCCCACAAGAAAATGTAGGATTTCAAAGCAGTCAATCGAATTCAGAAAGGCTACTAACGGTCTCTGGCATCTTTCGTGACTGATCTCACACTGGTCACTTGTACTCTTAATAGCTGTAACATTTTTACTCTACATTTTGTCTCTTAAAGTAAACCTCACCATCATTATATTCCATGCTATCCAAATGAGCATGATCAACATTGTCTATTCAGTAAGCAAGTTGATCTAAGACTTTTCCTTCAAAACAGCACAAAGTTTTACACTTCCAGTATACCACTTAACACAATAGAAAATGTACATACTACCCTCAACCACACCTTTAACCCCATATTGATCATCCCGGTAGGTTGACACTCATCACACATTTCTACACATTGATGTAGGCAAATTTCAGGTAAATCAACCAACCGTATGCTAATCTTTCAAAGTGCAGTGCACCTACTTTTCCATATAGGTGGTGCTAAAACTAAGCACAAAAGTCAAATGGATGTAATTGGGACTTGCTATTGAGTAACTACTTGGAAGTTTGAAGCCCATCATTCAAACTAGTACCGAATTATTCATGCTTCCTATTAAGCATGGTATCATTTATGGCAAGGACAACTCCTTAATCACGGAATCCTATTTAAATTAATCTTCCACCTTAATTTTCTAGATTTACGTGACTATTTCTCAAGCAAATCAGACAAACCCTCTAGTAAATCATGAATCCATATGGTAAACCCATATAAACTTTTTAAAGTGCTCTATAGCAGTTTCAGTCTAGGTGGTGCTATAATGGTGACTTGTAATTGTCATATGACTGTTATCAGGAGTGGCCGATTAGTAGCATTGCACAAGTTGAGGCTGATCAAATCAAACATCAAGTTATGTCCACTTCCAGGTTTGGCATGGCATCTCATGCAAATCAATTTGCAACCATTATGTCCACATTTGAGACCCACTATTCCATGGCAATTTATAATCACATGTATCTGAAGTTTATTCCAACTAAATTTAAAGGAAATTCGCTGAACTCTCTAGGAGTATGAAAGAGTTTCAGAAAAAATGCACAAATTCCAAAATTGTTTATCTTCCTGTTGTGCGGAGTCACTCAAGCTAATGTTAAAAATTTGTACAATGATGACATTCATGCTCATGCCAAATATCATGACTGTCAAAATCAATTGTCTCCTTACCATTAAAACCTCTGAATCTGATATAGTGTTGTGTATTGCCCACCATTACATCCTCATTTAAGATATCCAATATCCCATTGCAATTTATGATCACATGTCTGGAGTTTATAATAATTAAATTTCAAGTGAATCTGGTTATCTATGAAGAAACACGTAACTTTCAAAATGGCCGACGTCCTGCTGTGCGGAGCTGATACAATCCAATAGGAAATATATCCGATATGATGTGGACAATACGTAAATATCACGCGAAATTTGTGGCAACCACAACAATAAACTCATTCAGAAATGTTAGGGGCACTATGGAGTCAACTGGCCAAAACCTAAAAGAAATGACCAAAGAATTATAAAAATTGAGTACGCCAAATTTCCCTGAATTTTCGTGCACTACAAGGGTGTCAAATTTGTGTTCAAAACCTAGGTGGTGCTATGGAGCTCAGGAGGCACACCTATGCTAAACTGTGATATCAAGTGAAAAGGTGTCCTAACAGAAATAAAAATGTAAAATTTAATGCATTCTCAATCATTGTAAGCCTCTCAAAACACAGTGGGAATCTGTGAAAACCCCACATTCCAGCCCGCATGGCTGACTACCGGTTGGATGGAGTCAGATACACCAAGTGAACCTTGTCGTACATGATGAGTGCAAGGACCATACCAAACCGTGCGCTATGGAGTTGCTGAACCACGGCAAAACCTATTTACTACATCATGTTTTTATTTTTGCCAGGTATGATGCGTATGCCGAATTCAATTTATTTTGACGTCTCAAAAATGGCTAAAAAATGATTGAAATTGCTAAATAAAATAATAATAGACATTTTAAAAACAATAGGGATTTGCCTATTCGTTTCAGGCCGAGAGTGGTGCTTGGGCCCTAATAATCCTTAGAAAAAACGATAGGGCCAGATCCAATAAGCAGAGCAGATCCAATAAAGGCCTCACACCATCGGTGCTCTGGCCCTAATAATAAATTACTAACAAGAAAAACATCACTGCTTTCCTAACCTAAACCTAAACATAGCCCCCTAACCTGAATTAAGAAGGGAAATGGCAGTAGGAATAAATTACAGGAGGGAATCTAAACTGGGAGCCGGAAGGTAGAATCTGAAACTCAGAGTGAAGGGGGTGGGCACTGAGTTATAGGATAGATTTAACTCTCTGCACTACCTGTTTCTTATACAGATCAGTGAGATTGCTTTGCTGGGCACCTAGAATTTTACTGCTGACCTTCATAATTTTGGATAAAGCAGTTTTTGCCTTGACACTGAGATTCCTAAACCAACAATACAGAAAACGTTAGTACAGACTCATTGTAGGATTTGTAATAAAGGGTCATCAAGGTCTTATCAAGATGAAATTTCAACAATTTACGAAGTCAAAATAATTGTTGCTGACCCTTTTTAGAAAGCATCTCTGTGTTAGAGTTGAAAGCCAACTTATTGTCAGGCCACCAAAGTACCTGTATATTTCTACAACTTTACCCACCTGCCCCTTACTCTGAGTACTCTGAGTACTCTGAGGAGCTAAGGGCTGTGCCTAAAATCGATGATGGAAATAGCATCATCATCTGCAAATTTTAAAATATGTCTGTTGTCATGCTTATTGTGACAATCATCAGTGTAAATAATATAGAGAAGCAGTGATATAATCCAGCCTACTATACTAAAATCAAGACCAAAATTTTAAGAGTTTGTCTACTAAAATGTGAGATAAATTATATTAAAAACAGATGAAAAATCCACAAATAAAATCCTGGCATGTGTTTTTTCTACCTTCCAAATGTTTGAATAACAGGTTTAGCAGAGTGGCAATAGCATTTTCTCCCCCCTACCTAGACCTATAAGCGAACTGTAGAGATTTTTTGTTTTCGGACAAGGACATTTTCTGTCTTTCAAAACTCTTCATGCCAAAGGACATCAAAGCAACAGGCCTAAAATCATTTAGTGTTTGGGGATTGGAATAACTGTAGACTGTTTCCAGATTTTTGGCACCCTCTGTTGATTAAGGGATAAGAGATAAGCAGGCTTCTACCTATATTATCAGGGTCAGGACTTTTCCAGGCTCTGGAGTGTTTAACCACGTCACGTTCACCAAAGGGAGTAAGACCACTGTCAAATATATTTTCTGCTTTAAAATTATGTTTTTAAAATTGTGGGTGTCAAACCTCAAATAAAATCTTATGCAAGCTGATAATCACATCTATAACCTTCCAGTGCCACTTTAGAATTCTTTTGCTCTTTAAACCAGTAATAGTTTTCATACCATTCCAGGCAGAACCTAAATTGTTGTCAATAAGATCGCTCTCAATCTTTCCTTTATAACTCTGTTTTGCTTTACTTATTTCAGTTTTCAGTCAATGCACTGGAGTTTGAAGATTATTTAGAGGTGTGGTTCAAACCTATGATCATGAGGAAGTGCGGGTTCCAAACAGTTCAGCAGTAACTGGTGGCTCGAGTTTTGATTGACAGTTTCAAAGTCAATCAGCTGAAGCCCAATCAGTCTTTCCCACAAACTCCAAGAATGTTTAAAAGTGGTTCAGACGCATCCACATTTAAGGCTGTTTATCAGAGACAGAGCTTGAGAGAAGCTGTGTTTGTAAACTGACTTGATATTCTCGTCAAAAGTGAAATGTACAATTTGTACATACTGCTCTCTGCTTAGAGAACATGAACTTGGCTGTTGCATTAAATTGCTCATTAACAATTTGCATCAAAAATGTATAAATATTTTTTTATCAACCCTAAAAAATCATCTAATTGACTGCTAATAGTAAGAAGGTTATACATGCTTTTGTGACAACGATACCAAAATACTGTAATGAACAAGCTTAAGAGCCCTATCATTAACTTGCAGTGGATTCAGAATCTTGCACCTTTGTAGTAGAGCCTGTTTGTCAACCCAACGTAGTAGCATGCTTACAAATTTGTAATAAAGTGGAGACAATTGGGCACCACGGTGACATTACCACCAACAGAATAAGAAGGAAACTTATCATGGAGGCTGCCAAGAGGCTTACAGCAACATTATAGAAACTGCAAGTACTGGTAAGTCCCTGCATGTGACCACAATCGCTTATATTTTTCAGGTCTGGGTTATGGGGTAAGGTGTGTTGTGGTCTGATAAGACAACGGTAGAGCATAATTCTAAAAACAAGACAGCTTATCACTTGAAGAACACCATATCCACAGTGAAGCATGGTGGTGGCAGTATTATGCTTTGATACTGCTTCTCTTCAGCTGGGACTGGGACTCAAGTCAAGTTAGAGGGAATAATGGATTAAGGAGCTCCAAATATCAATCTGTTTTTGTACAAAACCTGCATGCCTCTGTTCGACTGCTAAAGGTCAAATTTCACCTTCCAGCACAATTTCGATGCAAAGCACAAGTCCAAGTCAACAAATGAATGGATGATTAATATTTTAGAATGATCCAATCAGAGCCCAGATCCAAACCCTACCAAAAACCTGTGGATTGACTTAAAAAGAGCTGTGCACAGGGGATCCCTTCACAATCTGATAGATCTGGAGCAATAAAATTGTCAAAGCAAGATGTGCTAACTGCTAAGATGTGCACTTACTCCCCAAAAAACTGGGTGCAGTATTACAAGCAAAATGTTTTGTAAGCAGTTTGTAAATGTTTTTATTGTTGTTTTTCACATTAAAAGTGTAAAAAGATCTGACTTGACTTATCACTGATTATTTTTTATTTTTTTTAAACTTTTTTTTTAACATCACAAAAACCTGCAATTTCAACCGAGGTTTTTATATCCACTGTACAATTCATCTCACAGTGTGTGATCTGCAGACAGCTCATAGTGCTTCAGTGGACTGCTGTACTTGCTTCTCCTATAGAAAACAGCATAAATAGTTATGAGAGAGCGCCAAAGGGGTCTAGTATGTGTGCTTTTATTGCATCAGTAGTGCACATGCTTACAATAAGGCTGAGATAATCCTACTGCTGTTCTTTGTATCGTTATGAAGAGCTTACAAACTGGCAGTGTGTTTAAGGAGATCTTGTTAGAGAAATGCCACTGGGGCACGCAGTCTTGTGCAAACTGTGTCTTTAGGGTTCTGCTGTAACCACAGAAACTCAGAGCACCCTGTGTGCACAGACCTCAGTTCAAACCAACTGATTTATGAGTCACAAAAACATTGGGAACATGCAGGGAAATCTGAAGATTTCATGCCTTTCTGTATTCCTGCCTCAGGGCACTGTGCTTCACGGAGGAATATTCTATTGTCAGCACAGGTGCCGAGTGAAAACTGAACTGAGAGATGCAATGTGCTCTACAAATGCAGCAAGGTTTAACGGATAGTCCATTTTATAAACAGTCTGTTGAACAATCCATGTCCTAATGTGTCATGCTAGCTTGCCTTTGATTTGAAAGATCAACTGTGAACAACACAGTAATAATTTGTGAGTAATTAAAATAATAAAAGCTTTTAAGAGAATGTTGATTGATGCTCAGAGTGAAAGCACTTGGCCCTCTCACTTAACTGAAATTCCATGTTGCTCAAACTGGATGAAACACTGACTATGGCAGAGAGTGTTAATGTACCTCAAATCCACTTTAAAAAAAGTATGTGAAGGATCTGGTCGGCATCCTCCGAAGAGCATTTCATTAGCATGCCTGTAAACAGCGATTAAATATGCACATAATCAGAGTGGATAACAGCCATGCTTCCCCCAGGATCCCTGAGGTTAGGTTTGCATTATGTTATATTACATTATTTATTTGCTTGGCAGATGTCCTTACCCAGGGCAGTGTTCAGTAATCATATTTTTGGACTGATCACAGCTCTGTTTTCAAGGCCAAGTGGAAACAGACCTTAGCATGAGGTGGAACGATTACTGTGGCAACGCTCATCTTTATTTGCGCTCTGAAGTACAAATGCGAGTCCCTACATCAAGAAAATATTTTAGCATTGTTAGCTTGCCCTCTGGTGAAGTCCTCATTAGATAGTCTCATCTTAATCTTTGTTTCTTAGTCTTATGCTACAAAAAAACAAATGGTACCATAAGCTTATGTTAACTAGCAGAGTAGGCTAAAGTAAGAAAGTAGTAAGAATCAGCTGTCATGTAAGAGTTGTAATTGTAAATGTAAAATCCAGTTTGCTTCATGTATACAAAATGAGTAGTAACCAGCCTTGAACCTTTTCACATTTTGTAGCATTACATCCTGAAACAGAAATATACTTATTTATACACAAATAGCCCATAATATCAGTGTGTATGTTTGGGCAGAGGGTCAGTATAGTTTATACATTTATTTACAAATAAAAACCATAAAGGTTGCAATTGCGTTAGTATTTCCTCCCTTATTTCTGTGAATCCCCTAAACCGTTTCTGTTTCAACCAGAACATGGTTCTAGTGTTGACACTGTGGGGTGAAAACTTATGCAATCAACACAGGCTGCAAATGGGGAATATACCCAGTATGGGATGCCAGTCTATTCAGAGCACCATGCACACACATTCACACACTCATTCACCCCTAGGGCCAATTTAGCATAGCTAATTCCCTTACTGTCATGTTTTTTGGAGATGGGAGGAAACCAGAGAACTGAAAGGGAAACAGGAAGAACATGCAAAACTGCACACAGACAGTAACTGGAGATTTGGATCGAACCAGGAACCCTGGAGCTGTGAGTCAGCAAAGCTACTGCTACATCACCATGCCACCTTTGTTGTGAGAATCAAATGGTAAAAATCCCAATTTTATTACCAACTTACAAAACGTAGACATGGGTAAAAGTTTATGGGTAAAAGGCACAATATAATTTTTTATATAAAATATTTCATTATTTATGTTAGCTTTTATAAACAACTGCTATATATATTTATTTCATCAGATTGCAATGCCGTTGAGGCATCTTCTGCTCCTTAATTCAACACTCACTTTTGACTTAATCCGCTCATCTACTAAACATGAGCAAATAGAGTATGTTACAAAACTTAATACACCATGGCCATTAAGACTGTTCTGGGGATTCCCCCACAAGGAACTGGTAAATGAAGTCAATGAGTGCTTGTTAAAACAGTACTGAAACAAGGCCAGGGTGTGTGAAAGATGGTGTTTCCACTCCAGTAACAAAATCTGCCACGTGGGGGCTCCTTCTGCCTGGGTTTTGTGGCCCGACTTGTAGTAATAATCAGTCACACACACACTGCACACAAAACTACATTCCCTGTGGCGGAGCTGATTCAGTATTCCACTGGCTGATTTATGCAGAACAATTCTCCACAGGAATGGCTGGAGCCAGGCTGTTGAAGGAGGGAAAATGTCTCAGAACAAAAAGACTGTGGTAAAAAATAATTATCTCTGGTGTCACTGTAGCAGCAGTCTTTGAGGCTGGTGTCAATAAAATATTGACACCAGCCTCTAGTAGCACAAGCATGTTGAATTTGATGTGAGAAGAGCTGCCGGTGGGGTCGCTTCGAGCCGCAGGAGATTGTGTGGAATTTTCCGGAAAAACCGGCTGAATGCAGAGCACACGCACACCTCTCACTGCAGTCATTTGACATGTCAAAACACGGACTGCTCCCTGTCTACGACCTGCTTTCTGCTAGCTGTAATTTTCAAATAAGCCTTGTGTCTGAATGATTTATTCCCAACATATCACATTAAGACATTTCACTCTATTTTAATCTGTATGACATGTTTTCTCCTGGTTTTATTTCTTTATATATATCTATATATGACAAGAGGGCATTCGTTCAATGGGTTTCCACATTCAAGACACATTTATATTTCTAATATTCTGTGTAAGATGATGCATGATCACAACAGTTTTAATTGCCTTTACGTGTTATAAAAATGGGCAAGCATAAGGAACTGAGTGACTTTGACAAGGGCCAAATTTTGATGGCTAGATGTCTGGGTCAGAGCATCTCCAAAATGACAGATCTTGTGGGATGTTCTCGGTATGCAGTGGTACCTACCAAAAGTGATCCAAGGAAGGTGAACTGGTGAACCAATGACAGGGTCATGGGCACCCAAGACTCACTGATGAGTGTTGTGAGCGAAGTCCAGTCCGTCTTGTTCAATCCCACGGAAGAGCTTCTGTAAAACAAGTTGCATCACAGCTTGCTGTTTATGGGGCTGCATTGCCGCAGACTGGTCAGAGTGCCAATGCACTGTCCACTGGCAAAAGTGCCTACAATAGGCATGTGAGCATCAGAACTGGACCATAGACCAGTGGAAGAATGTAGCCTGGTCTGATTAATCACTTTTTGTTTACATCCTGTGGATGGTTGGGTGCATGTGCATCACTTACACTTAGAAATGACACCAGGATGCACTATGGGAAGAAGGCAAGCCGACAGAGACAGTGTGATGCTCTGGGCAATATTCTACTTCAAAACCTTGTGTCCTGGCATTCATGTGGATGTTACTTTGACACGTACCACCTACTTAAACATTGCTGCAGACCAAGAACACCCCTTCATGGCAGCACATGGTAGACCTACACAATATTAGACAGGTGTTTTTAATGATATGGCTGATCGATGTATGATCAGCATGGGCTCAGGGGGTGCAATGGTTAGTGGTAACAGCTCCAGTATCCTTGGTTTGATCCTGACCTCAGACTGTTGTATGTGTTGATGTTATTATATATTCTCACTGTGTCTATGTGGGTTTACCTCTCAAAAAACATGCTGGTAGGCTCTTTGGCTGTGCTTCATTCCCTATGTGTGAATGAGTATGTGAATGTGTGTACATGGTGCCCGGTGATGGACTGATGTGCATTGGACAGACTTGCCATTTTTGCTTAAAATACTTTCTCGTAATTATAATTAAGATAAATTTCTACTGATGTTATTATGGCCCTCCTCTTGTTTTTGCATAATTCATATTCTCTTTACATTTGAAAATCTATTTGTTCATCAAGATAGACAAGTACTGATGTTAAGCTCGCACAAATACACAGCACAGTTACCATTACAGCTGCTAGTTTTTCATCCTACTTTGCATATGTGTATGTGTATGTTGACTGTGTATGATTTGATGGAGTACCACTTAAAGACAAGGAGTACTATTTGGATAAACTAACAATTTGAAATGGTGTAACTCTACAAGATACTTATGGCTTGGAGCTGTCAGTGGCTAAATGATCCTAAGTGGTGGTCTTGCCTGCAATGACTGGACCTACTTGCATTTCTCATATGAACTCTGAACATTTATACTAGAGAGAAATCAAAGTCTCTTGAAGCTTAAAATTTTGTTGTTTGTTTGCATGTTTACGACATAATGTTTAATGATTACAACACTGAAGATGTTGTAGCGCTGAAACCCAAAGTGCTGCCCACCGTACATTAAGCATATTAGCTAACAAGCAAGTTAAGCCTATTTAATTCTTAGTCAGCAAGCCAACTTCACTGATATAATAGTTAGCTACTTAACTGGGATAAAATGGGCACTGCAAAGATGGAGCTCCTTGAACCAATTATCCTTCCTAACTGCCTGACAGCCAACAGCACAACACGACATTTTAGAAAACAAAATCACTATAATCACCTGCTTTGTTTTTCACAACCGGGAGGCACAACTGACATCAGATTAACATTATAACTCAGAGGTCTATGTGCTGAACACCCTGATTCCAGGGAGTATTCCAGTTACATTCCCAATGTTTCTGTGATTGGATCTGGATCCACCATAGCCATGACAAGGATAAAGTGGTTACTGAAGATGAATGGATGGTTGAATGAATGAAGCACAGTGTCATTCAGCATAAAGTCTGCAGGCAATTATCAGCCAAAATAATGACTATGCAGTATACTGTGCAGTCTGCATACGTTTGGAATAGTGTAAAAATGCATATTTTATCACTCCAGCACAATGACATTGAAATGCAATAATGGCTATGAGGTTAACGTACAAAATTAAAACTTTAATACATACTGTTAGGTATTAAGTATTGGGTGGACAACATGGGTATTGTATCAATATTTTAAGTATAGCCCTCAGGGGCCTATAATTATTTAGACTCTGTTGGTCCTTGGTCAGCATAGTGTCACTAAATTTAAAGAAAAGCTCCAGAGTGAGACATTTACATTTAAAAGTGTTTTACTGTTGTGTCTCAACATCATGACTGAAAATGTCATGCATTAGATGCATCAAAATAAACTATTTGGTACATCGTTGGTACATATTTGGTACACAGGTTCTAGTGTGTAAGAAGAAAGTACTATTCTGAGACAAATTGGTCTAGTGGAAAGATAGCATGAATATTAACTTGCAGTGATTCTAGAGCTCCTGCAAACCCATTCCTTAATATTTTCTTATTACAAAGTGGACCTATGTTTGATTCTTTAGTGATAATTTCTGCATTATTGAAACAGTTACATCATGATCCCTCACAGATTACTTAAAGCCAGTCTACAGTCTACTCCTGTCATTGCAAACCATCAACTGTACATTTCTAAGAGAACAGGAGCACTTTTACTCACTTTTATTCTGTAGACTCCGTAGACTCATTATTTTTTGCCCCGACAATGAACGAAACAATAAGACAGCATGTTCAATATTAGAGAAAGTTCCCCTGATATGAATTGTAGTAACATGTTCTTGTTTAATATTTCACATTCAGTTGTCCCTATACATCATACATTTCATGGAGTTAGTTTTACCTTGAAGACTAATATACTAAATTTTATAACACAATCTATATTTCAAGGCTAAAGCATGTTGCTGAACAGTGTAAATGACTAGAGGAACATTTGAGTCTGGGTGGTTGCAGATTAGCAGAATGAGCAACAATAGAGCACGAGAAGACAGTGCTTTGCTTTGCTTTGCCTGTGTGGCAATGGGAAAGATGACATAAATGGGGCTTTCAACTCAGGGACTGGTAACAGATGGCATTGGAAAATGAGGCTCTTCTCAACAGCATTGACGCTGGCTCCCAGGGGCTCTCTCTCTCTCTTCTCTCTCTCTCTCTCTCTCTCTCGCTCTTTCTCTCTCTCAGCCTCTCCCTCCCTCTCTTTCTCTCTCTCCTCACTCACAAACGCATGGAAGAACAGCAAGTGAGCTCACCGAACCACTGCCACATTAAGTTGCTGCAATGCTGCCCAGGGAGAGAAAAGGAAAAACAATGGAAGATGGAACAGAAAGAAGGATAGGGTGGGTGTTTATTATGCAAGACTGGAGAGGTTCGGCCGGCCAGTTCTGTCATCTGGGCCGAGTTGGCCGTCCTGGCTCTTCCAGACGCAGTAAGCAGATGGCGGGGCCGCTTCAGCTCTCCTCCAGGGGCAGCTGCAGATAAAAGACAGAGACAGAGAGGAGAGTTTGCCTCTGTATCCTCCATATAGACTGAAGACAGCACTAAGCTAAAGAGTATGTCAATGTCAGTGTGGCTCAGTGTGTTGAAATAGTTGAAGCTGTGTGTTGGTATTTGTCCATACAGTGTACTCAGATGGCACCTTCAATACAGCACTGCCGCTTTACTCAGAGAAGCAGGGCAGCTCCAAATTATGAACACAAGGCTGAGCTTGTCTTTACGTCCCTCACAGTGGAGCATGGAGCATAGCCGGCACTACTACCTCATGCCAAACCAAACACTACCCTATAAATGAGTTACCTGTGATGGTTGCAATCACAGCTGGAGTGAACAGTAAAAACAAGCTGCTTTCTTCGGGATGTTTGTGTTTATCACAACAGAAATGGTTCTTTTCTCTTTTAAATGATTGCATCATTCATATCTTATTGCAATTTAGTGGTAATTGCAGAAACTAATTGTTAAACGTACTTAGTGTCACTAATATGACAGTGACACAAATGTGTTAATTCTAGGATACATTTAAAGACATGTGGATTCACAGTTCAGCTCAATACAGTTTGCTGAAGGGCCCAATAATATCAGTTCTGCAGCAGTAATCACCATCCAGTCGTGTTGGTACTGCCAATGTGCTTTGTGCCGGTTGCTAGGTGCTAATATGTAAAATGTGCAGGCTTTTAAAAGCCCCCAGGATCTGGCGAATGATTTGCAGAGGCCATGCAGGGCTGGTAGAATTCTAATCATGCACACTGTATCCCGAGCCTGGCTCAGGCTGTGATTTGCCCAGACAAAAACTGCAGAGTGCATAATGAAAACAAGCTGAGTCTCCTTCACTCGCTCCACAATGCTCATGCCACATCATTCACGCTGAGTGCTACCATGCTACATTTACATAAAGGCTTAGCCTTCTGCCATCTGCATATGCTCATTAGATTATTTATTTCCTTATAATTTACTCTCCTTGAAGTCTTCAATCCAGTTAATTTGGTAATGATTTACCGTTAACTTGGAGGGTTGTCATGAGTAGATGATTTCTCTATGCATGCCTCATTTCTGTTTTTAATAGAAAATTGCTCTCATCTCTGTCCTGTCTTGGTGTAAAATCTCTCTGTCAGACTGTTGGCAAACAGTAAGAATAAGATTGCAGCATGCAGTGGGGTAGAGACGATCCTCCAATGTGTGTCCTCATTATTTTCATAGGGGAAAAAATAGAGGGTTGACTGGGCAATCATAGTTTGTGTTGGCAAGCACAAGGGCTAATGGAGGCCAGTGTAAATATAACAGGAGGACTGACAAAAAATGATAATCAGCTATGATGATCAGGTGTCCAAGCAAAACTGTCACACTCAGGCGATCTGAGGTGATCAGAGCTTGTAGTAAATTTTAATAATTTACAAGTACATATGTATAAATTGGCAGAAACAATTGATACAGACCTAACCTGCAGGCAGACCAACGAGCTAGGTCCTTTCTGCAGTAGTCATTTCTGGATGCTTTCTTCTCTCTTATCATACTGAAGCCCTTATCATAGACCATGGGCTTAGTGATCTGTTACCTTCCTTCTGCAGATTATCATTCAGTAAATCAAAGGCTGAAGATTGGCTGAAAATGATTCAATCAGCTATGTGGATTAAACCAGCTTGTTTCCCCTAGATCACCCATACAATGTGCTCTATATGATGCTTCTAATGCCTTTCTAGAAGCTCTTTCACACAAACCTGCTGTCAAATCCTTAATTCTAAACATTTAAAATATCTCACCGGCTTAGAGTACTGTGTATTGTAATAAGCAAATAATGCCTTTCTGAATTAAAATAGGTACTGTTGTTGTTTTTTGAATAATATGTGAACGATCGAATTAACACGAACAAAACAATTAACACGAACAATTCATTAAGTGTGGATAGAAAAGATTCTGAATGGGCTTTCAGATCCAATTATCTGTTCAGAGTTTTTTGCCATGTTTAATTTATAAGAGGGGGCTATTTGTTTGTTACATGCTAAACTTTTTCAGAAGGAAACCTCATTTAACATGGCAGGGGACTGTGGAGCATTAATTTTGTGTGTGATGTATATGTGCTCCTGTACATTCCGTAATGGATGTTTTCCTCCTCTAATATTGTATTAGCAGCTGCAATTTAACTGTAATAGGTGTCATTATTTCCAATGTGTCATAAATCACTTTCTCCTGAATGATTTAGTGTTAAAGAACACGATGCGTCCTGCAAATTGGCAACCTCTAATACAACCACTCCCAGTTTAGCCAGGAGCTAATCAAGTAAATCAACACCAGGGGGAGCCAAATAAGACATTTTAAAGGGGAAATCTTTGCAGCGTCCATTTTATTTACTGTGATAAATAACATGACAAATGACATCAAAGCATATATAACAATTATGGTGTTTATTTATGGCATTAGAGTGACATATCTTAGTAATATAAACAGAGGTTAGGCGTAAACATTAATATATCAATTTAAATGTAAATAATACATTTGGGTTCTGGCATGGAATAAAAAATAAAAACAACAATCAGTCCATTGAGTCTTTTGTTCAAAAACATTTGAGAAGAATTTAATTAGAAACCTGTAACATAAATCCCACAGCTTATCAAGTGCTACCATTCATTCCACGTGCATTTCAGCAAATGTGAACTGAATTAAAGACTAAGGAAGTCATTTAAGTGTTGCACACAATGCCTTATTCTAGGGAATGTGTATGTATTTGGACTGTTAGGCAGGTGTCATTACTGCACTTCATTTGCAAGGTAAGTGACTATGGGATGTGACAGTGGTGGAATTAGTAATGTGCTCCTGCTGTCATTTTTATCAACACAGCCTGCAGGGAGGATGTGATTAAATGGATATTCCTCCTTCTGCATTAATACCCTCTGCCCCACTTTCAATTCCATTTACTTACTGGAGCAAAGAGCAGCGAATTTTACTATTGATTGCAAGAGAGTCTCTCTCCTTCCTTGATGTGTTGGTCCTGGATATGTCATACATTTAGAAGCATGAAAATGTCTATAAGGTTCATAATTATGTTTTCTGTTTCACAGAATTTTTAATCTATGACAAACAATGGGTTCAGTAATACAGTCAAATATACAATTTTTAGATTCTGTATACTCCGTAGATCTCTGCTGCATATTGAAAACAATATTCAATACAATCCTACAGCTTTTACATCTGGATAATATTAATGTTTCTTTATAGTGTAGTACCAAAAAGCTTTCTCACAAGCACAGATGCAGGTCATAAGCCTGGGTTAAAATCCTCTGAATCAGATTTGACAATCTGCTGCAAGAAAATCAATGGTCATTGACCTTCCTGCTGCCTTCCTGCTATTGTGACTGACCACTAAAGAACACATCTTTTATAGAAATATCTACATTTCATATTCAAGCAGGAGTTTCTCCCTTTATTATGTGAATACTCTTGATCTATTTGTTCCTGAAGAAATAAGGACACAAAACATATTGCTTGTGTGATATATGTGTGTAGGGGGGAAATGTCTACGTTCACAATGAATACTGAATAATAAATACGATTTAGCGTATATACATATAAATAATTTCAATGGTTGAAAGAGTTGGTTAAATATAGATGGAGAGAAGAAAGATGGATGGGAGGTCAATCATTTCATTTCTCATTTAATTATTCATAGTAACAAGTTCACATAGGCTACATCACCAACTATATATACCTGAACCTCCATTTGAGTCAGCGATGGACAGCGATGGACACATTATATATACAGCTGCAGACACGATATAGGAGATGCTTTGGAGAAATGAACTTGAGACCCGTGCATCATACCTGTTTGCCATAGGCACAGTTATATTCATCATTTATGAGGTTCTGATTTATGACTTGGTCACTGTTCAGGTCAGCATGTTGCTCTAGCACCATCAGTGTAACACAAGGTCTTCATAATGTGAGTCTAAGACCTCACCGCAAGAGTTTAACACCCTCAATCAATGTCCTACTAGCTGAATATAAATGACTAATTTCTTAACTTGTTAAGAATACTCATGAATAGAGTTAATAAGACTTAAAAATCCGTCGATAATCTCTAACATGACCATTCAAAATGTTTAACGAGACATTTCAAGGTGAATCTTTTTAGTTTGCTCAAAATATAACACTAAACTGATTACACCTTGTGCACTCTTAATAGATTGGAAATGTATGCATGAGGTCATGTCTACAGGCGTTGCTATTCCAGGCACAACAACTGATGCTTTGATTCCCTGTGGAGAGCTGCCTGCTTGTCCTCTGCGAGATTCAATCTGAAAAAAAGACATGTAATAACACAACTCTAATCGCATGAGTGGTGCAGAAATATGAATGTAGCAATTAGTGTGATCACCAGACATACACTGTGTGAGATGCTGTGGCAGGACTGCAGTGTGTGTGTCTCTGTGTGTGTAAAGGAAACTCTGGGTGCCACTTCTGTCACTGGGGCTGTTCAGTCCAGGAAAATGTGTCCTGTTCTGCCACAGAGGAGAGGCTCAGTCAGATGTTCACTATGCATGCGGCATTGTCCGCTCGCCTGTTCGATAGGGCTGGCAGCGAAAGGTGACATCTGGTGACTAATGTGCTCCCATGTTCCCCCTCTTCTCTGGGCAGCAGATGCTCTGCACAGGCAGATAGCAGGGGGGGGATGGGGGTGGGATGGAAAGATGGACAAAGTGTTTTTATATGTGCATGAGGACCTGGAGTCAATTTTTATACACTTTGTCTGCTTTATTATTCAGGGAACTGCAGCACATGGCATCAAATATTTTAGGGCAATGCTTAGTTTATAAGACTGATGTGATGGTCCAAAGTCATCTAAACATACAATAACTGAATAGTCATGGTGTTACATTAAAAGTAATGCATTTCACAATGCTTAAAATGGACCTTGACATTGCATTGTACCATCTAATGTCACACCACCTTCTGTTAACTAGATTTGAACACTGCAGTTTGAACTCACGCAGTTATTTAGTAATTATAAACACACAGCCTGTGGGATTACTGATGCCCCAGTTGTGCTATATAAACCCAAGTAGGCAAAGTGTCTAAACAGATGTTAAATGAGCAGAACCAATGCTATCTGAAATCATTACGATTAAAATAGTGATGATATGAAATTTGAGGGGGAAAAAATGGTATCCGGTAGTTCTTTGGTTTTCTGAAGATAAAATCTGTAAAGTGATGAAATTCTACCCAGGACTCTTAATGCAGGTAAGAAATGTTTCAATTGAATATTACATCTTAACATTTATGTTCTGTTCAGGTATAAAAAAAAAAGTACAATACCAAAAAAATGTACACTATTGGCTTAATTTCACACATATTCACAGTCACAGATATTCATAGATATGTTTTGGGGAATTGGAAGGAAACTGAAGAATTTGGAGGAAACCCACATGGACATGGGAGAACATGCAAAACTCCATATAGACACTAACATGAGCTCAGGATCGAACAAGGGCCCTTGGAGCCGTGAGGCGTCAACACTACCTGCTGTGCCACCATGCTACCCATTACAGGATTGATACCCACTGCCAAAGTGATTTTTGATCTGAAGGCAACAAGGTGAAATAAAATGGTCTTTTTCTTCTTTACATTCACACTTGCACATACATCTTCCATTGCAGGAACATGTAATGAAATTTTGTGTGTTGAATTTACAATATATGGAAATTGTAAAAAAGAAATATGTATGTCATGGGTCAATTGGGCATCCATTCTTCCTCCTTCTTCTTCTTCTTCTTCTTCTTCTTGTCCTTCTTCTTAATTTACCAGCAGATTATTCAGTAACTACAATGAATAATAAAAGTAAGGGATATACCGTAGGTACAAGCATGAGGAATGTACCTAAGACCCACTTACAAGTCTTGGGAGTTTAACAGGAGTTCACTACACTCTAGTAGCAGCAGCAGCCTGGCTCCCCTTAAACTCAGCACACACTCCACTCCACTGTCACCCTTGCAGCTTGTGCTTAACCTCTACTTGGCCCCATTGCACAACTGCAAGAAAGCTCTTTCCCCACTGTCTCACCCATGAATGCCCCTGCAAACTCAACTCCAA
Source organism: Ameiurus melas (assembly GCA_012411365.1). Taxonomy (NCBI): domain Eukaryota; kingdom Metazoa; phylum Chordata; class Actinopteri; order Siluriformes; family Ictaluridae; genus Ameiurus; species Ameiurus melas. Next base: position 20,766,036 of record CM022755.1, on the reverse strand, counting down.
GTGACAATCGAGCAGATAGGACTCTTTTCTTCTACATGGCCTTGCTCTTGTTGTGTTTCAGCTGCTGTGTGTCCACACAGCAAGACTCAAGTCAGTTACATCAATGCTTCACACAATACCATGTTGTGTCACACTGGCTGTGTGATGCTGAGCTGTGCTGTTGTTAGACAGCCTCCAGCTCCAAACAACATCGAGTGATTAGAGAGGACACAAGCTAAAAAGAAGCACACTACAATTACTGTATAATGTAATACTGTCTTGGGGAACCATTATGATTGTATGACAGAATTAGCGTGCAAAACAAGCATGTGTCTCTTTACTCCCAAACTGCTTTTATATTAATGAGACTGGTTCAGTATTCTGTAGAAGGGGGAGTTATAAAAAGCCTGTTTTAAAGGACAACAGCATGCTATTTTTCACCTGAAAACCCCCCATCCTGCAGGAGACAGGGAAAATCTGCAGTGTGAATATGAATTGGCAGGTTGCTCCCTCTGAGGCTCTCTCTACCAGCCAGTGCAGTGGATGACAAAACGCACTGCATACTCTCCCAGTACAAACCACATTCCATCTGTAGCCCTATCAGCCAAAGAAATGACATATTTA
>CM022755.1:19907933-20132933 GCA_012411365.1 Ameiurus melas | reverse complement strand
CTGATTTTTTAGTATCATGTTGCATGTATTTAAATTAAGTGTCCACTGATCTAACATGGTTAATTTATTTTATGCATTCTATAGGTAAATTCATAAGTTTCTTTCTTTTGTGTATCATACAAAAGCTGATATGGAGAAAAAAAACTTTATATAGTATTATTTTGTATTATTTATAACATTATGAACTAAGAATTTTGCTATGTGCTTCTCTCCCAGAATCTGTGCTAGTTACTCCATTACTAACAATACAAAATTATGCTGAAGGGGTCAAGATTGATAATAACGCTGAAAACAATGTGCAAAACAAAGTGCATGAAAGGAGTCCAGTGCTTTCTTCCTGTCAGGACGTATGTTATGGAATTATGTTGTGTTTCATCATGCACGTTCAGTTTGCTGGTGATGAAGGCCTAAAAAGATGTTGATGTAAAAGCCATCTCTATGTTACATCTCAACCTGTTACACTTGGCCCTTACCATCTGTTCCAATTCAACTGACTAGATCCATGAGGAGGGGGTTTTGCTCCCTGTTAGCAGGGGACAAAATCAACTGACACAAAGGCAATTAGACCTTGTTGGGAGTGCTTTGGGGCCTGTAATTAATGAGTAATCTTCATTCTTTGCACAGCAGTTACTTCATTCAGACCATTAAAGATAATAATTACTGATTACCATTAATAATCGCAAATCAGTGGACATATTACAGTGTAAACGTCAAACAGGTTGCTCTAATGCTTTGCTTTTCTGCAGATCTGGAAGTGTCAACAAGCACTGGATTGAGATCTACTCCTTTGTGGAACATCTCGCAGAGAAATTCACAAGGTAATCCCTGTTCTGTTTTGGTTTATATTTTCTGTTGAGATAGTATATTCTTCTGTGATGTTTCAGTGCCATATTCTTGATTAAAAAAATATTTTATCACATGCATTACTGTTATAGCCCAATGCTAAGGATGTCCTTCATTGTCTTCTCTACGCAAGGATCTATCATCATGGGACTAACTGAAAATAGGTAAGACATCCATACCCTTCAATTTACAGTTCTTGCTTAAATAATCAGTGTAGCTCATAAATAAATTGTCAACGTTTAAAATCTGAACAGTTTCTTTTCTTTTCCTAATAAACAGGGATGAGATTACCAAAGGCCTGAGTGTGTTAAAGAATGTGGTACCAGGAGGTGACACATTTATGAATCTTGGATTACAAAAGGTGTGATATCATGCTTCTTATTACACTTTAAGTTCTACCCTGATGTATCACTTTGTGACTATATTGCAGCTAAATACTTTGCTACCCATACTTTGCAATTGCAGGCAAATGAACAAATATATCATGGAAATTATGGTAAGTGTCACACTAAGATACAGTGTACATAGTAATACTGTACTTAACCAAATTGGTTAAACTAATTTAACTAACATTGTGCGACATTTTCTTTACAGGGACAGCCAGTGTTATCATTGCTTTGACAGATGGCGAGTTAAATACAAATCAGTTAATCACAGCACAGCAAGAGGCAAGTAAACAAGCTAGTGGTGGAATTTCTGTTCATTTACGTAATTCTGTATGCCATTAATGCATTATTAGGACTTAGTGTTGGGGTGGCTGTGTGCAGGCACAGAGGGCCAGATCTTTTGGAGCCATAGTTTATTGTGTGGGAGTGAAAGAATTTAATCAAACACAGGTACAATATTACAGCACATAACATAAACTAACTATCTGTCACTAGGTTCATTAAAAGCTTCAGTATTGGTTGTTTATAGATTCACATAATATTGTACTGTGTGTTAGTTGGCTACCATTGCAGACACCATTGAGCATGTGTTTCCTGTTGTCGGAGGTTTCCACGCCCTGAGGGGAATGATCGATTCAGTAAGTTTTCTGCTGTGATTGTCTCAGTGTGACTTTATAACAAAGTGAACGCTATATGATTATTCATTTCATATTGTGTAGCTATGTGATTATTTGTTTCTTTTTAGATAATCAAAAAATCGTGCATTGAGATTTTAGCAGCAGAACCATCAAGTGTTTGTGCTGGAGGTAAGAACTGCACCAGAGGTCTACTGGATGGTGTATTATTAAAATTGTTTTGGACAGTTTTATTACAGGGGTTTTCAGACATTTTGTAGCCAGGGATCCCTGGCAAAATGTTTACTAACTACAAGAATAAGAATAATAAATATAATTTTATTATATTTATTATAACTTTGATAATGGTGGTTTGTGATTACCACTGTTACTAAAGTAAAAAATGACTTTAATCTTCATGGTGCCCTCGGCCATACTTTGAGAACCACAGGTTTAAAGCTCATGCAATAGCTACAGGATTAGTACCATTGAGCACTTACAAATATATACAGATTAAATATTTAGAATGCATAAGTGAGACTGCTTTGCTTTTGTGTCTCTTTACTAACTTGCTGGTTGTAGTGTAATGTGTCCACTGAGGATTACTCTGCACAGCAGCTCAGAAAATGAAAACTGATCATGCTTGAGCAGTGCTAATCTGCCAATGTGGCTTTGCCACAGTGACTACGCTGTAAGTGCACTCTTCTGCAGTAAGTGCATGCTAAAAAGGTCATGTCAAGCCTCATCCATCCTGTGTACTCTACACACGAGTGCTCAGTGTGGAGGCTTGTCCACTGAGCCAATTAAACAAATGGGCATTTCAACATTAAATACAAGACTGGGCAGGAGTTTGGCCGTTCAGAAGCACAGAGCCCAGACAACGTATCAGATGTGGCAATCTAGGCCAAGACGTATCAACCAGGCAAAAAAAAAAACACGCACACACAGAAAAATCAGCTCTCCGATATTACTTCATCATTTCCTACAACAGTGACAGATAATTTCTGTCACCATGTGTGATGCCAAGTGATGAATGATAAATGAAACATTTATTTTATTTCATTGAACCATAAGATTATAGTAGAGTCATCATTAGAGATATTAAATGAGTGTTTAATTGTTCCAGTTAGCTTAATCACATATGATTATGTTATTACAGAGATTTTGCCATCTGTTTTTTTACAGAATGTTTAAACATTTTTATTAATGACTTCCAAAACAAAAAAATTACATTATTAATGCAATGATTGATGGACTTAATCCTTAATGGATATGTTTAATGACAATGAATGTCATAATTAGTGGAACATATTGCCCAGTAATAAATACAGATGCCAAAAATTAATTTGCAATAACCACTATGGGCTAATATTCCTTTATAACTACCCATTAGGTTCAATCATTGTACACTGTCTTGTATTATTAAGTAATGATGCAGAAAAGGACGCATCAACCAAGAGTGAATTCTTACCCTAGGAATTGTCTTAAACAAGGAAGATATAATTTAATGACACAGGTATTGTTCAGTCTATTATAGACAATGCCATAATTAGCCATCTCATGTGTGAGGCTGATGTGAAGTGACCAGGCCACACAGCCTGAGCACTGCCATCTCTTGCCACAATGAGAGCACAGTCTGATATCTGACATGACAGAGATTTTTGCACTGATGACTGCTCAGCCATTGCCCCAGCACGCAACGCACATTGGCAGTGATTGAAGTCCCTTCTTGTACGTGTCACCTTGGCTCCATTGAGACCTGGCCAGTCAAGGACTAAGGTGTGGATGGGAACCATCAGTTTCTCAGCATGGTTTGGTGGGTGTGGGTCAGTTGCCCCTGCTCACCATTTTGCTCCAAGCAGTACCCACTGCACTCCCCAGCGCTGACCTTTATCCCCCATGCTGCCCTGTCACAACCTGACACACCACATCTGACAGTAACAGGGGAAGAAAAGGACAAAGATGCTGCAGTCACTGAAATTAAAAGGAGTTGGCGATTTCAGCCGTGCAGATGTCCAATTAGGCAGGAAGTGCTGAGGAAAGGCAGAGCCAGGCAGAGACATGTCATAAGGATTAATGCAGCTAGTCTTACTAGTACATTGTTTATTCTTAAAAGTACTTTAATTGTGGTGACAAACATGTATTAAAATGCATTATTGCATTTTTTTCTGACATATTATCCAATATTATCCAATAAGGTGAAAGAAACAACAGATAATGTTAGTTTATGTCTTACAGCAGTGACATTCACCTGACATTTACTTACCGCTGCATCTCACTGATGGAATCATGTCCTCAGAAGTTTTTCATTCAGTGAACTTTACAGTTAAATCTTAAAGGTCGAAAGAACGCTCACTGATATAGAGGAGATTTCCTTTTCAATGAGTAAGACTTTTCAATGTTTAACATGCTTTCTAAATCCTTGCCATAAACGCATAAGCTTATGATCACTCTGTGTCCCATAACACCCACTACGTCGAGGGTGTTTTTCTTCCTAACATATGCTACTTAGCAGCCGTCAGTAGTGCTGCAGCAGTTCCTGAGGCAGTGTAAAGGTCAGACAGCCAGCTTTGTCATCCACCAACGTACTCCCCTCCCCATTCAAACAGTTAATAGAGATGTGAGAACTACATGGCTTTTATCATCAGTACCAGTGGAAAGTATGATCTCTCACTCTTTCCCATTGAGTGTTTCTGAAAGGTTAAAAATGGAACAAATATGTGGGAATGGTCCATGGTCTTGCACACGATACAGCATTTTTCATAAAGAACTGGCATTATGAAAGATTTTTCTCCATGTCAATAAAGCACAGGCCAGTGAATTTCTAAAAACTTGTTTCCATTTTTATTATATACACAGATCGCACAATCACAGTTTTTCATCGTTTCTCGCTGTTTACATATTTCCTTTCCCAGAAATGTATGTGTGTAAAGTATACATGTGTGTGTAAACTATATATGTGTGTAAAGAAGAGTGTATATCTTGGTGTATATTTCTTTCAGAGGCATTCCAAGTTGTTGTGAGTGGCAACGGGTTTTTGTATGCCAGAAACATCAATCAGGTCTTGTGCAGCTTCAAAATAAATGACACGGTCACATTGAGTAAGTAACTTTGCAATTATTTCCAAATTACATTTACAAATGTAAATGGGGTCAATTAAAATCAGTTTATTTTCAGTGCTAAAATTACCATTTGATTTATATAAAATAAAATAAAATAAAATAAAATAAAAACCAGAATTTGGACCTACAGATGAAGGATGGAAGTTTAAGGGTTAATTGACAGCACTGCCAGCTTATTTGCATTCTGTTTTATGTTTTTTTATTTTAATTATTTTACAGATGAGAAGCCTGTAAACATTGAAGACACACTTCTGCTTTGCCCAGCACCAGTTATAGATGAAGTTGGAAAGTAAGTGTCAAAGCCAATCAATACCTTATTTGCCCTAATACATCACTACCCTTGAAAAATTTGGGTCAATGTCAGTGTAAATTCCTCACATCAGTCAAGCTTTACGCGTCTTAACACAGTAAGACACCAGACGTGTTGTGCAGAATGCTTAATTGGCATCTCTAAGAGATGAGAGATAACTGTAATTGGCTTCTCTCATTTGAGAAGAAGTGAATGTGTGTATAAGCCTAGAGCACACAGACCCAGCAAAACATAGAGCCCCATATCCACATAATCTGCTCTCACAACAAATGAGCTGCTAGTAGCTGCATGCTATGCTTCAAGCTTGCTGCATAATTTTGAGCACTGCTGGCTCTAGACACCTTGAGGAATTTATGTCTTGTTCTTGTCAAAGTAGATATTCTATGATTGTTTGAACCAATTCATGTCTTCTGGGGAGAAAGAGCCACGGTCCTGATGCTAAAGGGGATCTTTTTCTACGCAACTTAACACTTGGTCTGGGTATTTATATCTATATCATCTATACCATAATTTATTATATTTCATGACTTTTTTTCTCCAAATAGATTAAATCCACTTAGGTCATGTATAAATAGTTATTTGTCGAAAATGCACACTTGTTCACGCCATATTCATAGTTTTTTCAGTTAATATTAACCCAACTGTGGTGCAAATCTGGTTAGTAAGTGGTTCAAACTTAATTTATTGAAGCCAAACAATAAAAAAAATTTGGTTTATTAAACAAAACAAGGACTGTTGTGACCACAATATTTTTGCTCTTTGCGACCACCTCCTTGTTCTGATTCCAGGTTAAACCATCTGATGGCATTTTTGCTGTTGTCTTATTTGGTAGCCTGGAAGGCAACTAAGTTCTTGTGAACAGCCACTACAGGCCTTATTGGATTGTTTGTACATACAGATAGTTGGTACTCCTGACTGTACTCACATTCAGTCAACCATAGAAGTAGCATGTTTTAAGTAGTGGTAAATACATAAATAGACTGAACCAGAAGAATGGCAATAATTCTGAATAACGACTATAATTTACTAATATATTGTGAATTATAATCAGCTTTCTCTAACATTCTGTAATTTCCTCAACATTCTGTAATTTGGCTCAATGTTTTATAGACCTGGTCAATATGTATTCTGAGTCTGCTGACTGACTGAGTGTTCGGAGTCATTAGCACAAGTCCGCTTCGTGGATGTGATTGATAGGACTATATCATGTCTTCTAGAGCAAACATGCTTGCTGACAGGGGTTCTGTAATGTTTTGGTAATATTTCTATTGTACTGGAGTGTGAAAGGGTTATTCTAACTTAAACTTGTAACTCAGTATATTTCAAACCAAATGCCTACCTTTATTATGATACACTTATCCAGACACTTTGGTGCTTAGTAGACTCACCAGCCGCGTTATTAGGAACACATGTACATATTCACTTTATTTTCACAACAAATATCAGAATGGGAAAAAATGTGATTTGAAGAGTGGAATTCTTTTTTCCAGTCTTCACCTGTCCAGTTTTGGGGAGCCTGTACCCAATGTAGACGCAGATCCCTGTTCCGGCTAATAGGATTAGTACCCGATGTGGCCTTCTGCTGTTATACCCCATCTGCCTCAAGATTCAATATGTTGTGCATTCTGCAATGTTTTTCTGCTCCATTGTGTAAAGAGTGGTCAAATGAGTTACATTAGCCTTCCTGTCTGCTTCAACCTGGCAATCTGGCCATTCTCCTCTGACCATGCTCATTAACAAGGCATTTTTGCTTGCAGAACTGTTACTCACTAGATGTTTTTATTTGCCCCCTCCCCAATAACCTAGATTATCTATTGTTACCATGGATATGACCAGCTCACGCTTCATGGATGCTATGAGCATAGCCCAATCTGTTTTTATCTGACAAAGTATGATTTATTTAGTCCATACTTGATGGAAATGAAGCTATTTGGCCATATGTACACATTAACAGAAAACATTTTCATTATTAACAGAACACTTTTTCATTATTTATGTAAATAAATGCACATAAGTAAATGTAGTTGTAGTTTTAGGTTACCTTAAAGTCTGATCTTTATCTATACTCACATATGCCTTTTGAGTACTTTTATAGAACACTGTTATCATGATATAACAAAAGTTTATGATAATGGCCATTCTAGTAATAAAACATGCATTAAATACAGTTTGGTCAGGTACTGCACAGTTATTTATACTTGAGCATACTTAAGCAGTATGTCAAATGTAATCTATGCCAGTGTTATTAACATATTTGTGGATGGCCATATGAGGTGTTTGTTATGTTTGGAGAGAAGACGGGATAGAGGTGGGGGAGAAGATGATTTTAGGGCACAAACTGCCTGTCACAAACCCTTCAATTTCATTGGAGCCATGTCTTATAAGATAAAATTGTCACTGCTGTCACCCAAATGCATGATGACTGAGGCTCTTGGAAGAAGTGCTTAAAAAGGGCCAGCCACTGCCTGATTGATGGAGAGTGAGATGGCTCTGTCACTGGACCCCCGTTCATTCTGCTCCTTCTCCCCCTGCCAAGGGGCTATCGGGGGATTGAGTAGGTCGTCCACACAGAAACAGGCAATGGAAGAGAAACAGAGAGAGAGAGAAAGAGAGAGATGTGAGGGGTGAATCCCCTGCAGTAACTTATTGACAGCCCAGTCTCCTTCTTTGTGTATATGGTAGAAGGATTGCCCCAGAAGAGAAAGATGTGGATATTTCCACCAGGCTCAAAATGTATTGCCCATGATGGAGCCAAACATGGAAGCATGTCTCATGTTGGGTGAACTTCCATTTTTAAGAGAGCTGTCATAACAGGAGGCCAGAGGGACAGAGTGACAGCTTTCTTATCCATAAGAATGGGCAATTAGTGTCTCATCTTCTCATCATCTCACAATTAGTCCTCTTTCTTTTACTGAAATCTTTTACTGAAATTCATCTCATTCTTCAAGAAAGATCAAGTATTAGAAGTGGCACACCAAAAAATAGTTTGCCTGTTGTGGAGAGATTATGAGTTATAATCCACGTTATATATGCCACGTTTACCTGTGTCCAAGAGTGCTCCAATAAAGAGTCAAAGAAAGTCTTAGTTGTGTCCCAAATGATGCACTATGCACTTATACAATATGTACTCAACCGTGTAGTGTTTGAATTTTATAAGGTTATTTTTTCATTCAACATCGGAGTCTGATAGTCTGATATAGGCTGATATTTAAAGTGTACTTTTTCTATTTGGAATTGTCAGTTTGAACACACTACGCACACTATTTATACTACAAAACAGCATAGAATAATGCAAAAGTACATGAATTGGGACACACTTCCTGTCAATCAGAACCACACTAGTGACGGCTGTTATTGGTGCCCGTGAGCTCATGTATATGGGACAGAGCAGTTAGCACTTTCCGCGACTGTGTCAGCTCATGGCTTCATATGTCTCAGAGGAAGCATATGCCTTCACCCTTCCTGGCTGGTAGCTGTTGCATGATTAGAGAGAGCTAGTTAATGGGTGGGAAAATTGGGAGAAAATGGGGTTAAATAACTTTAGAATGGGTAATGTGGGGTTCAATGTGAATTTCTGCTCCACAAGAACATATTGTGCTTCTGTAAGGGTTTTTTCCCCCTACATTAAAAGGGTGTGCTCTCAGACTGGTCAAAGCATGTCCTGGTCCTGTTTTGCCATTTGTCTGTGGTTTAACCTTAGAACTGGACTACTTTTTTCTGCTGCTGTTGATTCTTTTTTAAAACATTACATTAAATAGTAACATGCACAAATTGCTATTAAAATGCCCTCTCGGACAATTCAATATTTGTCTTCTTACTTACGTGCAGCTCTTATTCCCATTGTCATCATGAGCAATATACCATATATTACTGTAATAATGTAAAATATATTATGCTGTGAATCAGTGATTAGGTCCACTCATTCTTCTAGCTATTTGCTTTAAAAAAATAACTTTATTAGATGAAAAATAAGTCTATTTAGTCAAAATATGTATTTTTAATACTGCTTTGTTAAAAGGTAATTGTATGATGCTGCATTTTATAATTATGGTCAGGACGGTGGATATTTAGGTTTTGTAACACAACCCTCTCTGTGCCTATTTTAAGCAGTTATGAAAAACTTAGGAAGGAATTTTACCTTGAAACCTCTGTAATGGGGCAGCTGTCTGGTGTATAGGGTCCTACATAGCACATTGAATCTACAGTTGTAGATATTTTTTATAGTGAATATGCAATATTACATGCTTATTTGTTTTATAAAACTACATGTCTGTTACTAAAATATTATTATTATATTTGAATAAAAATTATATCACGGTAAATGCAACTCATGTATTGAACTACAGTAGAAATTATTATTTAATCTAATCTATTTATTAAATTATTTTCAGTATCAATAAACCGTGAATGATTAATCCATAACCTGTAACAAAAGTAGCAAATGTAATTTAAAAAAAGTTGATGTTGGGTTCTTTCCTATTTGCTAACTAAAGTTAAAGCTAACTTGAGAAATATGCAGGAATTTATCTTACATAATGACCAAATGCATGGGTGTGCCTCTGGTATTGTGATTATGACTTCTTGGTTTTTAAGGAAGAACTGTAAGACAGAGAAAGAAAATGTCTTGCTTTTCCCTTCCTTTCTTCCTTATTCTGTCTGTTACCGCCACCCACTTGTGTAATCCCACTTTTCATTGTAGTTTAAAATTTCTACCCACCTATCTTCCCATCTTTCCTGATCTGACATCTAAACCTGATGTTAATTTTCTGGGGAAATCTGATGTCCAAATGGCTCTGGCCAGTCTAATGACCATTTCTACATTCTCCCAGCATTCCAATGCTGAAAACTGATACACAGCAGACGTAGAAATGTGCAGTGGAAGTAATTGAGGCAGCTTTTAGGATTTTTTTTTTTTTTTGTAGAACTGTAAACATACAGTCTTATCCAGCTTTATAGCCCACTCTGTCAGGGCCAAGCTCTGATGAAAGAAAACTGAGACAAGCTAATACAGGCCACTGGAGGAATGTGCTGATTTAATGTGGCTGAAAGTTTGTGTTTGTGCTCTGATGCAGGGTAATATATCTTCAGGTCAGCATGAATGAGGGCTTGTCTTACATCACTAGTTCAGTGCACATCACCACTACTGAATGTGTAAGTATATCAGTGTGTGTAATACATAACTGATACACCAGATTCCTCTTATAAAAATAATTATTTGTACTTCACAAAACATTATGAGTGGAAAAGCTAAAAAAAAAATGCATCTTAGCAAGTGAAAATATATTGGATATCATTAAATCTGTCTAGTATTTCCTATTACACAATACATACCAAATATAAAAATACATTTATATAAAATATATGAATATTAATCCCATTTATTAACATTTCCTTCTAATTTCAAGCTTGAAATAGACTTGTTCTATTGGCAGATAATTGTATACATTTAAGCATTTATTTCTAGAATGAAGCAAAATTATCTGCAAATATAAAGGGTCAAATGCATCTAAAAACGGACTGAATAATCTTATATTTGATCTCATAATAACAAATGTAGGTAGATAAATTTCCCCATATTGAAAATATTTTCATATGTTACAATATAATTTTTTGCATTGTAAGAACTGCTGTGTAATCATAACAACTATTTTGTGCTTAACCCAGGACAGTTACAACTGAAGAACTATAAATGATGGGTGATGGTTTCTTACTCATGTTTTTCTTTCTTGACACTGATGCCTCTCGTGTTCTTATTAAGGGTATTTCTTATAATTGGTAAAAGTGCTACACAAATAAAATTCAGTTGAATTACTGTTGAGAGAAAAAAGGCCAATACAAAAAGGGTAGCTTATAGGCTCAGCCAGTAATGTTTTTTCTGTTCCTCTGACTTCCTTTTAGTATCTGCTATGACCCTTTTTTGGATTCTTATACATTTTCTTGTTTTCCTTTCCTTCTCTTTTCTCAATACTTTTGTGAGGTCTCCTCTGCTTTCTTTCATCAGAGGAGTCTCTTTTTTATCAAGTAAGTTCACATTCTGATCTGTGATAGTTCCTCTTAGGCCTCTTAACTTCTGATAAGTTTTTTCTTCAATCTTTTCTACTGTGTGCTGTGGCTTGGTTTTTGCTGACGTGGCTGATGTGGAAATGATATAATATATCGATGTGATTGTCTGAGTGCAGTTTGATGGCACCATTCTCCTCATTTCATTACTGGTGATCTTCCTGCTCGTGGGACTGCTGCTGATGTGGTGGTTCTGGCCTCTATGCTGTACTGTGGTGAGTATTTACTTATTAGAGGTTGTTCTAAATGCTTTGTTTCATATTATCTGTTACATTTGAAAAATTAAATTATGTATTGTAAACAGGTCATTAAAGAGCCACCTCCTCCACCACCACCTGAACCTGTAAGTTCAGCTTTCTCTTCTTTTTGTGTTCTGTATTACATTTGCGATTATTTTTTAAAAGTGTCCATGCGCTTGGAAAAGGCTGTATAGTCATTAGAGATATCGGTAACTGATATCGGTAACCAATCGGATATAAGATCCTGTAACAAATTCCACAGATTGGAATTGGATTTGGAAAAGAAATGTATTTATGGAATTGAAAGTGTTTACATATAAAGATACTTGACTGTTTTCTCTTTTGTTAGGAATGATTTTTATTGTGGGGGGCACAGTGGCTTAGTGGTTAGCGTGTTTGCCTCGCACCTGCAGGGTTGGGGACTCAATTCCCTCCTCTGCCTTGTGTGTGCAGAGCTTGCATTTTCTCTCCTTGTTTCAGGGCTTTCCTCCGTGTACTCTGATTTCCTCCCACAGTCCAAAGACATACATTGTAGGCTGGTTGGTATTTCTAAATAGTCCGTAGTGTGTGAATGGGTGTGAGTGTGTGGGTGTGTGTGTGTGTGATTGTGCCTTGTGATGGGTTGGTACCCCGTCCAGGGTGTCCCCAACCTTGTGCCCAGAGTCTCCTGGGATAGGCTCCAGGTTCTACACAACCCTGTGCAGGATAAGCGGTACAGAAAATGGTTGGATGGATGGATTTGTATTGTATTTATTATATTTACAATGTGATTTTTGTAAATATAACACTATTGGATCGGAAGTGGTATTGTGTCATCTCTATGCCATGGAAATGTATGCTCTTGAGATCCTCACATGTATCACAATCACCACAGCAGATTCAGTGACCTACACTGTTAAAGTAAACTGTACTGTATTCAGTTATGTCTCAGTTTATAAATGTGTGGATGCAGGGCTTAAATGGATTAAGGACATGCTTACAGTATGACAGAAATATTGTTTCATTTATGAGATTCTCAACATTGTTATTAAGAAAATGTAATTAACACAAGTTTTGGACATTCTACATTAATTTCTGTCCTAATGGATGGATTCAAGTGACTATAATTGGGTTTTTAGAATTCATTGTCAATATTCACATCAACATGATGCAAACAAGATACAAGATAGACTAAAACCTTTAAACTAAGACACAATTAAACTTGTGTTCACTGCACATAACTATTGCCTTGAATGGGGCATCCATTTGTCTGTAAAGCAGTGTGGATTTGTATTACATTGGCATCCTCCATAGCAAAACCAGCTCCCCTAAGCCCTCATACATGTGAATTAAACTTTTTACGTCTACAGTATAAAATAAAGCTGGTCTGATTCAAGCTTTTATCTACAAAATGTCTTCATAAAGCTTCACTGGCTTACACCAGACTGACTTGATTAGTGTCAGTGACACATTGACATATGTGCTAGTACTGCAGCAGTACAAGTGAGCGACTATAAGAAGAGAGACTAGACCTCCAGCATGATGGAGTACACAGGCACCGTGCAGCAGAACATGCAGAATAGTCCTCTTGTGCTCGTTTTGTTCCCAGAGGTCAGCGGCGAGCAGCCACCAATGCTGATGTGAAATAAGAGAGCTTTGTGGGAGTAGCCTTAGAGTGTGCATCTGTGCCACTTAACACTGAATCCATAAACAAGGACCTCTGTCTGATGAGGCTTAATGGATGCAAGTTACCCCTTTGATTTGGAATAACAATAAGGATGCTATTTCTGTCTATTGCACTGTTCAGCTGTGTTTTTGTGTTTATTTTGTAGACTAAGAATGAATCGCGAAAAAGGTTTTAGACTTTGTGCACCCAGTGACTCAGGTTTAATCTTTAAATGAAAGAAATGATTGTGTGTGTTCAGGAGTCTGATGATGAGAATGGTATGCCAAAGAAGAAGTGGCCTACAGTTAATGCCTCTTACTATGGGGGCAGAGGAGTTGGAGGCATTAAAAGAATGGAGGTAATAGATTTTTGCCTTTGTATTTTTTAAATAACTTTGAATCAGGGTATATGGATTTTGTAAAGCAACCTTGAATTTGAGAATGATGCTATTTTTAACATTATTATTATTACTGTTGGTCTTATTATTATTATTATTATTATTATTATTATTATTATTATTATTATTATTACAGTGTGTATAATAATGTTTTAGGACAAATATGAAAAGTGAGCCATAGGAAGCTCATAGGAAAATGTGTTGATCCCCATATGCCTTCTGCTAAATAATTTTGGATACATTTGTGTTTATTGTGTTTTTTAATGTTGTATTATAAAATAATTAATAGAAGGGGTAGGTGATAATTACAAATACACAAACATAAGGATTTTTCGGTTCCTTTTTTGTTCATGAGGATTGTTTTGCTTCTGCTTGTTAGGTGCGCTGGGGGGAGAAAGGCTCTACAGAGGAAGGGGCTAAGCTGGAGAAACCCAAGAATGCGGTGGTGAAGATGCCTGAGCAGGAGTTTGAGCCTTATGAGCCCAAACCGAGGAGGTCGTCAAGACACAGGCATTCACAACAGAGGAGGTGGTACACTCCCATTAAGGTACTGAGTTTCTCCACAGATATTTTACTGTAGATTCATGTGCATGAATTTTTGTCTTAAAATTTGCCAACTATTACACTACATTATACCACAATGAGACAAATCGCAGTTGTAGTGTTTGTTCTAATACATTATTGTTTCTGTTGTAACAGCTTATTCACAATGAACCGTGTGCGGGTACATTCCACATAATTTAATGCAATATGAATGGATAAAAAAAAAGTGTGGTTATTTAACAAAATAATGTCTTGTCATTGATATAGTAAAGCTTTGTGTAAGAAGAAGATTATTTAGCATTAATGCAAGGAGTCTCGGGTGTCAGCATTTAGTAATGGTCAGTAAGTTTTCCACCACGGCAAAGCCTTTAGGATAGAAATTTTATTTTAAGATTTCTCAGTAATTTCTCAGTAATGTGACAAGTTGTATTTTTTTCTTATTAACTAAAAGAGAGACTAGTGAGGGAAGTTTCAACATTTTTTAATAAACATGACCTAAAACGTCAGCAGATTCTCTTACAAGTCCTAAAAGTAGATAACACAATTAAACAAATGAGACGAAATTATTATATTTTGTCATTTATTTATTGAGGAAAATTATCCAATATTACATATATGTGAGTGGCAAAAGTCTGTGAACCTTTGATTTCAGTATCTGGTGTGACCCCCCTGTGCAGCAATATCTGCAACTAAACATTTCCGGTAACTGTTGATCAGTCCTGCACATCCACTTGGAGGAATTTTAACCCATTCTTCTTTAACTGTGGGATGTTGGTGGGTTTCCTCACATGAACTGCTTGCTTCAGGTCCTTTCACTACATTTCTATTGGATTAAGGTCAGGACTTTGACTTGGCTATTACAAAACATTACCTTTATTCTTCTTTAATCATAATTTTTTAGAATAATTTGTGTGTTAAGGTCATTGTCTTGCTGCATGACCCACTTTCTCTTGAGATTCAGTTCATGGACAGATGTCCTTACATTTTATTTTAGAATTCACTGGTATTCTTCAGAATTTTGATGTTCCATCAATGATGCAAGCCGTCCTGGCCCAGTTGCAGCAAAACAGGCCAAAACCATTTGAGCGGCTGTGGCTCAGGTGGTAGAGTGGGTTATCCACTAATTGTTGGACTGGCGGTTCGATTCCCGGCCCACATGACTCTACATGCCGAAGTGTCCTTGGGCTCCTGATAGCAAGCTAGCGCTTTGCATGGCAGCTCTGCTACCATTGGTGTGTGAATGAGACACTGTGTAATGTGTTTTGTAGAACTGCAAAGGTTAATAAAAACCGTTATATAGCAGACCATTTACCATAACAAGAAGGGATAAGGTTCCTATGCTGGAATGCAGTATTTTCCTTTTTCCAAACATATCCCTTCTCATTTAAAGCTAAACTTTAAAGCTACATTTTTCCAATAATGGCTCCTGTCCACATTAACTTTGAACTGCAGAAGTGCAGGAATGTTCCTTCTGGAGAGCAGTGGCTTTCTCCTTGCAACCCTGGCATGCACACCATTTTTGTTCAGTGTTCTCCTGATAGTGGACTCATGAACATGAATATTAGCCAATGTGTGTGTGAGAGAGAGAGAGAGAGAGAGAGAGAGAGAGAGAGGCCTTTAGTTGCTTAGAAATTACCCTGGCTCCTTTGTGACCTCTTGGACTATTACATGTGTTGCTCTTGGAGTGATCTTTGATGGTCCTTACTGCTGGTGAGGATAACAATGGTATTGAATTTCCTCTATTTGTGCATAATCTGTCTGACTGTGGATTGGTGGAGTCCAAACTCTTTGATGATTTTGTAACCTTTTCCAACCTGATGAGCATTAACAACTCTTTTTGAGGTCCTCAGAAATCTCCTTTGTTTGTGCCAAGATACACTTCTACAAACCAAAAAAATATGTAATCCCATTAGTTGAAAATACCTGTCTGCTAATCCTAGAGTTTCACATACTTTTGCTGCTCACAGATATGTAATATTGGACCATTTTCCTCAGTAAATATATCACCAAGTATAATATTTTTGTCTTATTTGTTTAATTGGGTTCTCTTTATCTACTTTTAGGACTTGTGTGAAAATCTGATAGTTTTAGGTCATATTTATTCAGAAATGTAGAAACTTCTAAAAGGTTCACAAACTTTCAAGCATCACTGCAGCTGATACAATGTAAGCGATTACAGTAACTAACTTGTTCCACAAGATTAAATATGACTATAAATGGATAAAATGTCTGATGTGAATGAATAAAATGGATGAAAATAGTAATAGTTGGCACTTTGATGTGGTGTAAGAGTAATAAAACACTTCAGGATGTGCCCTTGTAGGAAAATATCCATCACAGGATGGTGTGATATGGCCCATCAGGGTTTATTCCATTATATCATATTGATTTGCACATCACTTTTTCACATTTGTAACACATTTTCATTAAAGCCAGTGTTTTATAAAGTATGGGCTTATGGTGATCTCTGAGTGTTTTTGTTTTTGTCTGCCCTACTCAGGGGAAACTGGATGCTCTGTGGGCTCTGCTCTGCCGTGGATATGACCAAGTGTCCCTCGGGAGGCCCCCCCCCGAGAAGAGAAAAAAAAAAAAAAAAAAAAAAAAAAAAAAAAAAATTTTTTTTTTTTGGTGGGGGAAGGTGGGTGTGGGAGAAAGATAAAAAAAAAAAAAAAAAAATACATATCTAGGATGGAATGAAAATTTATTTTTAAAGAAAAGGGGGAGAAGAGAGTAGAATTATTATTTTTTTTTTTTTTTTTTTTTTTTTTTTTTTTTTTATTTTTTTTAAGAGAAGAGATGGGGAAGTTTGATCATCTGGCATAAGTGCCCAGAATTGGCAAGTCTCTTTGCCTTATAAGGTGAGATTTTAGCGTTTACGCAGAGACTGTGTCTTTCTTCCTTTTGTGTTCACTAGCATATAATTATTGACGTGCATAATTTCACTGTGTGAATTCTGTTTTGTTTGGATTTGGTGTGTGAATTTGTGTGTAAAAATAAGCACCCAACATCATTGGGCTAAAATTTTAAGTGGCTCTCTTTTGTGTGTAGCTGCTCATCTTTACTTTTAGATAAGTACTTTTAGAAATGTAAAATTTGCACTACAAAAAATCAGGAGTGTTTTTCATTATAGCACTTAAGACGTTTGCATACAGCATTTGAGTTGTTCACTGTAGCAGTTTCGTAGATTAAAGCGTCTCCATCACTGAGCTGCACACTGAAAACTCAGTGAAACACTCTGCACCTTAAATGCTAAGCTAGAAGATTTTTCCTTTCACACGGAGCAGAGTTGTTTCAGTGCAGCCTCTTCTTCAAGTCCATTATTATCCTATTTCTGTGATGAGACAGTTTTCAGTGTGTGAGATCTTCTGCGACACGTTGCGTTATTCTGCCATAGCAGACCGTATCATGGCAACACATCTGCAGGGCTATGAAAGGCATCTTTCATGTGGGCCGGAGTGATGAAGACCATACAGTCCGACTCTATTGAGATGGCCAAACTATTGCTCCAATCTCACTGTGGAAGGACTCATGAATTTAGTCTTATTGAGCTGTGCTGCAGAATAAGCTGCTTGTGTGAGGCAGGGCCAGTGCCCAGCTGCTCTATATACTGAGCAGAAGCTTTGAAAAGCGTTGGGAAAGGCAGCAGATTCACTAAAGAAGAGGGTTTGGCTGATACCAGCTGTAGCATTCAGGCTGGTTTGAGCATGTCCACAGTAAGCTGTGTGTTTCATGCCCACCTGCAGGACAATGTCCCATGAGCTGCCCTGGCACAGACGGCACATACCACAGTGAATACAATCCCAAACTTCCTGCAGTCTTTCTGTTCACGCACTCTCACACACTCACTGTTTTACTAAATCTCCTTCACTTGCTGATGTCTCTTCAGCTATTCATCTTCTGCCTTCTTCTTTAATTTCAGCAAAATAGTAACCAAAATTGTGTGTTAAGGTATTAACTGTGAAACAGCCAAAAATGTATTACTGAATGTAATATAAATGGGGACTTCTCTTTCACTTTCTAAAAATAATTTTTCATCTCTCACATCAAACAGCTTGAGAGTTTGAGCCTGTATTAACTTTTCATGCCTTTCATGTAAGTATGAAGTTAGTCATGTTGACGGTCGTAGGACACCATAATAAGGTACATAAAATATTAATTAAGATAATGCTAATTAAGATAATAACTTAGATTATAAGAATAAATGTAGATTATATGAATAATTATACAAATAATTATAGATTATACCGTATATTTATATACAAACTTGCGTTATATAAATACCAGTTAAATGAACACAATTTCTGATTTGAAGAAAATAAAGGTATAAATAGAATTTTTTGCTTTTTTCTATATATGTAAAAAATAAATTCTTCAAGGATTTTCTGGGCAGTTATCCAGTCCGAACTTGTGAAGTTGGGTGGCTGAGCATCCTGAGTTGGGGTACAACCACACAGTTATTAATATTTGCTATTTTACTTTCATTTCAAATGTGCAATTGAAAAACCTGCCACAGTACTGTGGTGGTTCTAGTGAGACTAGATCAATAAAGTATATTTTAAAAAAGAATAAAATTAAAAATGGTGAACTGATTATTTTTTAATTAAAATAAAACCTGATTATACTACATTGGACACATCTATAGCAGTTGATTTGATCATTTGTGGGTTTGTTTGTGTGTTTGTTTCTTTTGCTTTAGAAAAAGGCAAGAAAGGAGAGAAGAGAAAAGGCACTTGGTTAATATTAATACCCAACATTAACCTATAGCTAATATATAACACAGAGGCCATTTAGGTTAAACTCATTATGTAAAAGCTTCAACGCATACATTGTGATGCAAAGGTGACAGGTTTGTTTTATTACTCTCTGAAGAAAGGACTCCTTGTCACTGAAAGTTTTTTTGTTGAATCCTTTGTCTGTCTGGTTTACAAGGCCACTCTGGTTGAAAGAGGGTAACCTTGCATGGTCGGGATCTGCCCAGTTACTGCTAAGACAAAGCAAATTCATAGAAGAAAAGGGGGGGTGGGGGTTGGTTGGTGTGTTCTTTGGTAATGACCTAGTGGTATTTAAAGGAAAAATGTCCCACTCTGACTAGCCGGATTTCCCAGTTTACATCATTTACAAGTGAGGATGGGAAACGTGTGACTTTGATCTGATTTTCCTCTCAGGTTGCTCAGCCTGTTTTTTTTGTCCACAAGTATCTCGGTCAGAGCCAGAGCACCCTCAAACAAACACTTGGTGGTCTGATTTAACAGCTTATTAAACCAAATCATCTAATGTGACATGAGGCAAGTGAGCAGAGTAGGGTTTGAATTTTATTGTGCTTGACCACAATTGGGGGTGGGCATTGGGGTGATGGGTATTAATTCATGGGTGCCTAGCTGGGAGGCTGAAGCCATCACTCTATCAGTCATGTGTGGTGAATGGGACAATTTGGCGAGCAGCAGAGCAACAGCCCCACACCGGAGTGAGCATATGGGCCGAATGAGAATGGAGCCTCCTGAATGCTGTGCAGATGTGCTGAAGGAAGAAGGGTGAGAAAGGAAGAGCAAGGGGGTAGGGGACATGGAGAGAAATCGGCCCATATGGTGTTTTAACTACTATGGATGTCCCCCAGCAGGCTTCAAGCTATGGCAGAAGTTCTACAGCAGTCTCTAAAAAGACGTGTCAGAACAACACATTTACCACCAGCCACCTGGTTCATTGCTGTTCACAGACCTGGGCCATATTGTGACAGTACTGATTTGTAATCAATGACTTCTGCATGCGCACGCCTGATTAGAGAAAAACGTCTGAGCTTCTGCTGAACAAAGCACTGTAATGACTTGTGAATTTTGTACACATCACTCTTACTGTGCTGGTGATTGTATAAAACAGCACACAAAGCTAAAGAGATGCATGTAACCTGACATCTTGTTGTGTGATGCTAGTCAGATTAATATAAGTTTAAAATATAAGCCCTTTCTTTCCTGTCATTAGCTGTAAGGAGTGACTGGCTGTAATGAGGTAATGTGAATTACCCAGCATTTCATGAATGTGTCCTTGTTGCTACGGCCCATAAAAAAAAAGAAAGCGATGCTCTTGGTCGCTTACCCTAGCCTTGATCCGGTGCTATAGTGACCTGGAACAAAAGAAGGAATCTCTGCTGTCATGGTCTGGCTCGTGGCCTTTAATCTCTCCATCTGTTTGTCTGATGAGCAATCAAACAGCATGGCAGAAAGTGGCACCTCCCTGACGGCTGCTCTTATTGCCACTCAAGTGAAAGTAATTCAAATAGATTTAAAGGAGATTCTGACCCTGTTTTTGGGTTCAACACTGGACAAATATTTATCAGCTAGCATTGTGCTTTTCGTTCCAGTTAGCCAATAGAGCATCAGCACCAGCCTTATCATATTAAGTGTATCTGATTGATTAGAATGGATTCCACAGCCTTTATCATTTACCGAGATAGACCTTATACACAGATATCCTTTATTGACTTTAATAGAGAATATGTGAATACATACATTTGTTGTTTTTACTTTCATTCTTTAGTGTGGCATTTTAGATAACAAACATATTACAAATTTATAGAAAATGTCATGTTAATAGCCATATAATGGCTTTATTCATGTGGTTTATAATAAATTTTCTTTAAAAAAAAAGTCATTCCAGATTGGTCTCTAGAGTCTTGTGCCCTGACAAAAGAGGAAGTTGTTCCACTGTCAGCAGTCTGCGAGTCCAACATTGCCGAACGTTTTATTTTTTTTACAATAAATGATGCGTAAAGTACACTCTGAATACCTTTTTCTTAGCTTTGACCTTAAGCTAAAACCCTTGAAAACGTCCTGACAATGGCTTCTGAACGTTCAGCCTTCCTGACAGTGATGAATCACTTTTCTTGTAAGAATGCAGGTTTTATTTCCCAAAGCTTTTGGAGGATGGGTTTTTTTCACTGCTAACCATTCTTCCCAAAGTGCAATGCTGCAACCCCTAAAACCCCACCCCCATGATTTTAGGGACAGAATGATGGTGGACAGCAGAGATTTTGAGTGTGTGAAGTCTTCTGTGTGTGTGACGGCTTATTTCGGGGTCATCGTCTGGGCAAAGACACATAACGCCCTGAGATTAAGATTCTTTTATTCTACAAGACATTTCTACTGCCTCTGTAGATATCAGAGCACTATTACCCATGACCTACATAACATCTTTTTAACCCTTATTCTCTTTTTGTGTTTTTTTTAAATTCGAGAACAGTACAGGAATTACTTTTCCAGGATGAAACTCATTTGGCTTAGTTTGTTTAGCCAACAAAAATTATTTTTCATCATCCTAATTAGAAATGATCATGGTTAGATTATTTTTACTTGAGATTACTCTAGGTACAATTATTTTTCTTAAATTATTTTTTTTATTGGCATCTATAAATATGAAACAAAGAGGGGATTTTAGTACATGTAATTAACCTAATCTTTAATGTGTACTCACACACTTATGCACTTTAAAAATGATCCCTTCAACAGTTAAAGAAAATCATATTTTTTTTTATAAACCCCCTTAGTAGAAATTATTTTCTATTCTATTATTTTACTATTCAAAATGATTAGGCACTATTTATAAAAACAGTTTTTTTTTTTTATTATAAACCATTATGTAAATGTGTACAATAATATTTTGGCTCTTTATTGGAACTGTGCACCCACAGAACCAATTTTTATTAAAATTGACAATAGATTGGCATTATTTAAAGGCATAATAACTTAGATAATGGTGGGTTGTGCTTTCCACCACTATGACAAAATTAGAAATTTGGAGAACTCTTTATCGATGCTTTCCCGGGGGGGGGGGAACAGCAATGGGTCAACGGGACATCTTTGCTAAGTAAAAAACAGAACTGGATGATAAAGCACAAACATGACAAGATTAGCTTCAGCTCTGAACTGTCACTTATCCTGCCATCTGCTATGTGCCTGCAGGGCCGATGCATCAACTTTACACGGGTGAAAGACGAGGCAGTCAGGGCTCGACCGCGCAGCCCTCCTCCACCTCCACCACCGCCAGCAGAGCACCGACCCCTGATACACCCCTCCACCTCAGCACCTCCCAACCGACCATCCCGCTCACCACCCAGACCCCCACCGGTGCGATCACCCCATAAACCCCCACCATCACGAGCACCCCCAAGACCCCCTCCTTCTCTTCCCCCACCCTGCCCTGGGAACCAGCACTGAGAACAATGCAGAATCTTAAGCACCCTAAGAGTTGTTGCTGGACAGCAAAAAAGTCAACTACTGTTTATCCCCATAGATGGATGAGATGTGATCTAACTTACTTAGCTGGGTTTTGGGTCTGCTTGAAAAAATCATATTGTTTGTGACTGATCACGTGTTATGTAGCCAGAATGTATAAATGTTTGAAAAGTTTTATTTTGGGGCTTGAAAATGAAATTGACATGTATTGCACGTTTGGATGGCTGAAGGTTTTGGCTGAAAGCTGAAGAATCGAGGGTTTAAGCATGTTGAAGTGTAGGTTAGTCAGTTGTAAGTTCAATTCAGTTAATTTTTCAGTTTCACTCAAGAATTTACAGTTATTTGTATAGCACTTTTAACAATGGTCATTGTCCCAAAGCAGCTTTACAAAAATAAATAAATTCAGGATATAGAATTTAAATGTATGAATTTATGCCTAATGAGCAAGCCAGAGGTGACTGGAAGTAATTTCCTAAGGGACTATCCTTAGATCACTTGGTAGACCTGTAAAATAAAGTAATTGCAACTGCAGGGCAGTTCCATCTTCTAATTTATTTAGCCTTGGTTTCCTGGAAAGCACTTGAGCGTAAAATGACAGGGTGTCCACCACTGTTACAGGACACTAAGCATGGCCTAATTTCTTAATAAAAAAAAAAACTGTATTGTGGAGGGGAATACTGGACTTCGGTTTTTAAACAGGATGCTTCAGCAGCTGACTACGTGATCAAATTTAAATGTGGTTGTGTTTCGTTACTTTTATTGAATATGAACAACATACTCTGAGAAAAAAACAAAAACAAACACACACCCAATCTAAATTGTTCTCTATTTTTTCTCACACACAACTAACCAAATATCTCTGCCATTTATTAAACATTTTTTGGAATCAAATGTGCTTACAGTAGTATTTCTTTCAAATATTAACCGATTATACCAAAAAGATACACATATACGAGTACAGCCTGCTGCTGGACTACACAGACGTGGTGTAGTGAATATTTCCTGTGTCGTGTCTCAGTCTCTGCAGTCTGCTGTGCTCTGTAGTCCTGCTGCCTCCCCTGGGATCCACTTCCTCTCATTCCACACGTTCTGGAGGAGTGCCACTCTGACCTACATCTGACACTGAGGAGACCTCAACATACTGCCAACATAAACAAGACTGTTTTTTTCCATCTCACCTATTGAGGTAGAATAATAGTTAAAATTAAGTTCAAAGGGATGTTATGTGGAAGAATGTGTATTTGATATTTAAATACATGTTTGGACTGGACCAACCCTGACATTTTGGTACCAGCAAGCCTATTCATTTCTGTTCATAACCTAACATCATTCCACACGGATGGAGATGGATAGGTATGGAGTGTTTTTTCCTCCCCCTTTATTGTTAATGCTAATAACCAGGCATACTTTTCACATTTAAATATGATTGACTCATGTAATAGTGGTTGATGGTTACTTTGAGTCATTTAACATGTTTTACAGTCCAGCTCCAGCAGCTCAGCAGTGGCCTAAACAAGACCTCCACAACTGTCTCCACTGTAGTGTAGGTCAATCTACAAACAGCTATAATAAGGATTTGTCCCTTTTCATGTGATATTAATATCAGAGCTCTGAGTACTGGCCAAGACCAAACTATAATACGGACATCCACTAACACTGCCTTTGATGATTTCCTGTTTTCTAGAGGTCTAAATATTAGGTTGCACACGTGGAATCCCTTTTCTTTGAATTTAAAAAAAAGTTTACAGATATACTGGTCACACAATTACAAGGACCCTTTAAAATGATCATTGAGGCATATAATTCTAAAAATGGAAACTTTAATCTGTCTGATTAAAAACATTTTTGGCATGTACCATCTGTAAGCAGCATCAGGTGTGTTGGGACAGAGGTATGACTTGTTTTCTTGTATGTCTCTTTAAACAGCTCTGGGGGCTGCTGTGACTCAGGTGGTAGAGCGGGTGGTCCACTAATCAACCTTGGCATAGGGTTGGCGGATCGATTCCTGGACCACATGCCGAAGTGTCCATGGGCAGGATACCAAACCCCAAGTGGCTCCCGATGGCAAATTAGCGCCTTGCACGACTCTGCTACCATTGGTATGCAAGTGTGTGTGAGAATGGGTGAATAAGAACCAGTGTAAAGCGATCGAAAAAAAAATTAAAAATAAAAATAGCACTATACAATTGCAGACCATTTAAACTACAGCGTGCTTTAAAGGAAACACTGGCCTCCACTGGACAAATAAAATAGTGCACTAGTAACGTTAGTTCGTCTTCTCTTATTATCTTTTAATAGAAATAATAAGATTATAGAAAAAAATTGACTTTTTTCTATTAACCACATTAACATTAATGTTAAAAACTTCTTCCCTAAGATTTTTGCTTTTTTGTAGACATAGAAAACGTAGAATATACTTACTTTAGTCCTCCCACAAGAATATACTAAACATGTACTTTTTTTTTCCTTCCCTCCCCGAACAATGATAAAAGACCACAAAAGCTACTCCTTAGGTCATCCTTCTCAGTTTTAGCCATGTTTACTTTCCAACACAAATACATTTATCTCACAATACCATCTTGTGTAATCCACCCATTTCCACCTTCAAAACAAACACTTGGAGAAGAACACACACTGATGAGAGGAACACAGTTGTAATCTCAGTAGTGGAACAACTTTCTTATTTGCACTACTGGAACATCTGTGCAGATTTCCTCACATTTCTAGGCCACAAAGAATAATGTAGCAGCATGCAGCGATCCAAGTCACACTGTAACTTCTTTAAGGTAGTCCATCCACATTTAGGCTCTCCTCTTATTTTTCTGCATTTTCTTTCCAGACAGCGCTCCCTTCTTCGCTCCTTTCACCATGCCCTTAAACTGGCCCTGCAGTTTGGCCTTTTTCCTGTGAACACAAGTTCACTAGATCAGACTGTGTACATCACAAGATATTGGTATCACAAGATATTGGTAATACATGTTCAGAGACTCCACAGCTTCATTACCTGCGATTGAGCTGGGCCTTCTTAAGCGGGATGTAGGCATATGGGTCGTGCTTCCCCGTCTTCTTAATGTCACCTTTTCCTTTCTGCGTTGACGACACTCGTATTAGCATATCACATTATGGTTTTAACTGAAGCTTATGAATCAAACGGGCTGTGCTGCAATAAGAACATAATCAATGACGGAGCGATGTGATTCAGCTCAATGTGAATCAGGTGCAGAGAGTCAATAGCACTCCAAAGATGATTATTTTCCAATAACAACACAGAGTTTATCCAGTTACATTTTCATTTCATATTGTGGAACAGCCAAAAAACTTCCTGTTATCAACTGCACTATAGCAGCTATAATCACCATCACCAGCCCTTTTTTCCCCTCTCTCGCTCGTAGTTTAAATGTTTATTTATTTATTTATTTTTATTAAACGCAGCTTGTCATGTTACCATGAAATCACAAGGCCCACTGTCCTGAAGACATTCCCACGTCGGAATACTTCAACATTTTTATCTTTGATTGGTACAAAAAATCATTCCATAAATGATAAATAACCGGCTTCTCACAGAAAACTAAATGATTATCAACAATTATATTTATTTCTTTAGTTTATGTGAAGTGTCTGGTATACAAGTCTCTGCCGAGTTGTTATAGAAAGCATAACATTATAACTAACAGAAACAGATTAACACCTTCTGGCCAATCAGATATGAGAATTCAATATCCCCATCAATCAATCTAACGGTTTCTCAATTATTAGAGCCAACTTTACCTTAGCTTTGTAATCAGCACCTGACTCCTGTCTTCCTCCCAGTGGTCTGTGAATCCCACTGCCACCAGCTGAGTTCAAATACAAACAAAACAATAAAAACCACAAGTGGTTACTAAATAATAGAAAGAAAGCTATTTTGAAATACCCTTCCAACGTGGATATTCTCTGCTTCAGTAATCTTTTCACAGAGGAATGTATCGTACCTTTATATTTCATTTGTGGCTCAATCTCCATGTCATCATCCAGATCATCTTCAATTTTCCTCTTCTGTCTCTTTTTCTGCTCAAATGAAAGATTAAAACATCGTTTCATTTGCATGGGCATACACAACAGTGTGTTTAAAAGCTCACCAACTACTCACCGTCTTCACTCCAACCTCTTTCAAAATGTCATCAACTTCGTTGTCATCTGAAGAAGAAAGAGAACAATTAGAGTCAATATACTGTTTAGCAGCTTTAACAGACCGCCATTAAATAGCTTTAGAGAAATCCACATGTAAACGTTGAACCGTGATGAGCAGTACAGTACAGGATCATACAGTGAGAATGCAAGCAAAAACATATAGAAAATATATAAGATGGTAGGTGCGGGTATGACATGAGGTGTTAATCACAGCAGTAGTTGTTGGGAGGGACATGTTTCTAAAGCATTGGTTCTCAATCCAGTCCTCAGGGCCTCTGAGACAGTTTACAAACTTGCTCGATCCCAATTCACACAACACAGGGACAGAACTAGACTGAGAAGCACGAACATCGCTTTTGTTACTAGCACGCCCCCACCAAGCCAAGATTCAGGTCCGACACAACTCTAACTGCATGTCTTACTTTTAGATCCGTCATTATCATCACCATCATCCTCTTCTTTAATGATTAATCTCCCGTCTGACGTCACCTTGAAGTCATGCTCAATCTTGCGAGTCTTCTTAAAGTCAGGGTTGGTGGCTACGCAAAAAAAAAGAGGTAAAGATTTAAAGGAAACGTAACTACACAACCAAAATCTAATCAAGAATCTAAACTCTGATACATATATATTTTTTAATACTATTGTTTAACTTCTCCTATTGAAAGATCTATTTAAAAAAAACAACAACTCTTACAGAGAACTCTCTGTGCTGCTTTAGGATCAAGGAAGTTCAGTGGTTCATCAGACACCCCTTCTTTCAACCAGGCCTGCGCCTTTTGTTTAACTTGTTTCTTCTGGCCTTTTTTAGGCTTCTCATCCTCTGAGTCTTCAGAGTCAGTTTCTGCCAGGATGTCCTCAATACTGTAGACACAGATGGAAAAAAAAGATGTTGATTTTAGTGCTTCCTTCTATTTCTTTAATCTCCCCGAAAGTCTAAAAATGTGTTGTGTGAACATTGTCATTATTTAATGTGAGCACACTGTCCTTATGCACGTTTACTCCTGTAAAAAAAAACAAAAAACCCCCCAAAAAAACAAAAAAAAAAAAACAGCAAAGCAATGTGCATTAAAAAGCTTGAGCACCTGTCAGTTTTGACTTTAGGAGTGTCTTCCTCGCTGTCTGAACCTTCCTCCTCAGCCTTTTTCAGCAGTTTGCGTCTCTGCGTCCTGGCCTCCACTTTACGGATGTTCACCAGCAGTCTGTGAAGTTCCGCAGGCAGCATGCTCTTGACCATCTCGCAGCTGAGCACACAGAGGTAAGCATGGACAAAACAGTTTGCTTAGATTAAATGTAAAATTTACATATACAGTGGAAGCTGTCGTGTAGATATGTAGCTTTGAAAGGACGATCGCTAAACCTACCCAAACTTGCGGACTAATTTAGTTAAAATGATTTTCAGGTTTGTCCTGCAGTGTCTTCTCATATCGTCTTTCATAGTGCCAATGCCCTCCAACTAAAAGGGGATAAAACGTGGATATACACAATGTTATTTGAGTCAGCTCCCTAGGTCACAACTCAGGGCACTGATCAAGGAGTCGGCCATTGTAAGGGCTGTCTCAATCGGAAAATCCTTCCAGTACACTGGAACGTGCGCTCCCTAAATAGATCACACAGTGCACAGCAAAAACCAGGGATTATCCATGGCTTCTATACTTACAATAAAAGACACTTGACTGGCTAGAACTTTTATATCCACGATGACTCTGATGAAGGCTATACAGGCCTTGACAATCTCCCGTGTCCTGCAGGTGAGCAGCAAGCAAATGTTGTGCAGGAGCTGCTCCAGTGATGATACGTCTATGGAGTCTAAATGAAATTAGGGTCAAAACCAGTCCTCTACACACAGACCCGTTACACAATATATGCTCTTTAGAGCCTTACATCCAAATCACCAAGTTGGTTACCTTTGTACTGAAACACAAGTCGGGTGAGAGCCAATACAGTGCAGGTAATCATTGTGACTGATCCAGTGAGCCCAATGTACACATGGCCAAAGTACTCATTCAAGGCATCTGAAACATACAGAGATTTGAGTTGTTTTTAGGACAGCACAAAATAAATGGACATGTCCACCACACAAATAGTCAATCACTGCATCTTTTTGAGCTGCTCACACAACATCGAGTGCGTTTTTCCCAACTTTGTATGTGTTACCAAAAAGTTAAATATTCTCTACCTCTCAGTATTGACAGGTAGAGATGAAACAAGCTCCACCCAACTGTGCCACAATGCAACCTTCTTACCATACCACAAGAGAACTCTAGATCCAATATTGAAAAAATTATTCATGTTATTAATAGAGCTGCAACAACTAATCGATAATAATCAATTATGAAACCATTGTGAACGAATCTCATTATCGATTAGTTGGTCCGCAATGAACAGTAGAATTCTCCACCACTAGGCTAATGGATAAAGGCAATGCAGATAATGAAAACAGAGTTCTGAGAGTTAGAGTTTCATTAATAGACCACACAACCAAAACCTCTGAAACAGCTTCTTCAGTTACAAGGGATAGGATTTGTGAGACATTTCTGCCTGAAGACAAATGCACATTAAAAATACTAAGTGTAAACAGCTATGAGTTTCATCCACTTGTGAGCAGATCACTTTACACAAATGTTGAGACCAGGTGTGCACAGGGCCTAAGAGAAAGCACATGTTTGCCTTCAGCCTCCCTGATTGGTAGCAGTCATATGATGGGCGAGACCTGGCTAGTGGGTGGAAAATGGCAGGTACCGAAAGTAGGGAGAAAATAGTATTTAAAAAAAAAAAAACATTAATAGCAAGGAGACAATAACTATTTATAGAGTTCTGATAGATAAATGTAATAATAAAAAATTAAAATAAAAAATAATGAGCTCAGTGCATCCTTAACAATGACCCATCATTTTGATCTGTATAACAAGCATTATTCAATGATGGATTCTTTTATCTCAGCTAGCTACTCTATAAGACAAATCTATAACACTTTAAATCACTCAGTTTGCTGTGGGTAGTTTAGAAATCAGTTTGCTGAAACCATGTGGGAAAAAGAGCCTTTTAGCTCAAGCAGACATACCTTTGGCGTTTCCACAGAACCGGATGAAGGCATCGCCGATATCCACCAAGAGGGAGTAGGCGTTTCTGCGTGCTCCAACAGACACTTCCTTTGTGCAAATTATAACCTGATACAAGAGATTAATGGCAATATGAACATCCTGAAACACACAGAACTAGACTAGATAAATAAGAAAACCTGCTCTGTGTGTGAGCTACCTCAGGGAGAAGTGCAGTGATGAAGTCCTTGTGTTCTTCATTCAGCTGCTTCACAATGTGACTGAGGCACTTCAGTCTGGGCTGTACAACAGGAAAATAAGTCAACTAGTGTAACATGAATGTGTAATATATATAGAGTGAGGGAAAAAAGTATTTGATCCCTTGCTGATTTTGTACTTTTGCCCATTGACAAAGAAATGATCAGTCTATAATTTTAATGGTAGGTTTATTTGAACAGTGAG
This sequence comes from Ameiurus melas, assembly GCA_012411365.1. Taxonomy (NCBI): domain Eukaryota; kingdom Metazoa; phylum Chordata; class Actinopteri; order Siluriformes; family Ictaluridae; genus Ameiurus; species Ameiurus melas. The sequence continues at coordinate 20,102,879 of CM022755.1, read as the reverse complement.
AGACAAAATAACAAGAAAATCCAGAAAAAACATGTCAAAAATGTTATAAATTGATTTGCATTTTAATGAGGGAAATATGTATTTGACCCCTCTGCAAAACATGACTTAGTACTTGGTGGCAAAACCCTTTTTGGCAATCACAGAGGTCAGACGTTTCTTGTAGTTGGCCACCAGGTTTGCACACATCTCAGGAGGGATTTTGTCCCACTCCTCTTTGCAGATCTTCTCCAAGTCATTAAGGTTTCGAGGCTGACGTTTGGCAACTCGAACCTTCAGCTCCCTCCACAGATTTTCTAAGGGATTAAGGTCTGGAGACTGGCTAGGCCACTCCAGGACCTTAATGTGCTTCTTCTTGAGCCACTCCTTTGTTGCCTTGTGTTTTAGGTCATTGTCATGCTGGAATAACCATCCACGACCCATTTTCAATGCCCTGGATGAGGGAAGGAGGTTCTCACCCAAGATTTGATGGTACATGGCCCCGTCCATTGTCCCTTTGATGTGGTGAAGTTGTCCTGTCCCCTTAGAAGAAAAACACCCCCAAAGCATAATGTTTCGACCTCCATGTTTGACGGTGGGGATGGTGTTCTTGGGGTCATAGGCAGCATTCCTCCTCCTCCAAACATGGCGAGTAGAGGCCAAAGAGCTCCATTTTGGTCTCATCTGACCACAACACTTTCACCCAGTTGTCCTCTGAATCATTCAGATGTAAATTTTCAAACTTCAGACGGGCATGTATATGTGCTTTCTTGAGCAGGGAATAATTTGCGAATAATCGCACCAACTGTTGTCACCTTCTCACCAAGCTGCTTGGCCTTGTAGCCCATTCCAGACTTGTGTAGGTCTACAATCTTGTCCCTGACATCCTTTAAGAGCTCTTTTGTCTTGGCCATGGTGGAGAGTTTGGAATCTGATTGATTGATTGCTTCCGTGGACAGGTGTCTTTTATACAGGTAACAAGTTGAGATTAGGAGCACTCCCTTTAAGAGTGTGCTCCTAATCTCAGCTCATTACCTGTATAAAAGACACCTGGGAGCCAGAAATCTTTCTGATTGAGAGGGGGTCAAATACTTATTTCCCTCATTAAAATGCAAATCAATTTATAACATTTTTGACATGCGTATTTCTGATTTTTTTTTGTTGTTATTCTGTCTCTCACTGTTCAAATAAACCTACCATTAAAATTATAGTCTGATCATTTCTTTGTCCGTGGGCAAACGTACTAAATCAGCAGGGGATCAAATACTTCTTTCCCTCACTGTATATACACACCGTCCTGATAAACATTCAGACAGGGATGTCCCCACAGAGCTCTTACTCTTTTGGCAGGTGAAGCTGTACTCTTCAGATTATCCAGAAGGACCACCTTGAGCTGTTCCAGATTGGCAAAGACGAAATGCTTACATGGCTCTCGCTCTCCTCCACACATCTCCTCCAACACCCGGTACGCTTTCTTCTGAATACTAGACTCCTTACTCTGAGCAGGCAGTCACAGACACAAACAAAAATGTTAGCGCCAGCTATAAGTGAAATTTTATGGTTTAAAACTGCATATCTGAGAGTCATACCTCCAAGTGGGGTTTGATCTGTGCGTATGTTTGTGCCATAACCTCCTCGTCCACAAATGCAGACATTGCCACCACTAAATCCATCACAGTATGCCTGGGGAAAATGGATAATAAATCAGATACCACAGCTGCAATTCAGTTCTCATCTCTAAAATTCTCATTTTTAGCCACTTTATATATGCTTTTGCACTGCCTTTTCATAAAAAGAGAAATTTATTTAGCAACTAATGGGAATAAAAGTTTTCTAACCGTCTGCTTTTTTGGTTAACTCACTATTCATAAGATTAATATTTCATCTCTCACATGGTTTTCAAGGAATTCTTTGAAAGTACAATAAAAGCTAGACTGGTTCTAAAGCAGTAATTGGATGGAGTCTATGCACCACTGTATGAGTGTGTGTGTGAGAAATTGTATTTACCGTGTAAACTCCGAGCTGTCAGGGCTGCTGAGCCTCTCCAAGGCTTTTTTGAGAAATGACTCTACCATCTATTTAAAAAAATTTTTTTGAATATAAAAAGTACACATAAAAGTTGCTACAGGATGTCCCAAACGTCTCCATACATAGGGAAAGTGAACACTTTTTAGCAAAATGTTCATTCTTACTTTACATTACATTTTATTTACAGATAGCCTTTAAGAATACCTTTGAAAAAAGAAGAACGCATTGAAATCATTCTAATGGCTGGATCGGGAAGCTGTCACAAGGCTGCGTTGGACTTTAACAAGAAACATGAAAAGCACATCACACATGACACTGCTGCCCAACTTATTCACAAATTCAATAAAACTGGAAGTGTTGCGTACTGACCGAGAAGTGGACGTCTACAAACATCCACTGATGTAGACCCACCCGACGTGGTGCTGGCAAATATAGTCCCCTATGCATGGAGACTTTTGGGAAACCCTGTACAATAGGTAGCATATAAAATAAACAAGCGAGTCACCTTGTGATCCGTGACCGTCAGGTAATCTCTGATTGTGGCAAGCACAGCCGGCCTGGACGGGTCTCTTTCCCCAGGTGCTGGCTGCTGTGTGTGCACGTTAAACAGAATGGGCAAAAAGTTCTTAGCGAAGCGGCCCACTTCTGCCTTCTCTTCCTCTGCAGGACAACAAAGGACAAACAAAATCATTATTACTCTGTATGGTGTGAGGATATAGAGGAGTACAACTAAACCCAAATATTCAGACGGTCATGTTAGTTAACTGGACACATCACTGCCAGAGATGGCAAATAAATATACTGCCAGCTAGAAGTGGTATAAACGGTCACTCAGGACTCTTGCACCATCAGTATAATAATACAGTAACATTTTCTTTTGCCAATACAGAACAGTGAAACAACATTAGGGGGTGGGGCTCAGCTTGGACAAGTCAGATTTAGCTTATGACCCTCAATGCTTGAGGAACATCCCTCTAACCCAATGGCATTAGCAGAAAAGATTGTGTGAATTTTTTGCTACATTGTATTAATATTGTATTTGGCATGGTTTTTAACATTATAGAGACATGTAGGTGAGGCTAGAATGGTTTGGCGTGCATCATATTATAGAGTAATAGGAAACAGACTCCTGCTTTAGAGAAATTCATTATTGATACAGTTTTCTAGGTAAATCACCTCTGGATAATGGGGTTAGGTGTACATATAAAAGCATTGAATGCTGAACAGCCACACATGGCCACACAGTTGCTTACCTGTCTCACAGCTCCTGCGGATGAGTGTGCGAAGGGCCTGGTAGATGCACATGCGGAGATCAGGGCGCTCTGTGATTGCCATACCAAGTGAGCGGGCAATGCCCTTAAATGAGCTGACCACGTCAGTGGGCTTTGTGCAGAACCCGGGAAGCATCATCCAAATCTGAGGTAGAAAAACAAAAACAATATACAGTAAATGTATAAAATGAACATAAAAAAAATAATAATGTTTAAAAATAATCTGTGAATCTTAACCAGGTGCATGGATTGACAATGTTACCTGCAACTGTAATGTCTGATGTACTTTTGCCAACAGCTTCTGTCCTGCCTTCTCCAACTGATCCGCTGAAAAAGAAAATCAATCAGAGTTGGAAAATATTCGAGCTGAACTGAAACACTTTAAACATGAGCTACAAAGACAACATGTGCATTTAGAGTGCAACACAATGAAAGCAAAGGGTTATTTTTTTAATCTTCAGGTCTGTGTACGCACTCTTGAGGGACACACTTACCCCTTTGTTGTAGCATGGATGACAGGGGAAGGAAGTAAGAGGCGAAGTATGCCAGCTGGGTGTTCTTTACATTGTCTCTGATGACCGGGAGAAGCCAGCTGCGTGGGAACTCCAGGTCATCACTGAAAAAAACACCCACAAAAACCAACACACAGACTAATCAGAACACCATGCTTCATTACTACACATCCTCAGTGCAGGAATGAAGTATAACAGTATAAAACAGGTATACTGGACTTTTGCTATGTAATCATGGAGAGCATATGAGCAGCAGTATCAGGAAAGTCCAAATTTACAATAAAAACATCCAGCAATTTATACGTTTTTGACTTTTTTTTTTTCTTCTTTCAATTTTATTTCTTTCTCTTAGTCATATTTTTCCCTAGTTCATTGCCCTGCATTATTAATACTACTCAATGATGGTGACCTACAAAAGGCACCATGTATTGTATGCATGTATGCATGTCCTATAACTTAACAGCAAGCTCCCCAGCGAGAAAGGATTTGCTCCTTCATCTGATACTCAGTAACCGTGATGGTCACACTGATGTGCACAATAAAATTATCGTATTCTCATAACACTTCTTTAATACTAAGTGATTGTGAGTCATGCAGTTTGAGACACAGTCCTGAATTCTCTCAAAGTCTATGATTCTGTATTTGCAGCCATGTAAGCAACCGTTGCAGTGGAGAATAGTGCACCACAGCCCAGGTTTCAAAATATTCAACAAGTTTTCTTCCAAAATCCTTCATCCTGCTGCTTGAACATTTACATAAAAGCAAACATGAAGGATGCAGGTTTGTAACATTGTGTAACATTTAAAGAGAAAGTGTTGGTGCTTTATCAGCCTGATTTCTACCTTAAGGACGATACAAGCCTAGAGGATATACAGGTTGTTGGCATTTGACGTGATTCAGACATTTCAGTTTGCCATGTTGTGACTAGGTCCCCTAAGCACTTTTAGCAGATTTGTTTAGGCTAGGATATCTAGGAAGCTCTTTAAGAACAAATATCCCAGTCCACCCAAAGCTGAACAGTACAACATTAACTCTATAATGTTCCTCCATAGTGACTCACTCAGTCCCAGTGATGAGGAGTGGGATAGCACAGAGGACCACTTGTGGGCCCATGCTCTCCACTGCGCCCCCTACTGCCAAATCCAACTCGCCACAGAACGGAAAATGCGGCGTTGCACGCAAGTCACTCAGAGACTGCAGACTCTGCAAAGCAATATCACATAAATACAAATAAAATCAGTGCAAATGGGAATAACATTTTTGTTCTCATAACAGATCTTATACAAATCTCTAATTAACATACAGATTAACTGTATACCCAAACCAAAATAAAACCAGTGCAAATGGGAATAACGTTTTTGTTCTCTTAACAGATCTTATACAAATCTCTAATTAACATACAGATTAACCGTATACCCAAACCAAAATTTAAAACAGCCAAAGTCAGAGCTCTAACCTTCATCATAACAGGATGAGCATATTTCCCTGCAGCTCTGTAGAAGCAGCCAAGGATCTGCAGCACAAAAGGCCATGACGCATGGAAGCGATAGGACAAGCCTTCCTCCACAACACTGCAACACCACAAAAGAGACTGAATGTGAGGTAAAACTTTGATCCTCTCAAATAAACTAAACTGGGCTGTATTAAATTTAGACTCAAATTATCAATGTATGGTTCTAGATTACTGGGATAGATAGGGGGTGGAATTTGGGAGCAGAGGGTTATGATAGGGAAAGGGTCTTTTTGGACAATCTGTATAAAATATATGGTGAGATATAGGGTGAATATAGTGAAGAGATCTTTAAAATACATTTCCAACAAATCCAAACTCACCTAAACATTTTACAGACGTAAAGCCCATTACCAGCAGATATGCTGGGTAGAACAGGCCCAATCTCTGCCATATAAGGTTCCACACACTCAGTGATCAGGGTCTAGGATGAAAATCATCAGGCTAAACACAGTAGCAGTACAAACAGCATTATTCAGTAGACAAGAAGATTTTGTGCCTGGCTATTCGTTTTAATTCTGTAGTTGTCCAGAAGGTAAAACCTGAGAAATTTTAAAAAAGATAATTTTTAAAAATCCAATTACCAATTGAGTGATAAAATTAAAAAATAAATTTTTTCATTTTGCACACATTTTTAAATTTAAACAAATGAATTTCACAGTGGTGTAACACACCAATGCTGTAACTACAGCACACTACTCGCTCCAAATCCTGCCGTTTGTTGCACCACCTACTAATTGAGACGGAATACAATCTTATTCAAAACAACTACATCAACAAAGACCATACACCACATAGAACCATCCTAAACCATTTCTAACCTACCTTCAGAGTCTGTGTGGCAGCTGAGACGACTCGTGTGTGTGGGGAAAGAAGACAGGACATGGAAACGGAAAAGAGACGAGGAAGGTGACCCAGACTCAAAGAGCTCTGTAAGCTAAACACAACAGATTTCAGCTTTTCTTCACCCACTGAGCCACACAGTAGACAAATCCAACATTACAATACTTAAGCGAAAAACACTACCTGGATAAATGGACGTGGGCTTTCTCCATGACAGCAAGCCAGGCTAGTACGGGCTGCAAGTCGTTGTCACTAGGGATATAGTCATACAAAGCCTAGCAGAAAGAACAATCCAAGTTAAAACAGTAAGTAGCATTACATAAAATACAATCAAGCCCTGGATGAATATAAATGGGCAGCTGCACGTGTGTAAGACTTACAGTGATAATCTGGGCATTGAGCTCTGCAGACATGGAGGAGGGGTCTGGTTTTCCACTGAAGAGTTTGTGGAAAGCCTGCATCGCAGATGCCGTCACTAGCTTTGAACATAAAGAGAGAAGAAAAAACAAAGTTGTGTACAACTCCATATTTCTGTACAGCAATGTGACTGTGTACAATTCCATGCGCTGAGAGCAATTGAAAATAGTGATGTCTTCTCACCACATGACTCAGGGTCATCAAACGAAGAAGAGTCTCACAGCAAGACTTCACTGAGTTGAGAGGAAACGTCGTAATCAGCTCCTTCAGAAGCCCCAGCACATGCAGCGTGGTCGTATCTTCCTTGCTACCTGTTCAAATACAAATAAAGCAGGAAGGTTAATGTCTGACAGTATGCAAAAAAATTTAAATAATTGAAACCTCAAAAACCTGAGCGTTGTTGTCCACAAGGGACATCCTAAAGTGAATGTACAGATACCGGCCTACCTCCTGCCTGCTCCATCTCTTTAATGCAGTACTTGGATGTGGTAACGGCAGCGGGGTGATGGCTAGGCGCATTATCTCCAAACATGCAGTCACTGCCACGTAGGATGGCGCACACACCCTGCTGAGCTGCTTTACGTATCTGTAACACGCAGCAAATCAGAAATAAGGTTAGTTACCTGCGACAGGTGAGGTGCATACAGGACAGACTCGCAACATTCGCTAAGGGGGCGAGCACATTGTGTTAATAAATGTCAAAAGCCACCAATTTGGCTTCACATAATGGAGAAACAACTACAAACTAAAAACTAACCTTTTCCCATAGCCTGGTGGTAAACATGAGATTATCTAGTTCACTCACCACGAACTGTTCAAAACAGAATATAGCAGTGTGTACACAGGGAAGTCTAGAGAGCCGGTGAAAGTGTAACCTTCAAAACACGTCTGAAGCTTGTGGCCAGAAAAGCATGCAAAACATCAGAAGATCTGTGGCCCATGGGATGATACTAATTCTGATAGGGCTGGGCAATATGGGCAAAATCTTATATCCCAATTATGGATAATTTCATATCCTGGAATGATATCCACTCACAGAAGGAACATCTACACATTCATGCAATTATCTAATCTGCCAATCGTGTGACAGCAGTGCAATGCATAAAACCATGTAGGTACAGGTTAGCAGCTTCAGGTAATGTTCACATTGACCATCTAAATGGGGAAAAAATGTGATCTCAGTGATTGTTGGTGCCAGAGGGTATGGTTTATAGTACTGTATTTTTTATAACTGCTGATTTCCATGGATTTTCACGCACAGCAATTTCATTTCGAGTTTATTCAGAATGGTGCTATAAAGAAAAAATATATACAAAGTGAGGGGCAGTTCTGCAGACGGAAACGCCTTGCTGTTGAGAGAGGTCAACTGAGAATGGCCGGACTGGTTGCAGCTGACAGAAAGGCTACAGTAACTCTGATAACCACTCTGTACAATTGTGGTGAGCAGAAATGCATCTCGGAACGCTCAAAACCTCGAAGCTTGAGGCAGATGGGCTATAACAGCAGATAACAACATCGAGTTCCTCTTTGGTCATTCAATAACAAAAAGCTGAGGCTGCAGTGGGCACTACCTCACCAAAACTGGACAGACTGGAGAAACCTGTTCTGGTCTGTTTAACATAGAATACTTTTGAGATGTGGTAGAACGGGAGAGTCGCTGCATGAAAGTGCACCTAACAAATCTGCAGGAATTATGTGATGCAATCCTGTCAACACAGACCAGACTCTCAAAGGAATGTTACTTTCTGTACCTAGTCATATATACATTGTTTTGTATGTATGTTTGTTTTTTTGGGAGAGGTAAGCATTATTGTAAAAAAGCATCATTTAAAAATGTTGTGCAGATGTTTGAGGCACTGAAATGCTGACCTTTGGTTTGGAGTGCACAGTGAAGCTGAGTAGACCATGATACACCTGCAGGGTGGATGGATAACTCCAAACAGAGATATCCTGCTTCCTCAGCAAAGTGGCCAGGCAGGACAAGATCTGCAAGGAGAATTAGAATTAGAATGCTTATAATGAATATTAAGTCCAAATGTAGGACTTATTTTTGTTTCGATCAAAATTGATTACTGAGAAAGACATGCCTTTGGTCCTACATCATATTGTACACATGTATATTGGGCGGCTGTGGCTCAGGTGGTAGAGTGGGTTGTCCACTAACCCTAAGCGGTTCGGTTCTCAGCCCATATGACTCCACATGCAGAAGTGTCCTTGGGCAAGACACTGAACCCCAAGTTGGCACCTTGCATGGCAGCTCTACAACCATTGGTGTGTGAATATCAGTGAAAAAAATGTGCTTTGAAGAACCACTAAGGTTAAAAAAGCACCATATATAAGTGCGTATATAAGACGTGTTATAAGATGTTATGTGTATATAAGTGTATATAAGAATGGGTGAATGAGACATGCTTTGTAGAACTGCTAAGGTTAAAAAAATCACTTTAACATTATTATTTATAATAATGACCTTTTAATGCAATTTGAAGGCTTTAACATTAACTCATTTAAACCTTTCCATACTTTTGAATGCCCTACAGATACCCCTAGCTCTCTCTCATATTTTTTTATATATATATATATATATATATATATATATATATACACACACATACACACAACACACACACACACACCACACATTACTACATTCATATATATACACTATTTAATAGTTTAAAAAAACAAAAAAAACAACTGCATATAGTGTTCTAAAATAAAATGTATTCTGTAAAAAATGTAAACCTGGGAAATCTGAATGTAAGTAACATCAGAATATTGAACATACCCATCGAACACAGGACACAGAGTCAATAGTGGCTTGTTTTGACATGACATCCATGAAGGCCTTTGCTGTGTCTGAGAACTTCTTTATCAACACTGGAGTAGGCACCCTACACAGTCAGAGTACACGTTAAAAAATAACATTTTTTAACTGTTTCTTCAGTCATTTATTCAAACCAGTCTGTGTTTGGACAGTATAGACACTCTTTACTGATGACAATTAAACAAGCTAATATAAAGGCACAGTAACAAACTATGAAGATTAGACAAGATTGGTAACTTTACACTGTTCACTAGATCGTCACTTGATAAAATCCATGAAACTTCAAGAGATTCAGAATGATTTGTATCAGTCAATCAGCACTGTGTTATAGACGTGTGCACTGGACTATTTCTTAAAGGAGTCATGTGATGATTTTTAATGTTTTCCTTCTGTTTGGGAGTGTAATGTATCCATTTGTGCATGTATAAGCTCTGCAAATTCCCAAGGCTCATAGTCTACCCCAAAGGGATTTACTTTATTTAACAGAAAACACGCCTCCAGACCTACCCAAAACGCGTTGTTGGAAGTCCCAATTTTACTTCCACAAACGTCTGTCACAGCGTGATCTATTAACATACCGTAATTCTTGAACTATTGAGCGCACCAGAATATAAGCCGCACCCGCTAATTTTAAAAAGAAAAAATTTTTTGTACATCTATAGGCCGCACTTGTCTATAAGCCGCAGGTGTCCACATTGTAACTGTCACGATTCATGACGTAAATGAACCAAGACGGATGCAAGTGCAGTTAGGACGAGAGCTTTTATTGAAACAGAGGAGAGCAGACTCAAGAGAAACAAGAACCATGACCAACTCAATGAACTAAGCTAACTAAACCAATTAACCTAAACATTAACTATGACATGAAACAAAGACTATATCTATACTCTATAAACCACTTCTACATCTATATTCTAAACTAAGTCTATACAACTCTAAGCTATACTATTCGCTACTAGGCTATAAGCTATGCTACAAGCTATGCTATAAGCTAACTAGCCTTGACATGAACTCAGACATGGCTAGGAAACATGAACAAGAACTAAGACACATGGCATGAACAAAGATTAACTATATTCGCTATCTAATTTTAACTCTATATCTAATTACCCACGTTGTGTATGTGTCATGGCTCCCGGTATATATACACACCAGCCAAACTGCTAACAGCTGTGGGCAAAACCAAAACACATGACTCGAGAACACATGACAAGTCGGGGTGGAGTCATGACGTCAACCAATATGCATTTCTTCGTGTGTTTTCCCTGATGAGCGGGTGTGCATGAAGCGCAAAACGACTGATCTGAACAATGTAGTGTGAGCACGTTAGATTTAATTCGAACAGTTACATTGGTCTACTGTGACCTATTGGGTAATTTCATTGGTCCGATGTGACGAGGCTAAATGTTTTGGAGGCATGAAACTCGTTAGCCCGTAAAAATCCATAAATTAGCCGCATCATTGTTTAAGCCGCGTGTGCAAAAAGTAGCGGCTTATAGTCCGGAAATTACGGTATTCATGCTCAAAGGCATCCAGTAAGAAAGAAGGTGAGGCTTCAGTGAATTCAGGCGATAGGTCATGGACACAGTGTGTGTTTCAGTGCGAAAGCAAAACCCCTTTGTTTACAAAACAGACAAAAATAGGAACTGGTGGTTATTTTTTGATTTACAACGCTGACGGTGAGCAGTAAAACCCGAACATTTACTTGTGCACAGCGCATTTTATGGAGGACAGCTTCCTGAACCTGGGCGAGTACAACGCAGGCTACTAAAGTTTGGTATGTTGCCTCAGTTTTTTAAGTGTTTGTTTGTATGTCGGTGGTCTGACAGAGTAGCTGATTGTTGCTGCTGTTGTGATTCTATCTTGAAACAGTTTATATCAATCGAATCACAAGAAGCCTAGCTTTCCAAAGATATATTGCATGAGTTCCTATGTACACACAGAAGCTGTAGACATAGTATAGACGTCGCAACTGAAAGGTAAGAGAGTTACAAAATAAAAACTTACCATTGTGAAACATTCTGCTCAAGTCATGTTTGCTAAGTTGCTTCCGCTTGATCATCCGCATTTTCTGAATCTGACTCAAATTGATACGGTAATACTGACGCCATGCTGCTTAGTAGTCTTAGAATTGCTTTAGAAGCCTTGGAAGTTGGAGCTAACCCCAGGGGGGTTAAATTTCCGACACACGCTTGAGGTTTCTGGCCAATCACAAGGCAACTAATCAGCTGGCCAATCACAAGGCAACTAATCAGCTGGCCAATCAGAGCACTCTGGGCTTTTCAGAAGGAGGGGCTTTGGAGAAATCAGAGCGTTTCAGGCAGACTGGGAATAGAGATACTGCAATAATGCAGACTATTTGGCAAACATTGCATTTTTTTGAACATTAAAGCATGTTAACCTATTTTACCTTATTACACCCAATAAACAAGACTATTTTTAAACGTTAATGTTTAAAAATCATATGACATGACTCCTTTAATCTGCCTCCCACTAATCTCGAAGGAATTCTGACCACTCACCTGCTTCCATGGAAAGTTTCACAAATCCTGCTGACTTTCACAGTTATTTTTGTTTGCACCTGCCTGCAATGTTCTCTAATGAACTTGGTTGGTGCTATTTCCCAAAATATAAGCAAATGACTACTTGAATCTACAGCAAACCAGCATAAAAGTTAATGAAAATAAACACATTCAGCACAGAACAAGTTCCCAATACACTCATGTTAATAAACATGCAATATTTTGAGGTCTCGCACAATCCCAGTTCCTGTACTGTGCTGCCATTCAAACTGAGATTATGTTCCATTATGCTGTTTATATGGACTGAATGTGAGCATGACACACCTTTTCATTACCAGGTTGAGTAGGTAGGCAACAGCAGCCAGGGATTCACTGCTCTCAACCGCCTCTAGGGTCATCATCTGATATAAGAAAGGATTGTGGCCAGTTTAAAAACTTGACAGCATCAACAACTATTTACAAAATCCTATATTATAAAAGATATATACAGTATGAATCAATGATTGTGTTAGTGGAGCTTTTACAGCATTTCACTGCAATACATTAGTAGAACTCACTCTGATTTATTGAACTATTGGAATATGAATTGTTTGTATTTGAAACCCACCAAAGCAGCAAAGTATTCTGTCTCTGTCTCCTTTCCACCTTGAGAGCGAATCACTTCTGTAACAGCTGCCAGTACAGCACAGATCTGTATAACAAACAGCATGTATTAATTTAATGCTCTGCACAAACAGATACATTGACCTGGTGATTAATTCAATCATATCACATGCCAAAAAAAATTATATTAATTCGTGACACAAACCTCTTTGTGTGCAGCAGAGTTGGACTCCCAGTATCGCTGAACTTTTCTAAAAGTCAGATTTGAGCAATCAGACAGTCCACTCAGAAATGTGCCTGATGTTCTCTCAGTGAAGGCTGTAGTCTCCTCCATGACATCCTCCAAGCCATCTTGCTTTCCTTCCAGAGAACCTGCCTGAAGCTCATTATGCAGTTTCAGAGCATCCACCGTAAGATCACTTTTTTTCGCAAAAAAAAAAATATATAAAAAAAAAAAAAAAAAATTTTTTGTTAAAAACAAATAGTATACAGTACATGGATACATATTTACATTTTGTTTGTTTCTGTAATAAAAAAAAAAAAAAAAAATTTTTTTTTTTGTCTATAGCAGAGGTTCTCAACCTGTTGCAAAAAAAACACAAAAAACTTTGATGACTTGTATAAAACTATATAAAGACAGGTATGGAAAATGAATTATATAAAATGTTTCTGAACACTATAACTACTTTGAACCAGAGAACTATGCTGTAATAACATGGACTATTTTACATGTAAAACATGTTGCATTACATTCATCTTGCATTCTGAGACCATTCACATAAGAATGATGGAAACAGGGACGGAGGGCACGTCTCGTTATCCATGACAATAGCTGCATTTACATGGACAACAATAATCCACTCTTAATCCGATTAAGACCATACTCGAATTAAGAAACTCTCATGTAAACAGCAATACAGACATGTAAACACCTTAATCACATTATGAACGGCGTGTGAGTTTTCACCGCATTTTGCGACAGGATTTAGCGCCCCCTCCCGATCTCTGCGCGCCCCGCCCCCATGGTTGAGAAGCACTGATCTACAGAACGCATTAAGTGTACACCACTGCAGTGTAAAGCGAAAATAAGCCCATCGTGTTTCTAACACATTCAATGTAACAGGGCTTTGTATATTTCAACCAAAATACTACGACTGCTAATTTCCAGCTGCATCAAAGTTACAACTTGAGTCAAATGTCAAATTCTAAGAGTAGTTACGTGTTTAGAATTGAACATGGAACAGACTGTCTGTGTGATTTTTTAACTTATATTACCCACGTGTACACGGGGGCTGCCCATTTAACTGCGTAAACACAGAGTTGCTCATTTTTTTACCTTTCGGCCTACTGAAAAATCGGCTTTTGGCAGCTTGTCGATGTTGACTCGTCTGTGGGTTTGAATCGCTGCTGTGTCCTTTCTTCCATCGCTTTAATTTACAGGCCGTTCCGGACCGAAGTTTACCAGATTTCACCATTTTGGAGAGAGACGTGATCTGTGCTCAACCACGCGTTCGCCCCGGCGTGCACGTCGAACTTTAGATGTCGTCATCACTATGCGTCGCTCTAGCAGTACTAACGGAGGGGGATTGTGCATGAGCGTAAAAGGTCAGAGCCGTGAGAATAATCTCCCCTTATAGTAAACGAAACACAGAGAGAAACAAACCCCTTTAAAATACTTCATATGAATAACTGTATTAACATGATTAGCTTTTGACCTGTATTTCAATGGAAAAAAATACGAATAAAAAAAAAACCCTTACATAGGCTATACAGTGCCCTTCACTAATATTGTTGCCCTTATTAAAGACTGTGTAAAATGGTCTTTATTGTTTAACCTTTTGATATTTTATTCAAAAAATTCACAAAAATACTCTGCTCTCATGGATGTCAAAACAATGGCAAAAAAAGGTTTATCAAAAAATATACCTTTGTTAAATATAGGTGTGCAGTAATCATTGGCATGATACATTGGTTATGAATATGAGGTAACACAGGCCAAATTTCCATAATCATTCATAACAATGGTTAAGACCAATGAAAATAACTGTGATGTGTAGCAAAAGGTTGTTGAGCTTCACAAAATGGGAAGTGGCTATAAGAAAAAGTATTGAAGTATTGAAAATGCCCATTTCCACCATCAGGGCAATAATTAAAAAGAACTTCAACTGGAAATGTTATGAATCAACTTGGCATTGTACATGTGTCTATATTGCCTCTGTGAAGAGGATGGTTTGAGTGGCCAAAAATCTCCAAGGATCACAGCTGGAGAATTGCAGAAGTTAGTTGTGTATTGGAGTCAGAAAGTCTCCAAAACCACAATCCCAAGTCACCTACATCACCACAAGTTGTTTGGAAGGGTTTAAAAAAAAAGCCTCTACTGTCATCCAAAAACAAACTCAAGTATTTTCAGTTTTCCAGACACTACTGGAACTTTAAATGGGATTGGGCTGTATGGTCAGATGAAACCAAAATAGAGCTTTTTGGCAATAAATACCAGAGGTGGTTTGGTGCACACAGAGAGGTAGCCATATGGAAAAGTACCTCATGCCCACGGTTAATTATGGTTAACATACATCAAAATCAACACAAAAATGGTTTACTGACCACAAACTCAAGGTCCTGCCATGGCCATCCCAGTCCCCTGACTTGAAATCCATAGAAAACATGTGGGGTGAACTGAAGAGGAGAGTCCACCAGCATAGGCCTTGAAATTTGAAGGATCTGGAGAGATTCTGTACTGGGGATTAGTCTCAGATCCTTTGCCATGTATTCTCCAACATCATCAGTCATTACAGCAGAAGACTCAGAGCTGTTATCTTGGCAAAGTGAGGTACAACAAAGCATTGAATAAAAGGGTACCAATAATTGTTACACACCTATATTTAACAATTTTTTTAAAACCTATGTTCTGTTTGCAATTGTTTGATAACCATGAAAGCAGAGTATTTTTTGTGAATTTTTTTAACAAAAGATCAAAAGGTTAAACAATGACAATATTTCACAGCTTTCTTTGCTCATATTTACCAAGGGTGCCAAATATTAGTGGAGGGTAATGTAGGTGAAATATGATTAAATAACCCATATTTAGACTCCATATAATTTTATCCAGTAAAATACTTTAAGGTATAAATGTCTTAAGTTGTTGTTAATGTTTCAGTGAATTTAGAGCCTGGTATGCATAGTAATAAAAACAAACAAAAAAAAAAAATTATAACCATTATATCCATGTTGTAAAAGTATGACTACATAACAGTCTGACAACAGACAAGTTTGATTAAGTCATCATAAAAACATATGGTTGTATTTTTTAATTGGTTTACCATGTAAAAGTGAAATGTTTTCAATCTACCATTTTAGTGAGAAATACTCTGCTTAAAAGTAGTGTACACAGTAGAAAACTAACAGGTTGATCTGTGACTGGGTTTTGGGTTGTAAACCATACAAAAAAGCTTGTTTGCTAGCAGCCTTGCTGTGCAGTATTAAATATTTTATATTTTATTTAAAGATTTTATAGTAACAGTAATATTAATTAAGTTCCATCCAAAATAAAAAAAAGAAAAGAAAGGTATAATTTTATTTTTAAATATTGGTCAAATATTTATTGGAAAACACTGTAAAAATGTAATAGTGACAGGCAAGAGAAACCCACCACCTCGTCTGTATAGTTCTTTATAAAAACCATAAAACGTTTTTGGTAATTATACCCTTCCCCCCTATATCTGCACATTTTGGGTGGGTGCAAATGCATATACAATGAAAATAAATAAAATGAGTATAAAACATGGACAATTAGCCGTCATTTAGTCGGTCATGTATAGTTTTGATATTTGAGAGAGCACAGCTCCACAGTATGTCCCAGTTCTTCCAAACTAAAATCAGTTCCAGCATCTGGAAGTGCACATTAGATAAAAGACAGCATCATCATCATCAGGTTAAAGAATTCTATTATTCCAGAGACACAAAAGTTTTTTCCTCTTCATGGCTGCTTGTGATCCCATGTCATAACTGTAAGTCTGGGCTTGGCAGACTACACGATGTGCAAGATTATGGATCCACAGGCAGGCAGAGACCTGCGCACCAACCTAACATGAGCAACAGTACATCCATTAGTGCTCAAATTTAGACTGGCATCATGTCTTTTTTAATCGGGTAGATGTCCCATGTCAGTCCGTCACCATAAGGACCATGTCCAGAAGGCAGTAAAACCCGGGTTAGCCAATGACTGTTAACAAATCAAAACACATATTACACTACAGAAATAACAAGACTATTTAAGCTATACTATTTTAACCAAATGAAGATCAGTACAGGTATGCCACAATATCCTGTATGCATTATGACTAAATTAACTACAGCTGTCATCTAATCATGTTTTGAGCATATCACACATAACAAGGGCTTCAACTAACAATTAGTTTATAGTAAATTCATACACGGACCATTTTTCCTATTAAATCTACTATGAACAACAAACAGCATATTCCTATAAACACAAATTATACATTTTTAGTTTTTTATAAAACTTTCTTTCTCCTAAATACTTAAAAATGTGTCTTTACCATGGCTTTTTAAAGGCAGGAAGGATTAAAAAAGGCATCTAAACCAAATGAGCATCCCTGTTAAGCAGATTTCAATATGATTAGAGAGTTGGAGTACTTTTCTTCATGATATGAAGGATATTTAATACATGTCTGTCTTAGCCATGTATCGATAAAGTCTACACACACACACACACACACACAACACACACACACATACGGGTGGGCCAACTGGAAATACAGGTGAGCTAAACAGATAGGTGTAAGTGCTAAACTCTTTATAGTCAACTCAATAGATGACAGATAATAGTCACTAACTCCGGGAGAAGTTCCAATATCAAGATCATTTGTTTTTGCGAACAATTTAGATTCATAAAAAAAGAAAACATTTTTACCCAATTTCTCAAAATCTAGTCATAGCCACAGCATAGCCACTGCTAGCTCACGTGTCATGCGCTTGTGCATGATTATTATTCGTTCCTCTAGCATAGCGCATATGCCCAAAAATTTGCTATGTATTATTACAGGGT
Source organism: Ameiurus melas (assembly GCA_012411365.1). Lineage (NCBI taxonomy): Eukaryota > Metazoa > Chordata > Actinopteri > Siluriformes > Ictaluridae > Ameiurus > Ameiurus melas. Next base: position 20,085,302 of record CM022755.1, on the reverse strand, counting down.
TTTTGTGGTATGAAATAATGTATAAAATGATCCAAAGACACTTTTAAATTTAAGCAATCAACATTGTCTGCTTATTATTGCAGCTCTTATTGCAACAGAGATTTGTAAAGCACTCTACCTCCTCTTCTCTACTCCAAAAAACACCTTCCAGTTGTTCAATGTCCCATAGTTGAAAGGATTCCTATAAACCTATGATAAAGAAAAAATAATGTAGTTCAGAATTATTACTTATTAGATAACTGTAATGTATCATCAAGTTCTCCTAGATATACTCTTAGCAATATCTATATACTGTAAACAGTGGGGTCCAAAAATTAAAAGAAATAGAAGGTTTTAGAATTTTTAAATATTCAAAACACAGAACGTATCGTGAATATTTAACATTTAGGATTCTGGACCATTTCTATCACATTTCTGATACTGACCATGTTAACATGTTTTTACAAACGATCAGATTTTCCTCATGTCTAATCTCTTCTATTGAACCATGTGTTCAGACGACACTCTGATGGATTTGATCTAAAATGATTTGGATCATAAAGTTCTGCACAAACTTGTGAAGTCCATGCCAGCTCGAGTGTACACGGACATTAAAGCAAAAAAGGAAAGTACCAAATACTAAGAAACTCTGAATATTGTCTAAATATTTATATTTATAATTTTCAAACAAGTTGTTTTCAACAATTTAGTTTGTAAAGAAAATCGTTGTATTAAATTAGAAAAGAATGGACTTTTGGACCTCACTCTGAGTTTGTGTGTGTGTGTGTTTGTGTGTGTGTGAGTGTGTTCTTCATACTTTTCCTCGCTTGGCCATGCGTCTGGCCTCTTTATTGTTGATGTGCCTCTCAATACTTGTCTCTCCACGGGAGATGAGGACAGCATGCCACAATGTCAGAGCTCCTAAAGCAACTGCTACTGTGCTAAAGGCCACAAGACACACAATTATAATCAACCAAAAGATTTTACATTTCAACATTAAAATCACTGACCAAATTGTGCTGAAGGAAGAGATTGATCAGATTACCTAGTCAGCACCCACATGTAGATAACACTCTTATGAAACATCCGGTCCTTAAAGGTTAAAGGTGCTGAGGTTTGACTCTAATCAAAAACAAAATATGTTAGACTGTATAAAGCAATCATTAACACAATTAGCTGTAGTATCTGATTTCTACATTTTGTGCAGAAAATGATTCATTTTGTGCACTGAATTAAAACAAAAAAAATTGTAGACAACTGTGAATCCAATTCTTATCTCAAAACTAATCACTTTTTGGACACTGCAAAATGTATCTTGGAAAAAAGCCAATGTTTTTCATGTGAAATTATTTAAAAAAAAATAAAAATAAATAAATAAATAAATAAATAAATACAAGGATATGAAGCCAATTTCAAGACATTTTACTAATTTCAAGCTTATATTGTTCTATTGGCAGATAATTTGGCTTTACCCCCACCACCCCGGAATAAATGCTTGAAATAAAAAAAATGATCTGTTAACAGAAAGAACTTGAAATGAGTCAAAATTTTGAAATTGTTTCATCATAACCTCACAACGAGAAATGTTAGATAATTCACACACAATCAACACACACACACATATATATATATATATATATATATATATATATATATATATGTATGTATATATCTCACAACCATCTTTGTATCTGTCTGAAATGGAGCCTTTGATATTCAATAATTACTTAGATACTTACCTACCTCTTAAGTAAACAGTACAACAGTTGTAAAATAAGTGCTAAATTAAGTGAGCTTAAAATTTAAACAAGTTAAATAAGTTTAAAATAAGCATGCAGTTGCCAGTAATAGTGAAAGCAACCGTAGGAACTGCATTGAAACGGAAACACAGGAGAAACCAGAGGATACTAGTTAAAATATTCTTTTATGAAAGTTGCACTGCTTTATAGCTTGGAGTCAGAATCATTCGCAATCAGTTATCCAGAGAATTTACCTTTTAAATAGCCACTACAGCAAAGGTATTTTCATGAAATTGGTAAGAATACTTATTGCACAATGCCTTTGGGTTTGTTTCAGAATGGTGTGCCTATATTTTGTATAAACTAGTACCCTCGTGTTACTTCCATTCTTGTGATTAATGCATCCTGCAAAATAATTGCCGGATTACGAAGAAATTAAGATGACCTCAAACCTCAATAAGTCTTCAGAAACACCAAAATGAGTAAAAAGCCAACCTGTGCAGTCATAGGCAAAGCCCCTCTATATAATAATACCTTCACAGTCAGAGTTTCTTGAGGAAGGATGCCTATGAGCAGACCTACACCTGTCACTGGAACTCCCTGTTTTTCCATGTCCATGTGCTTGATTTGCTATTGAAGGAATAGCAGAAGTAGAATTACCCCCATTTTAGTAGAAGAAAGAAAAGAGACGCACCAGTATAAAACAAGCATACAATATATGGTCCCCTCCAAAAGTATTGGAACAGCAAGGACAGTTCTATTATTTCTGTTCTACAGTGACATTTGGGTTTGAGATCAAATATGATACAATAGATCAGAATTACAGCTTTCATTTCCTCATATTTACATTTAGATGTGTTAAACAACTTAGAACGTTTTGTATGAACCCACCCATTTTCTCAAGTGATCAAAAATATTGGAAAATGTGACTCATCTGTTTTTCTTTTTGCCCAGGTGTACCCTGATAAATTGATTGTTTAAATAATTAATAGCTCTGAATGTCTACTCTTGGTTTGAGCCCTAGGTTTTGCCTGTGAAGACTGCATTTGTTGTTAAAAAGGATAAACCAACATGAAGTCCAGAGAGCTGTCTATGGGAGATAAGCAAGTCATTTTGAAGCTGAGAAAAGAGGGCAAAAATCTATCAGAGCCATATCACCAGCAGCTTGATACAGCTATTGCGGGCAAGGGATATGCAACCAAATATTAAATGTTATTTACTTTAAGACTATGTGTTCCTATACTTTTGCTCACCCCAAAATGTGGTGGTCTGCCACCAAAGGTGCCATGTTTTAAGTTATTTAACACATCTACATGTAAATATCAGGAAATGAAAACTAAAATTATGATTATGATCTGTAACATATTCATATTTTGATCTCAAACCCAAATTTCTTCTATATATTGAAAACAATAGAATTGGCCTTGCTGTTTCAATACTTTCAGAGGAGACTGTAGTTGTGGCTTAAAGTACAAGCTGTAGTTGTAGCCTTACATCTAAGGCGTGGTATGCATCCATGAAGAGGTTACGGCCACTGATGCTGCAATATATACAGCCAAGGGTCATACAAAGACAGAAGGAGAAGAAGTAACGGTGGTTGAAATGGCCGACGCAGTTGTTAAGCCAAGCTAAAAATGGACAGTTAAGGTAAACAGTTGAAGGACAATATCAAAGCAAATGGAAGCAAAATTCAGGGTTTGCTTCTATAAAGTAGGCAGCATTTTCAAGGTGAATAATTTCCTACCATAATGCAGATCAGCAATTAAGATCAATATATTGAATGTCCCACAGCTTTTGCCAAACACTGTTAAATATCTGGCTAATGTGAAGCTGTTAGATTGGAGTTTGCATTATTTTTATTTCAATGCCCCATCATGTTATAACATCTTTATTTGACATTTTCTTTCTTGCAAAATTCTTACTTACGTATAGCCCCAATTATAACTACAAACTGTAGCTTACATTTTTGCATTCAATTAAAAATGTAAATGGCAGGCATCTATAAAAACTTGACAGTACATGTTGTTTTAGGAAAATAATCAAGGACAGGGTGATGTGATGTCATTATCACACCAAAGTTGATTATTTCCTTATATAAGCAAGTCACAAAGTGTTTTATTCCTCTCATAAATAATTTGCCAAAAATTTCATTTTTTACTCATGAAAGAACATACTTTTTATCCATTTACAGTTACATTTAACATTGTAGAACTCCTGAAAAACAAGTTAGCTCCTATTATTGTTTACATTATAGCAGTTCCTTCACTTACTCTTAAATCACACAAAAAACATACAGCTTGTCATGTTATCGAGAAAGTGCAAAGTGCATGTTCATGAAGCGCTGAGACTGGAGACTCCTTCCACAAATAAATGTTAAATAAACGTCTCCTTACAGCAAGCCTCGCTTTATTAGCGATGATTACATGTTTTTTGTTAAATAATAACTTTTAAAAATCTGTTTATTATTAGCCTTGGTTATGTGGATAGTTCAGCACACAATACTCTGTGAATAACTGTTTCAGTAGAAATGATAACATATTAGAACAAGCACATTAATATTAATACAGTGATTTGCAAAGAGCCGTGCCATTATAGAATATTAATCAAGACCTTTTGAGCAATCAGAATCAATTCAATGCTGTGGTATAATAGTCCATATGAAACACACACACACAAGGTACCTAAGACCTGCTGATAAGCTTCAGGTCCAGTGAAGTTAATATCTCACCATATAGTGGGAAATGATTCAATGGACACACAAAGCACATCCATCCATCCAGCTTTCATACGGCTGAGCCTGAAGCCTATCCCAGGGAACTTGGGGCAAAAGCCTGGGGACACCCTGGACAGGGCACCAACCCACTGCAGGGCAAAATTGCACGCCCATTCACATACTAGATATATTTTGGACATGCCAATCAGCCTACAATGCATTTCTTTGGACTGGGGGAGGAAACTGGAGTACCCAGAGGAAACCCCTTAAGCACGTGGAGAACATACATATAAGCTCCGTGCACACAGTGTGGAGGCGGGATTCGAGCCCCCAACCCTAACGGTGCAAGACAAACGCTTACACTAACCACTAAGCCAGCGTGCCCCCTGTACAAAGCAGAAGGAAAACTAAACCACCTGCAAAATTATTAAAATAAAAAATGATTTTGCTTTCTAATGCATGTTGTGGTCTGCTTTCAGTGGGAAAATTTTCCAACAATTTAGTCAAAATGAAGCACATTTCAAATCTTGAAAACATTCAGATTTCCCTTTCTATATGCTGTTAGCTTAAAAGCATTCAATCATCTGTATGAACTCTGAACAACACTGTCATTGACTACAGGCTTAAAGACTACACTGACTGTCTCGTAGGTGCTGTTTGATTAATGTTGATTTTATATGAATAAACTGATTTCTTACAGTGTTGCATTTCTGCCCAGTTTAGCATCACTGCACACCAGAGTCAACAGAATAATCCAATCATAAATGAAACCAGGTATGCTGAAGTGTGGAAACATTAAGGGTGCAATCGCTTGTCAGATTATGACTGGAGCGAGACTGATAGACTACCTACGATAAATTTTCTTAATCTTCCTGAAAAGGATACGACAGTGATGGTCCATTTTCAGTATACACCTGTGTGGAGAAGGCACTGTTAATAGCATGCTCTGGATCAAAAGACTGATTTCATAACATGCAGTTTATGGTTCTTACGTTTTGCAAATGCCACAGTGATGAGTTCTTGCTGGTTTGGGTCGTATACATTTTTTGCAGACGGACACAAATGCAATGTCTGTCTTCATCTAAAAAAAAAAAAAAAAAAAGATTGAATGGCTGAATTTTCAAGTTAAACATGAACAGGATCATTTCACTAACTTTCTATATACTTGTTTATAAGTACTGAACCTTAGGAGGGTATCCAGGAGCCGTCGTGGTGGCCTTGTAGTAGTGGAAGACAATCATCACCAAGTTCCAGTGTCCGTACCCTAAGTGCCATACTAACCAGCCTAGAGAATATGTCTTAAGGGCCAAAGGGAGGAGGCAGAAATATGCGACTAAGAGGACGGAGCTGGTGAGAACAATCACTAGAAACACAAAGACCTTGAAGAAGAGGAAAAATGACAAAACATCATATAAAGAATTATGAACCAATATGTAATTGTCATAAAATAAAAACTCATTTTAGAATAACTGCCACGCTTACCATCCCGAACCAGCGGGTAATAATATCCACCGTCCAGAAGACTGGCTCAAAAAGGGAGTCAGTCACGAGATCACAGTTAAGGAGAGAATTGTGGCCGACGGAATTAAAGATGAGTCTGGTGTAGCTCAGATGCTCCTGAAGTCTCCGAGGCAAGCGGCAGCGACTGCGCCTGGAGCAGCTGCGCATCCATCGCACCAACAACTGCCCGGCACAGGAGCACCGCCGCATTCTGGCCTGGGAATACAAAAGGTTTTATGACGGCTCATGATATTCAGGTTACAAAGCTTCAACTTTTATGTCAACACGACTGTCAACATTATTGTCCCTCTTATCTCATAGAACAACCCGAGGCAAGTCTCTGCCATAAGTCAGGGCTGGAATGTTGCTAGAACATGATGAGTGATGATTGCTCTTTTTTAAAAGATCTTACAGCAAAACCTAACTGTCATGACTTACATTTGAGACTGTTTCATTTTTTTCTATTAGTAAATGCCATTGTAACTGCACCAACATTGTCACCCTGTCACACTAGCATGGTAGACAAGGTAAACACTAACTTCACACAGGAATAACGAAAATACAGCACATACTAACAAAACAGTACCAGAATTTAAAGTGCTTCATGGTGGAGTTTAGAGGTCGACCGGCAAAAATGCAATCAATCTGCACTGATAACTGATTAGTTAACTGATCAGTTATTGGCAAAAATCCACACCGATAGTTTTTCCCGGTTGTGTCCTTTGCAGGAGCGGCTGAGTAGTGCCCACATTCATTATAAAGTACGAGAGGCCTTTATAGGCTAAATAAAAACTATCACTGACACTGTTTTGTTATTTGTTAAGTGTTTTATTATTATTCATTTAGGATGTTTACAATTTTATTTGTTATTTGGAGTTTTGGATTTGGTTCAGTTTGTTTGTATAATGTTTTTATATATATTATTTACTTTAATGTTTAATAGTTATATATATATATTAATATTTATTTCATTTAAAAAAAGCTACAGTACATTTTCAAGATACAGTCAGTACAGTTTAAGTTCAGCAATATTTTACTTTGAGTGTTATGTATTCATTCGGTATCAATTTTAAAATCTATCGTTTGATTGAGCGGTTATCGGCAGGTACCGCCCAACTTAATTATCGGTAAAAATCCACTATCACTTGACCTCTAGAACCCACTGTTTCTTGTGCTCAGTCGTTTGCTCTGTGACTGAGAAATGTAACATGCACATTTTTTTTACTTATTTGCCTGATTTCATTTAAAAATTTAGACAAAGTATTTTGAGTATTATTGTACAAATCATGCCCATCACTCGTCACCCAATCACCTCCAGATGCAGGTAGACAAGGAGACACATAGTCCTGGATTTAGATTTGTTAGTAACAATAATTTTTGTTCTCTGTAGTCACTTTAAAATTTAACTATAAAAAGTCAACACACAAGGCAACTGATCACGCATCCAAATTTTAACAGATGTGTGTGTCAAACTGCAACCTTTCACTATTCCATACATTCAGCAAAATGCACTAAAAGACTAAAGGTAATGCTTTGTTATGTTAGAAACGTCTCACCACAGAGAGCAATTAGATCACTGGCCAGAAGCCTTCCTGTGAAACTTGTAAGCCAATTAGTGAGAAGTATTTAGGGATGCAGTGATACTGATGATGTCCTGAAACGCTGAATTAGTATCAAGTTGGATTTAACGTGGTCTTCTCAGGTTAACTGACATAATGACGTAAATGTGTATGATGTTGACTGACACAACAACAATCTTCCATTTAAAAAAGTAGGACATAAAATATAATATAATTAAAGCCTGCCTAAATCACTGCTATTTCATGTCATTTGACAACAGGAGCTTGCTGAAAGTGGAAAGCAACAAAGCGACCCATGACCTGTGCAAACTAGGTATAAGGCAGTAAAGTGATAAATCCAAACGACTTGGTGTGTATGATTCCTCGGACTAATCCTATGGCACATGTTTTTACTACCTGTATTAGTTCCTATTGAAGTGCTGACCACACACACCCACAAGAGACAAACAAGAAGCAACACAAGTATTATTACCCAACACGAATAGGGTCTGATCTGATTTTTAGAAAAATAGGTATAAAAATAAGTAGTATCAATGCAGCCCTAGCAATATCTGATCTTATACGATATATATATGAAATCAATAGCTTAAATCAATAAAGTCTAGCAGACCATCAAAACTCATTAATGGTATTTATTTTTTCAAACTAAAAAACACTCAGTGCAGTTGCAAGGCTTAAATAAAATTACCATGGTACAGGATAAGCAGTACCGACAAGAGTGCTCACAATCTTGTCTCAATTCTAACTCACTTTGGAAAAACGTATCCGCCAAATGAGGCAAATAAATGAAACAAAATTTAATATACTGAATGGGGTATGATAGAAAAATCTGCTCTGGGGGAAAAAATACTCCCAGGGCGTTAATACGGCTTTCTCTGGATTGCTGGGTTTGGCCAGATGTTTAATCTTCTGTGCCTCTGCATTCTGTCATGAATGGCAGATTAATGCCAAGCCTCGTATTGCGCATGCGCTGTTCTTATTTCACTTTATACTAGAAAGTCAAGTGACGTCATACTGTATTGTGTGCATTTGTTGCTTTCACAGTAGTGTCTTTACATTTCATGTCTTTATAAGATATTTGTTGTTTTAAAAAAAATAATAAAAAAAAAGTCACAGCACTCATATAAAGCCTGAGGGGTAAAAACGCTAACTTATATTCGCAATAAATCACAATATACGGACAATATATAAATAAAAGAAAGCAAATCCTGATCTTCTGCATTCCGCACAGGGCGTGAGCTGTGACATTAGAATGACTTACTCAGTTCAGTCATTCCATAATGTATACCTAACGTGTACATAATAAATCTGCGATTTAGTAGTCCTTTATCATATCAGATTTATCTCACATGATAGAAAAATGTACACTTCAAGCTGATCTGTTAAAATAAACCAGTAAACTAAACCAGTGTGCCACTGATGAGAACACAGGCACCTGACAACAAGAGCAAGCGCGGGAGACTATTATATTATTATTATTATTATTATTATTATAAATGCATATATTACAGAATTTCCTCCTCGGTCTCACCTGAGTGTATTCCTCTGGTGAAAGTGTAAAACGCCGCAATCAGCTCATGATGCTCCTGAGAGAAGGTTTAATCGCGGACATGATAATTTAGCCAGTTGATACAACGCTTGCAGCTTTTTTTCTCTCTCCCACTGCTCAGCCACGACGAGACATATGTCTGTGGGCAGGAACTGCAGTGGATTGTGGGAATTGTATTGTTGTGCGGGCTACGCGCTTGATATTGCGACAGGATTATGACATGTCAGTAACAGCATGCTAGTGGAATAGTGGTCAAAATGGTTACGCACAGTAACAATTAGCACGTTATACGCCGCTTTGAAGATGCTTTGAAGTGTCTTAGTGTGACATCTAGCGAGAAAATAAAAGATACACTAGATTTAGAAAATAAAAGATACACTATAGGTAATCGAAAGACAAAGAAATTATTTGATCAATTTTTAAAAAAATAAATAATGTATATATATATATATATTTTTTTTTTTTTTAAATCAACACTTCCGAGTCAACTTGGAGGAAACCGGAACTTTCGCCGAAAAGCATTATGGTGCTTGTAGTTCATTATCCACCGCTACAACGTGTACAAGTCGAGTACCCGCTACATGGTTATGGCATTCAGTTTTAATTTCGATATTTCATCGCAGATTAAAGAGGACTGCAACGATGACACTCTAACTGCGAAAGAAGAAAGTGTAAATCAAGATACTGCGAAGAAACACAGCCAGGTTAAGGTTAGTAGCCAGTCATATTCATACTTACTGTAGCACTTCGGTGTAACTTGTTTTCCTTCTATATGTTGATTTAAGGCTGTCTAGCTTTATAGAGTACATCATAATTCTTGATTTAATTTCAACATTTCTGCATATACAGGAGACTAGTGCACCTAAGAAGGTGAAGGAAGCCCATGAGCATAAACATGCACCAGATCTTCTGTCTCACATTGAGAACTCAGTCACTGAGACAGTCACTATAGGTGCATTACCACCTCTTCTTTACCTCAATGAATCTGTATTTGAGCAAACTGCCCCCGAGCGAGACGATGCTGAGAAGGTCCTGTCTCGAACCATCACCCAAAACTCTGATCTTATAGCCGGAGTGTATGAAGGAGGTCTTAAAATCTGGGAAGGCACTCACGATCTGCTCGAGTATGTTGATGATGAAGGGGAGACGTTCTCTGGGAAAAGGGTGCTGGACCTGGGCTGTGGAGCCGGGCTTCTTGGCATTCTTGCGTTAAAGAGAGGCGCAAGCAAAGTCCACTTCCAGGATTATAACAGCACTGTGATCGAGCAGCTCACAATTCCTAATGTATTCCTCAACTGTGAGGAGGAGGGTGTTGATGAGAAGCTAGGATGTGAAGACGGCAGCCCAGCACCTAAACGAAGAACTGTGGAGAAAAATCGTGCGCTCACTGATCAGTGCAGATTTTTCTCAGGGGATTGGGTATCGTTTCTTTCACTGATTCAAAGTGAAGGTCCAACATTCAAATATGATGTCATCTTCACATCCGAAACGATCTACAACACAGATTACTACCCTTCTCTTCATGATGTGTTTCATAAACTGCTTGCTGAGCATGGAGTTGTCTATTTGGCAACCAAGTCTCACTATTTTGGCGTTGGAGGTGGACTGTATTTGTTTGAGAGCTTTGTGGAAGAAAAAAATGTCTTCCAAATCAAATCTCTAATGGAACTGGATCAGGGACTTAAAAGGCATATTGTTTCTTTAAGGTTCAAGAAATCACCCTCATAGTACTTTCTGTCATTGTATGATCAGTTATATGAATGATGTGCTGATACAAGGGGCTGTCAGTCATTGTTGCAGCCTTGAAGCTTAAAGGGGACAAAATCCTCCTTTAAACATATTAAATATGTTCACACTGAAATGCTTGTGATGTTTGTAGCGATTCTGGTGCGAATGTGTTGGCTGGTGATGAATTTGCACCATTCCTGTGAGAAATGGGTGAGTGTGTGGCACTCTGATGTCACACAGGGGGTACTATAACATTCACATTAGCATAAAAGCTGAAGATTTAGATGCTGATCTGTTTGAGTAGAATGTAGAGGGGAGGTGACAAATCTGGATAGATTAAAGGACTAAAGTGCTGCTGCATCACTCTCTTTAGATATGAGGAAAGTCGAATGTATTTCAACTCTAAGTGGTAGGTTGCAGGTTTTAAATGTAATCACTTTCAACCTGGGCATATTCAACATATGAAGTGGTGGGGAAAAAAGAACCATAGATGCCTCTGTCAGAAACAAGCTAGTCAGCTAATTGTGGTGAGTATATGCTACATATTTTCCATCTCAAGCGGCAAACTGTATAGCCAGTGTTTTAGATTTGACAAGTGAATATCTTTATTGATCTAATGCAAATAAAAATGCTACTTTGTTTACTGATTATAAATTATCTATGTATGATGGGAGCAGGCATGTTTGGATGTCACGCCCTAAAACAGAAGGAGCTTGTTGTTGGAGTGGGAGGACTACCCCAAGTTGACAAGTAGGAATTTCTAGTTGAGGGGGCATTTCCTTTCAGCTTTTACTGGTTGGAGGTGGAGAATTCTAACTGCATGTCAAATTCATAAAATTACCACTGGTGTCACTAATCTAAGTCAGTCAAAGGGTATTGTGAGTAACATGAAAGCTGTTGATCAAAGTGAAACCAGACAAGTGATAAAGTTAAAAGAAAAAAAAAAACCAAATCAACTTTAAAAAAAATCTTAGGATAAAAGATCACATTAATTGTAACAATAAATATGCAGGTCCTTCAGGGTGGATTTTTCCTTTAAACTCTGCTTTGATTTGAAGTTTGCTTTTATCTATTCTGCAATTTTTTATTTTTACATTTTTGTATTAGAAAACCTCCCCTTGAAGCAAAGGCCTCAGACAGCTAATGAACAAGTATTAAATGTAGTGTTGATCAGATTTTGTCCATTATAGCTTAAAAACAACTCTCCATGTGTGACGTTGCCTTTAAACATTACCTGAGTTTATAATTAGACAGTTTGACAATAGATAAACAGATTGTCCACATTTGAGCCACAGGTGTATTGCACTTTTATTGGGCTTCTACTCAATGTAGCACTGCATAACAATTCAGTATACTATGGATTGACTAAATTAATCTTTACAAAAATACCTTGTTTTCAATCCTGTCAAAGTGCTCAGCATCCAAAGACATCATTTAGAAGATATAATTTAGAAGAAACCGTCATGTTAATTGGTAAGCCATGTTCTGGCATATGCTAGAACCTGGTCCAAATGTATGATCTTTATTATACATTAAAGTAAACTCCTTTTTGCAGCCTAAAGCTCAGCTTCCTGGCCCATCACACAACATGAAAGCCTTTGGTTCAAGACAGATTAAGTGGTCCACAATGGAATTTGGTCAATAAATAAATTTCACAACTACATTTGTTAGATGTACTTAACTACTAATGTGACTCAGCATTAATGTACAAGTTTCCAAACATGCACTGAATCATTATGTTAAATAAGTTTAGCAGTAGCTTCTTATAGAACTTTTCAGTTCTTTTAAACATAAATCGGTCTATGGAAGTCAACTACTTTTTGGCCTTGCCCTGTGCTGCCACAGCCTCCATGGCCTTGCGCACAGTCTCCTCATCTCCCAGGAACTGCATTGGCTTGATAGGTTTCAGGTTCTCGTCTAGCTCATAGAGTATGGGGATGCCGGTAGGCAGGTTCAGCTCCATAATGGCTTCTTCTGACATGCCTGTATGAAAAAGGGACAGCAGATTAGTTCATATGAGGTCAATGCACAAATAAACTTGAATGCTCACTCTAAGACAACTACAAATGGTTTGCAGGAGTGGTTACACAAATGTGGTATCCCTGAAAAGCCAGGCAAGTTTAAATAGCTTATTTATTTCGATTACATGTAGGAATGTAATAAGTTCATGAAACTTGGTTTCTTATTAGTAATTTGAAAGAAAGCAACCCAAAAAATTATGACAAGTTATTCAGTTAGACAAAATGAGGAAGAGGTCATGTGTCACTGTTGAATAGGAAGCACTGTAATATCGTAGCTGTATTACTAAAACATTAAGCACACCCCGTGTCATTTTCAACTGTGAGTTTTGCCTTCATGAAGATTTTCCAACATGTACAGGTAAATATGAAGTTTTGTTAATCATGTAGGGACTTTGTTACAAAAACATACAAAACATCTAAAAAAAATTATGTATAGATCAAAAGGTCACAGCCAGAAACATGTAATCAATACACAAATATGAATAAAATACTTAAGCCACATTAAATGGTTTGAGGTTACAGAAAGCAAATGTACCTTCCAGATGCTTGACTATACCCCTCAGGCTGTTGCCATGGGCAGCAATCAGCACCCTCTTGCCCGTTTGGATTTGAGGGACGATCTCTTCATTCCAGAATGGAAGCGCACGAGCAATGGTGTCCTTCAGGCTCTCACAAGAAGGTAGCTGGTCCTCAGTCAGGTCAGCATAACGCCGGTCCTACAGATATAAGGTGTAAAACTCTTTGCCTTCAAGTGCTTAGTGCCAAGTAGCATACTTATAAATTGGAAGTATAGAGTTGTACACCTTCCACCACGAGACCCTTGCACAACTCAGTTCAGCTTTGAACCATGCTGCACAGAAATACCCAGACTCACCTTGCTAATAACACTGTAGAAGTCATGGTCTGCCTCCATGGGAGGAGGAGGGATATCATACGAGCGCCTCCATATCTTCACCTGTGCCTCACCGTGCTTGGCAGCAGTCTCAGCTTTATTTAAGCCAGTCAGACCACCATAGTGGCGTTCATTAAGACGCCATGTCCTGTGCACAGGAAGCCACATCTGGTCGATGCCATCCAAAACAAGCCATAAGGTACGGATGGCCCTCTTCAGAACAGAGGTGTAGCAAATGTCAAACTCAAAGCCAGCATCTGAAAAGAAAAGTGGATATATCGTCTGGTTAATGGTGTAAAGGATTTTCAGAATGCGTGCCTGAGCATCCTAGAGGAACAGTAGGGAGATAAAGAGAAAGAAAATCACATCATTAGGCTTGTGATTTGTAGGGATTGAAAGGATTCGGCACATGAAAGAGCACGTTCAACGCTGCACGTTCACCGCCAATCAGACACGCCCTCTATTGCCAATTGGCTGGCAGTACGCGAGTGGAAGAATTTGATTGGCTTGACTAGGAGACCATTTGACGAGGTTGAGACAGCGGAAAGACACGCCTCCTACACTGAAATCGATTAGCCCATGTAAAAATGTCAAGTTTAGAATGAAAAAACGTGTTCACCGTTATCTAGAAATTGCAGTTACCTTAAACTGATACAAGCGGTCATAAAAATGCCCAAAATTTACGTAACTTTGACAAGCAGCCTACTCACTGGGGGTATAAGGAATTATAGCATGACCCCTAGCATTAATAACCGAATTAAACTATTAACCACATCCAACATATAAAAAGATCACTTCAAATCTACAAACCTTTTAAAGCCTGTCCGCCTTTCTCTGCCTCCTGAATCCCAGTCTCACTAAGGTCAGCATCGAACCAGCCGCAGAAGCGGTTCTCCTGGTTCCAGCAGCTCTCCCCGTGGCGAATCAGCACTAATTTGTGAGCAGCCATTTATAGATATTTCTCTTCTTTAAATAATAACCGTACCGTGCAGGAATTAGGAGCACACTTCACAGGACCCGAGCTGAAATCATGCAGGTTGTCGACCTCTGTGAAAGCTCTAAAATATATACCGTCCTCCTGCTTTGATTGGATGGTCAGCATATAAACGTCACTTCCTGCTCGGGATTCGACCCATTAAAATGTGAAGATTCCCGGAACTGCCTAACATTTCCCCGCCCATTTTAGTTACCACTGCAACCTAATGTCCGAATAGCGAGTTGCTGTGTACAGCACGATAGTTCTCTACACTATGCTAATAAGGACAGCAAAAAATCCCACAAAAACAATTAACTTATAATTAATTAATATTAAGTACCATTACAATTTTACACTAGTATAAATTGTGAATAAAAGAGGGAGACGACAGTCCACCTTTCATTCCCGTATTCAGACAGAGACTAGGCAAAAAGCCCACTAACCGCCATTTATATTTATATTGAAATAAAAGCAGTTGGGTGTTTTCTTTCTTCTGTAGCCTAATTATTCCTTGCTGGTTTTACAAAAAATATATATAATCGCTGTAATATAGTATATTTACTGATCCAGATAAGAGAGGTTTCGGAGAACAGACTTTGTGAAACAAACCAACGTACCAATAACGTTATGAAATGGTTCATAAATATACCAAATAATAACTATTATATAATAATGTTAAGTGGTGTACTGTTTTATACACTTGATTACCTACAGTGATTAAAAATAGTTATTTAAAGGTTATTTAAATCGTTAACACACGTTTCCCCCCTAATAGTCTACTATAAACAGATTTTTACATAGCCACGTGCACCAGTCTAAGTGAGCTCAAAATACTGCACCGAAATCTGACCGATAGAGGTCGCTGTCGATTAACATAAACAATTATGCGTAGATTTTTATTCCCATTTATTCCTATGCCTTTATTTCTATTCCCAATCACATCGTTACAAAGAGGATCTAGTTATTAAAATACTTAATTCTTTTTTTTTGGGGGGGGGGGCAGCAGTCAAAAACTGTGTATCTGATACACATTTGTGTATCAACCACGGTAGTGGTTGGGTTAGCTATGTGACCCTATCTGTCAAAGATAAAAAATCAAAATAAAAAAAGGTATCAATATAAGTGTCATTTTTGGTATCCACAACAGATTATCTTTCCATAACAAATATCTTAAAGCGAATTATTTTGGGCTTTTGTGGATCACCTTTGGTCGTAAGAAAAATACACAGAACTGTATAATGAAGCAAGGCTGAAGTTGATTTATTTCTAGCTCAGACTGTACATTCCTGCAGACTGTCAGTGACAGTTGTGTCAGGTGATTATACAGAGTGAAACGCCTGCTAGATGTTGTGTAAATTTGGGGTGATTTCTCAGCATGCTTCATTTACACATTACACAATTACACATCAACAGCATTGATTGAGATGCATGTGCATGCAGTCAAGGGTGGAATTAATTGGTGGAGATGGATTATTTTTTTCTTTCCACAGAATGCTTTTAAAGGAGAAACTAGAAGTCAGTAGTCTAAGTACACACATGATTAGATTTTGGCCCTCTAACATCACAACCAGCTGTGTCTTACCAATGTATACATTCTACAGCTATATTTTATATTTAGTTTTATATCTAACATTGATCTATTAGGCAGAAACAAGACACAATTATATGATTGCCAAAAGCAAAGTTTCTTATTTGAAGATTAACCAGCAGTATCAAATTGTGTGCTTAATTGTGTCCTAGAGGCCTGTCTCTAAAGAGGCTACAATGCCCATAACTAAACAGCCACTGCAGTCTTACAGGCAGAGCAGCCCTATAATTTGTGCCTTTGAAGCACAACAACAGTAATAATTACCCATCTTGAAAGATGTTATGCATAAAACAACAGCCCCTCCAGTGTGAGCTGAAGGCTATGGGTATATCCCATTATCTCCTGAAGAATATAATCTATGTAATCACAATATTCAATTTGTTTAACAGGTGAGACTGTGGGCATAGAATATAGCCATCCACATAAATTCGTACCAAGTCGTTCACATCACTGGGGCTGAAAAACTCCCCTCACTTCAAACTTCATTTGGTATGTTCCACCTCATGCACATAATGACTTCCACTGAAGAACATATCTCTTTCAAACTTTTATTTAATTTTGCCCACACAAGTGACCGCATAATGACAATACTACTACTACTAGTATTACTACTACTACTTCTACTAACCTACTACTACAACGATTACTACTACAATTATTACTACTACTACTACTAGGCTACTACCACTACTACTAGGCCACTACTACTACTACTACTACTACTACTACTACTAACTATAATAATAATAATAATAATAATAATAATTATTATTATTATTATTATTATTATTATTATAACACTGTGTTAAACAGGCTCCCTGATCTGCAGTTCAAGTCTGAGCTCAACTTCCTGTCTGTGAGGAGTATCATGTGTTCTCACGTTCGTGTTGATTTCTTCCGGCTTCTCCAGTTTTCTTCCACCTCTCAAAAACATGCTGGCAGCTGGATTGGCGACTCGAAATTAGCCCTAGATGGGAAAGTGTGTGAATAAACTGGTGTCCCATCTGAGGTGTATCCCTGCGTCAGGCTCAGTGATGGGCTCAGGATCTGTTGTGACCTGTTGTATTCTTTTTTTCATGGAATGTTTAAACTAAAAAGTTCAAATAATCTTTCCGTTCTTCCTTCCACCATGTCTGTGGGTGTGACCCATCAGAGAGATGGATGGTTAGGATTTCAGCCAACCCTCTGCTCTCTGAACCTCCTCCTGTGACTGCTGGATGGAAAAGAGGGGGAAGGAGACAGAGTCTTCCAGCTGCCACAGAGGAAACGGAAGGGACGAAACAGAAAACTAATTTCAAAACTTCAAGTCTATGCTCAAGCATCGCTGTCTGAGAGCTTCTTTTTCTTCCTCTGGATCATCTACCGACTTTGTTTCTACCTTTGTTTCTAATCTCCAGTTGTTTCTGTGGCTGTGAGAAAAAAGCCTCCACCCTAAAGAGAAGAAAGACAGCTAATCCACTGCAAGGAGATGTCCCCCCAGCCACAGGTGACAAGGACTTTTCAGGAGTTCCTCAAGAGCTTTCCTGGGATTGTACGGATCCTTCAGATTCTCCTGGGAGCTGGTCTTTGGGTCACCGTCGCCACCAGCAAGTATGAGGGCTCCGTTCACTTTGTTCTTTTTGTGGCCGTGTTCTTCTGGCTTCTCACACTCGCCCTCTTCTTTCTCACGCTGCTGAACAAGCAGGACCTGGTCCCCATTCTAGGAGGAGAGCGGTGGTTGTTAACCAATGTGATACACGACTATGCTGCTACATTGCTTTATTTGTCTGCAATCGGTATCATGATCTACAAAACGTCAAAGAACTCCTACTGCAATTTGCCACAATATAAACACACATGCCTGTACACCGTCTACCTCACTGGCTCTGTGTTCGCTTGCCTGACTGCCTGCGCCTACCTTCTCTCAGCCATATATGGCTCCTGCAGAAAGTGCCAGGGTGAGCAGACTGTCGTGTAAAATCCCAACACAGGACACATGTGGGATGGGGGAGGGACACTTCCCGTTCTCGCTGAGAGCCCTGAGAGGGAGAAAAACAGCCTTTCTCCAGGTTGCATACAGCTGGCTTATGGAAAAAAGGTCTTTACTTTTCTCTTAAAGCAGAGGGTTTGATCCCCTTGTCTCAGGCTTACAGGTTGGTCAATTTTGTATAAATTAATTTAAACTCATTTATACCATCAGCACCCACAAAAAAATCTGTATTTTATTTTCTATTTGTATGTTTATAGCTACTCAACAAGTTATGTAACAGACTTCTAGGTTTTGTTTGACATTTTTTGTTACAATGACAAACCAACAAGCAATTTGTTATGCCAAGTCTGTAGCATTAAACAAGTGTTTATGATGTCATAAAGTGGTGTTTTTTTATGACTGAATGTGCATAAGATACATGTGTTGGTGTATGTGTACAGAGCCTAGAATGTTGCTTATAATATAATTTGCTTAACACTGCTATGTAAAATGTCCATATGTAAGTATTTAAATTTTAAACAAAGCAACTGTCAGTCTGAACAAATTAATGAATAAAAAGTAAATGATCACCTGAAAATCCTCTCTGTCATTAGTGGGGGATATTTTTTAGTGTTGGCTGTCCTATTTCAGTCTAGATAAGGCTATGAGACAATAGCTATAATAACATTCCACAGCAACCAGATTGCTGCTGTACAGCAGACTGAGCCAACAATTTAAGAATTTGAGTAAAATGAGGTTGTCTAGGATCCATAAGCTCAATTTGTGTGTTTGATGTTTATACAGAGATGTAATATTTAGCATTTTTTTTTCCACCAAATTACAGTAAAAGTGAGTTGATATTGTCTCAAGAGAGAATTGAGGAGGAGTGTGTTACTGTAATCTCTGAATAATGAGTGTACTTCCAAAGAAATGAAATAAGGCTTGGTCTAAGCTGCAGCATTCATGTCTCCTTCATTTATTTTATGTTATTTATACAAGAATCAAATTCAGTTAAAATAATGCTAAATCATATTTTGACTTGCTTACTGTATCTCCAAAAACACACTTATTATTTCAAGACATCCATCTGTTGATACCATAAAAGGCCATGAAAGGCCTACAAATGTAAGTGATCTTCTTAAGGTCAACTACTAGAAGTATAATCATGATAAGAAGAGTCCAATGATGAGCACGGATCCCCACAACATTCTGCTGGTTCCAACACTTAACATGGTACAAACTATTTTTCTATGAAAGCAACAATGTGTAACTACTATTTTCTGCATTGCAACAGTATATATAAATGAATATATTACTATATTTTTTAGCTGCATGATGTTGAACATAGGAAAGTGTCAAAGGACTTTCTGTTTCTCTGCTTATTACTATGACTTTACTGAGCATGCCAATAAGCCTCTCACTAAAATTCCAGAGAAGTGGCAAGCCTGTACAATGCACAGTCTGTTCCCCATAGGGTCAGTTATGGCCCTGAATCTCTCTGAATTCACTTGTTTCTTTTTTTTTTTAATGTACCGAGCCAAAAAACAAACAAACAAACAAACAAACAAAAAGTCCCTGCTTCTTCTTTCAAAGGCATACTATTTCAATGTGGGCTGCTATAGATAACAAGTAACAACAAATGTTGAGCCAGAACAAACTTTAGGGAAAAAAAAGGTCTTTCAGCAGTAGTTATATTAACTGCTCAAGCATTTCTTATATGCATCCAGACAGCAAGTACAACAGTCTAAATGTCATGATGCAATTTCTCTTGGAATCAGAGCCAGGATTTGCTAAATTAAATAACAACAATTTCATATTTTAACATTTTTAAATGTATTAAAATTTCACTGAGAGTATTGATAACTGATTAGAAATAATATTTAAAAGTACTGGGCTCATTGGCTGTCCTTATGTCAATAATAATACAATCAATTGGTTGTGGAACTTAACTGCAAATTACTTTTAAGTGCTTCCAGTGTACATACTGTGTTAACCACACATATTAGTAGCTCATAAATGGAAATGCCTCATATACAAAAAAAGACCAGCACACTGTGACTCCAAGCAAAGGTATTGTGAAATCCCAAGATGGACATCAGTGTGTAGCACACATTTATGTCCTAATAGTTTACATTTCTGCATGACAGCTGTTGATGAATAAGCCCTCATTTGTAGCCCTCCACCCAAACTTATAGTGAATCCGTCAGTGCTTCGATGAGATCAGGGCTGCACATGTGGACCTCGCCAAGGCAGCACTAACCACACACTCCACACTGTGCTGAGACATACATTCCACCAAGTGACGCACCCTTGCACACAATACAGGATAAATACATTAAGATAGAAATAGAGTGGAGAAAACACTGAAACCCAAAGAGTGCAAAAGAGGAATTTAAACATTTTTAGCATTTTAACATTTTAAACATCTGACTGAAGAAAGGATACCACTTTTTGTTTTGTTTGTTCCACTGCTTCATGGGTATACATCCAGTAATGTGTAATCACACACTATACATTATAATGTCATCTATGTGATTGTTTCTGCTGTACTTGTGTTCAATTCCTCAGTAGTCACAATGTTACTACAATAAGAACACCATTCATTGCACAAAATTACCAAATGTTCCAGAAGACAGAATTAGTTTTGTGAGCAAAGAGGAAATTACGTTACATCCTCTATCTTAGGTGCCATGTTTCAGTTGAATGTGGTAGAGGGAAGAACAATTTGTGGGTTGTACATGCTATTTATAAGATTCTGGAAATACTGAGACTACAGATTTTGCTGCCAGCCTGTAGCAGATGGCAAAAATGTGTTATTGATTCCTGGAACATTTTGCCAATTGTACTTTGTGTGCAAAGTGGTATGAGGAAAAGAACGGAGCATAGATCTGTAGGTGCCAGCTTTCTGCTAACCCAACATTTGCAGTGACTTCACCTTGTTTTTGCACACTTCTCATCACAGCCATGGGAACTTCAAACAGATGTCTGTAATTAAGTAAACACAGAGAGTCTGAATCACTAAACCACCGGAAGGAAACTAGTAGTTTTTATAAAGTAGGCCTATTTTTGGAACGGTTGTAAAATGAAATTAAAATTCCCTGTTCAAAACATTAACATCAGAACACATTATTATTATTATTCTGTCAGCCTTATATAAATGAACTACTCATAATATGAAACATTGTAGGCATTATGTCATGTCCCCATGATAAATTCAGCAGAAGACGAATGTCAGGCAATGATGGGTGTAATAAATATTTGTTGCCACTAGCTTTAAGGATAGAGTCTCAATTGTGGTTTAGTATGAATTCATTATTAAATTAACTTGATTTTAGTGAAACCTGTGCCTGCTGAAAGCTAGGAGATGCCTCAGTGGTATTATGGTAATGGATTTAACTGAAGATATTATGTGCCAACGCACACACACACACACACACACACACACACACACACACACACACACACACACACAAACACATCGTGATATTCCACCACAAACATACAAGTGTAATTTTGGTCTAAGCTATTATTATTATTATTACTGAAGCTGTAAGAATATGGGGTGTGACTGACCATGATGTGGATGAGGTAGAGATGTAGAAGATGAAGAAGAGAAGAAGGAGTAAGGGTTGCCAGGTCTCTGTGAGAAAACGAGCCCAATGATCAAGTCGAATTAGCCAAATGTTTCAAAACCTTTATAAACTAGCTCCAAAATGGTTGGACACACTAGGACATGCTATTATAGAAATATAATGAACAACAGGCTTGTGTGATGCTATGAACAACCCTGACTACTGATATATTATTTGTCTTATACCACAGAATTTTGATCATGCTTACCATTTTTAATGAATGACACATCATCCTTGAACTGTTCATTCCAGTATCTATTATATTTCTCTCAAACAACTTGCAGCTTGTTCTGGCTGTCTTGGAATCTTATCTGGGAATTTTACAATGATGTGTAATGGTGGCTTCCCCTTATTTTTGCAAGGCCCCAAGAAATGATAAGCTTGTTTGTTTGTGATACATCACTGAAAATGTGCAGCATCTCTATGCTTGACTACTTTGACAAAGGCAATGACTTACGGTACAGGGTTGCGTCATCTCTCCTTATTCTTCTTATGAAGCATGCGAAGCTGCTCCACAATAGCTTTAGGGGTTGGAATAGCCTCTTTCACTTTATCATGTAAGAAGTTTAGTCAATTCCTTCCATCAGAATGGCAAAATAGGACCTCAGAGAGCTTGACCTTAACTGAAGAGGTTGTTCTTTTTATTATTTAATAGTCATTTTAGTTCTCAGACATTTGTTTTAACAATGAGTGTATGGTAGCATTAGAAACATTTGAAGCATTGTTCATTGCCGGTATAGCTTTGAACGTGATGGTGACATCATGTACTGTCTCTACCACGTTCTACCATCTTCAAGATATCAGACACATTGGTGATTTTTTGAAACTCAGTACAATAAATATAGTTCAGTTAAACAGGTGACTTAAACAATATAATTATCAAAATAATTATATAATTAAAAAATGTGATGGTGTGCTTCTCTTAAATGATTGATTATCTTTGATCTTTAAAACAAGATGCGTTAAGGTTGATTGTAGAAATGCTCTAAACAACCATTGAATTGAGATATGGTTATGTCATTGGTTACTAATGAATAAGAGAAGAATGTTGGGCAACAATCTCATTCTTTACAAAGTTTGCTCTTAAATGAGTAGCAGGTTTGAACACAACAGGGTTGAGTTTTCTAGCACAGAATAAACAAAAACTCAAAATGTGTTTAACTAGTATGTATGCTACTGTCATGAAGACATTAAGGACTACTTATTTTCTTACTTCAGTCTACCTGATTTTGTGTAAGTCTATCAATCTATCATTTAGGTAACAGTGATTTACTTTCAAAGTGATCGCATCAGTCAGTATCACAATATCACTACAATATCACTTGTTCTTCCCATGATCTTTAGAAAATTTGAATGATTACTTCCTCTTGAGAATGGGATTTATCTGAAACTTGCACATAGCTTGTGAAGAACACTTTACCTATATTTCCTGTATATTACACACATATTTATAAATCTAGTCAGTGGGTCACAAAGGGAGGAGGGGGGCAGTGCAGCTTATTAGTTAGCACATTTGGTTCACACCTTCAGGGCTGGGGGTTTGATTCCTGCCTCTGCCCTTTGGGAGAAAAGTTTGCATGTTATCCCTGTGCCTTGGGGGTTTCCTCCTGGTACTCTGGTCTCCTCCCCCAGTCCAAAGACATGCATTGTAGTCTGATTGGCATTTAAAAAATGTCTGTAGTGTGTATTCCCACATTGGTGGAGGAAACCGGAGTACCTTGTTTGAGTGTGCATTTGTGCCCTACAACGGTTTGGGTGGCGGGGGACCCCATCCAGGGTGTCCCCAACCTTGTGCCCTGAGTTTCCTAGGATGGGCTCCAGGCTCCCCGTGACCCTGTTTAGGACAATTGCTACAGAAAATGGATGGATGGGACACAAATGACACCCCGATCATGGAATATACTGCATTCCACCCATACTGTACATTCACTCTATATATAGTGCATTGGGAAAGTGTAAATGTGTGGTATTTCTCTGGTTATGTATATGTACATGCACTGTTGCACCCTGGATACCCATCAGAGCAGAGGGCATGAAAGATCCGCATTAGGGGAAAATGCCCCTCTTTCAACTCGCATTGATTATAAAATACTATAATTAACCTATAAAGCACTAAATTGTCTCGTGCCACAGTATCTAAGCGACATTTTGATTCTATGATCGACCACGCCTACTTAGATCAAAAGATGCCAGCTATTTGACGGTACCTCGAATAGCGAAGGCTACAGCAGGGTTTAGAGCATTCTCTTATAGAGCCCCACAGTTATGGAACAGTCTTCCAATTAGTGTTCGGAACTCAGACACAGTCTCAGTGTTTAAGTCTAGGCTTAAGACGTATTTGTTTACTCAAGCCTACCCTGACTAGACTTTCTGCTATGCTAAGCACAGTCCTAATAATGTATTATCTCCCTCTTTCCTTCTGTTGAGCCACACATGATTTTATGGAGATACTAGAGATCCTGATCCTTTCTGCTCTCGGATCTACCTGATCCGTTTCGGATATCCAGTCTCTGGGTGGAGCTCTCATCTACTCCAATTCCAGATTGCTGGGACTATGGCTGCTTCTATGGCCAAACAGACTTCATATAAAACCATAATGAACTTTTTCACACTATCTGTTGTTACCTAGATGAGGATGGGTTCCCTTCTGAGTCTGATTCCTCTCAAGGTTTCTTCCTCTTAACATCTTAGGGAGTTTTTCCTTGCCACCGTCACCACCTGCACCACCGGCACCGGGGGGCGATCCGGAGCAGTCTGATGCAGCCTCTAGCAGGAGTGTATTGGCCCTATACATCTGAGCTGAAGATGTTGTAATGTACAAAGACAATCTTCTCAAATTAAATGTACATTTATTGTTTATGTAACATTGTGATATGGCTGACAGGGCCATTCTTTTTCAGGTATAACCTTTTATGGTTATTATTTCAGAAAGCGCCTTTGCATATGTGTGTGTGTGTGTGTGTGTGTGTGTGTGTGTGTGTGTGTGTGTGTGTGTGTGTGTGTGTGTGTGTGTGTGTGTGTGTGTGTGTGTGTTTTAATGTCTCCACTAGAGGATGCTATAAGCTTTCTACTCCATCGTATTCAATGTAGTCTCCACTTCAGCATGTGTTCCTAAAGGAACTGTTCAGTTATCCCAATAGGGTGAACAGCTAGTGACAATTTTTCCATTCAGGTTTTGCAGACTTGAAATCTTTAGTGATTGTTTTAATAAGCTTTGCTCTTATCACTTATGGCACGTAGCCTAGTTATTACACAGTTACTTTCACCATCATTATAAAACTTGATTTCTTGAAAACTTTGCCACTCAGCTTCTTATTTTGCAGACAGATGTCTTCTTTCCAATTTGATGATGAAGATTTCTGACAGCTCATTTTCCATTTCATTTCTGGTTATTTCCCAGTGTTGCATCTGCCAACACCCTCATCACTCATTTTAAATCATAGCACAAGAGTGAGCTGTCTAAGAGAAGACCTCTTAAATATACTGCAATATGAAATTTCACATACATAGCATCAATATGCACAAGACAATATACAGCAGTTGATGCGGAAGTATTTTATTTCATTAAAATGTTGTCCTGTGGCTTATACACAGTGTTAACAGAATCCATAATTATAGAAAAACAACATACAGAAAAATAGAATGATGATAGCAAATTAACAGGAGGGCTTTGGATTAAACACCAGAACATTACATTGAATAAGTTGAAAGAGGATTAACAGGATTTCCTGTCTTTGAGATAATAACAACATGGTCATATGTTTTGGCCAGAGCCCACACATTGTAAATTAAATACTGGAGGTTTATTAAGCAATATCACACGAGCAAGAGTGCAGTTACACTGAATATTGGCAAGGCTGTGATTTGGCCGTAGGTGATTACAGCCATGTCGATATTCACTATAACTGCATTATTGCAAGTCTGATATTGCTTTTATACAACAGTTCTATAAACAAGAAATTAATATCGACATTGACATTTCAGACACAATATGGCCAAATTTTATGTTTGTTTTTGCTCCGCTAGCTGAAAAAGATCCAGAAGAAGCCACACTCGGTTTATAATCCATCGACTAGCTGGCTAGCTAGCTCACATTTATTTGTACATTACCATTAAAAGTAATGACTTTCAAATTGGCTTCCAATTTTCCTTTTCCTTTTCACCTGATGAATTCATATTTTAAGTCAAAAGTTATATTAATGGAAAATTAATCGTTTGCCATGTCAGCTGATGATGTCGACAACACTACTGTAGTAACGGTTTCAAACGAGCAATTGTAAACTTATGAGGCGAACACAGATGAGTGGAGTGATAAACACAGTGAAACATTCCAGTGTGGTTATACTCAATATAAACACTCTTTGAATGCCGCGTGGCCAATCAAATTAGTGACTGACCAGTGGATAAAATAAAATACTTGGAATCCACTCTTATGCAATAGTTTTTTGTGGCCTGGCTGCATATGTTTGATTTGACAGTTTACTGAGTATAAGTATCTATCCAATATTAAAGATTTTGAATTCGGTACTCTGCTAGCAAGCCTTGCCATTTATTGAAGGTTGTGATTATGTTAGAATTAGTGTGGTAATTATATTATGGTGCAAATTATGCATTAGATCTTGTACCTGAAATTATTATGTTTTCCACATTAAACGGTCTCACGTAATTGCTGTTTATATACAAATCTGTTCACATTTGTACTGGTCAGTGCAAGGTAGAAATATAAAGAGATGGCTGTAATATTAATGTGTGCATTTTAAATGATGTATACATTTAACTTTGCTCAGTCAGAATTACATCTGAAGCTTTAAAAGTGTTTGCTTTTTAGTAGTGGGTCTTGCAGTCATAAACAGATAATCTGTAATAAACAGATAAACAGTTCTTTCTCTGTGGCATAACACTTCTTCACCTGCCTGTTGCCCCTAGCAAAGCTAGCATGTTCAAAGCACACTGGTGGGCATATGGGCCTGTGTGGGGGCCTAGGGAATCGTTCATGTGATCAACTGGCTCAGGCCAGAGTTTAGCACAAAATATCATGAGCAGATGGACATGTCTGACATTTACCAACCAGAAAACAGCAAAAGAGACTTTTGTGTGAGTATAAAGCAATAGAACGTTGTCACTTGCACAATACTGCAAATGCCAACTTGACAAGGGAAGGTATCTTGGTATGTGAATGTATGCAATATTTCTATTGATTGCTATAACAAAAATGCAATAATTAAGCATATATCTAGACATTTATACCAAATCCAAATTTAATATAAAATTTTTATAAAATTAGCTTTTTCTAATATGAACAATTTAAATTTTTTATAACTAAGTTGATAAATTGTAGTTATAAAATTACATTAAGAAATTATTACCATTAGATTGAATATTTTCATAATGAGAAGCGTTAAACAGATTTGCCTATATTCAAATGTTTTCATTGCTGAGATTGTTTGGCAGAGAAGGCTGCAGAAATAATAAAATGAAGTCAATGACAAATTCTGTTCCCTTTCTGGATATATGGGCTCATTAGAGCACATGCTGACAAGACTGTTCAAACCTGCTTGCCTTGCATTTGTTGTGTTTGGATTTGTACATCATTTTTTTCTATTTTTATAAGAATTTAAAACACAAATATCAGCATTTGAACTGCTCTTAGATAACTTCACATAAAAGAAAGTTTCAAGCAGGTTTCTGTCAGTAGATCATAGAACTGTGCCTAATGCCAACCTAGTGCACCACTGAGCTGCACACTGAATAATTAACTTCAGCTAAATGATTACAAATTTGAGACATGCTGTAGGGAAACCTTCTTCTTAGTAAGGGTTATTGACCTAGTGAGATGGCAACTATTTTTTGTTGCTTAAGCCAAAACAGGACTGATACTTTCCCATGAACTGAAATGGATTGGATATTTTTTCTTTCCTAACCACAGCAAAATCTATATTTTAACTTCTGGTTACCTCCAAAAGCAGAACATTTGCATTTGAAGATTCCATACTGACACCACGTATCTAAAAGCAACTACAATTTTTTTTCTTTTTCTTTTTTTTAATTGATTTATTTATTAATTTTCATATGAATCATTTACATGTGATCCATTTACATGTGATTCATTTTCATGTGATTCATATTCATGTGATTCATTTACATGTGATTCATTTTCATGTGATTCATTTACCTTTTCTCCCTTCCCTTCCCTCTTCCAAATATTTAATTGAGAAGAAAAAAACAAAAACAAAATAAAAACAAAACAAAAAAACATTTTAAAGCAACTACAGTTAAAAAATAATAAATGCTTTTTATTTAACCAAATAAACTTTTAAAATAAATTTTAAAGAATTATACGAATATGCATATTATGAGTTATTACTTTGATTATCAGCATCATCCACATTAGTTGCTTCACCTGAGATAAAAGTCACTTGAAACATGAGTCTCATCCTTGTCTCTTCAATTACTGCACATCAATGCTGAATTAGTCTCTAATTGATTAAGTGTATTCTGTTGGATAATTTTCCATTATTTATATTAGGTCATTTCATTTTCAAAACTTTTTGGAGTGTCATCTGTACAGAGTGTGTAAGCACTGTTTGATAATGTAACAGGGCAGGTGAATTACAGACATTTTGACAGTTGGTATTATTCATTATAAACTCAGTTGATTAGAGGGAATCATGGATAGCTCCAAATACCAATCTATGTTGACAACTCATAGGCCTTTGTTAGACAACTGAAGATGAAGATGAAGGTGAAAACCTTTCAACACCACAATGACCCAAATCACAAGTCAACACAGTAATGGTTTCAGAAGAAGATGATCAATGGTTTGAAATGAGCCAGTCAGGGTAAAGTCCCCCACTGCTGTTATAATAACATCCACTCTTCTGGAAAGGCTTTCCACTAGATTTTGGAGCATGGCTATGGGGAATTGCTCATTCAGCCACAAGAGCATTAGTGAGATCAGAAACTGACGAGGGGTGGGACACAGCCAGCCATCCAATTCTTCCCACAGAGGTTCAGTGGGGTTGAGGTCAAGGCGTTGTGCAGGCCACTCGAGTTCTTCCACTCCAACAGTGGCAAACCATGTTTTCATAGAGTTTGCTTTGTGCACAGAGGCATTGTCATGCTGGAACAAGATTGGGCCCCTGAGTTCCAGGGAAGGAAAAGTGTAATGCTACAGCCTACAAAGACGTCCTAAAAATTGTGTGCTTCCAACTTTATAGCAACAGTTTGAGGAGAAAGACTGTAAAGTGCTTTGTAGAACTTCTTTGGTTAAAAAAAACAACCCTAAAAAACACTATATAAGTACTGACCATTTAACATTTTGATCACTAGGACAAAGACCTAGCCTTTTGGTGTTTTGACCCACTGAAAATCTGATAGTAAATGTCAGGGGGATTGTAGGGACAATGTCTAATTTAAATGTTTAGGAGGAATAATGGTCTGGAGCTGTTCGTCCATGTGCAGGCTAAACAGCATACAGTAGTTTCTATTTTGTTCTCCTTTAGCATGATAATGCTTTTGTACAAATAGTGTGTCACACATTTCCTTATAGAAATGGTTGATAGTGATGAGGAAGAACTCTCCTGGACTACGCAGCTCCCTGATGGTCACCTCATGAAAGACCTTGATGGAAAGAGCACTGTTTGTGATCAAATATCACCACCGGAATTTCAATCTAATGCAGTGGTTCCCAAACTGGGGTACCCCCAGGGGTACGTGAGGTGAAGGAAGGAGTACGGGAGCAAAATGCTGAGATCTACTGTTAATTCTGCCTCACTAAATAACATTAAAATTCTAATTCATGTTCTTCCCATGGCCAAAAAATAAACTTGTGCCCCCTCCAGTGTACAAACTGCAGTGTCCACCCCTGTATTATGATTGCTTGTGTCCCTAATAAGTCTCACCTGTTCTGTGATTAATCTTGAGTGTCTCTGTTCCCCATACAGTTTTGTTTCAGTGTTTTGCCACCTGAATTTTACAGAGCCTTTTGTTCTGTTTCATTCCTCCTGACTGCCAGAGGCAGTGCTTAAGCACTCATGGATTATTGCAGCACCAGCTAGATAGGTCGAGATAATATACCAAAATGTTACGTGCTGACGTAGACTGAGCTTCGAGGATAATAACCACATTAGCTCAGATAGTGTTTCACCTGAACCATCAAGGTGGCACAAGGTCAGTCATGTCCTTGCATCTCAATCACAGTATTCTTACCTGGTCTCTTCCCTGACTAGCCTCCCTGCTTGTTGCACCCACCCTGGGTCCAACAACAATGACCTTCTGCATTCGGGAGAATGGAGGCTTCATGTGGAAGTGGTGCAGTGTATATGGCATTAGTTTGGTGAAGCAGAGGTGGATCTTTTTGCATCCTGAGCGACCACTCACTGTTGGTTGTGGTTTGCGAGGACGGAGATGTCCAACCCACTGTGACTGGATGCACTGGTGCACGGATGGCCGAACTGCCTACTTTATGTGTTCCCTCCTATGCCTCCTATCTTGTGGGAGACTCTAAACAGGATCGCCCAGTGCAACTACAGGCCAGCCAGCCAGACCTTAGTTTCCCATACTTCTGAGACTATTAGTTGGCAGACCGTATCAGCTTCCATTCTGGAAGGACCTATTGTCGCAGATGGATGGCAGGGTATGGCACCCAGATCCAGCTTGTCTGCAGCTCTGGGTTTGACCTCTGGGTCCAACCCTCTTCTAGCTGATTGTGAACCTGCTGTTGTTAATACTGTCGTTAATGCTAGAGCTGCATCCACATGTCAGCTCTTTGCTGTATTGGGATATTTTCTCCTTATGGTGCAGGGGTCACAGTTTAGATCATGCATGCTGTGAGATTCCAGGAGCGTTGAGTTTTTGCAACATCTTTTGGATGCAGGCAGGACTGCTTCCATGTTGAAAGTATATATCACGGCCATTTCTGCACATCATGTGACTGTTCATGGCTCTTCCTTTGGCTCCCATATCTTGGTGAGCAGTTTTTTGAAAGGTGCGAGGCGCTTAAGTCCAGCCCACAACCCCCATTTTCCCACATGGCAATTACTGCTTGTCTTGACTTTCTATGTTTGCCAACAATCAAGAACTTGCAGTCTTCTGACCTTAAGTGGTTGTCTCTGAAGTCTGCCGTTCTATTAGCCATTACTTCCACTATGCATGTTAATGAGTTACATGCATTGTCAGTTAGTGAATTATGCACGCCTGGGTTTGGCCAAATCTGTCTTTTCTTCTTAAGGTGCTGTTTTGTTGGTTTATGCTTTTGGATTACCCTTGATATCATTGTTTGTATATAACCTGACCCTTGCCTGTTCTAGGACTTTGATTTTGATCACATTTTGGATTTGTCTGCCTGCCTCTCTTTAATTAAAGCCTTTTTACTGCTCTTGCATCTGCCTGCATGCCCGTTTCGTAACAGTTCGGCATACATTATATTTGCAGATAAGCCACTGAAGTAAGTTTGAAGGACAACAAGGAATTAAAATAATGATGTAAAAAACATAAAATAATGATGCTGATTTATTGTAGGCTTTGTATGCTTTATATCCACAAGAACTATGAGATAGCCTTCTTCTAGCTCAATATGATCCTGTAGACTTCCATACATCCATACATTTTCATACTGCTTATCTTACACAGAGTGGCAAGGAGCCTAACACGTAAGGGCAAAAGGCAGAGGACACACTGGGTGAGTTGCACAATGCAGGGCACAATCACACACACACTATTGACAAGTTGGAGATGCCAATCAGCATACAATGCATGTCTTTGGAGGAAAGCCCCAAAGCACAGGGAGAAAATTCAAACTCTGTGAACACAGGGCAGAGGCAGGATTTCAACCCCCAACCCTGGAGATGTGAGGCCAACATGCTATCCACTAAGCCATGTCCATTCATTCATTCATTCATTCATTCATTCATTCATTCATTCATTCTTTCATTCAGCCATACACAGTTGTCAGCCAGGGTTGTCAAACTCAAATTCAGCCAGGGAATTTGGAAATTGGGGAATTTCTGGGAGACCCTTAAGGGCTGTAATCTAAGGCTAATAATATTTTTAATTATTTAACTTATTATATTAATTAACGCCAGTAACTATCCGAAAATATTTAAGTATATGCACTATTAGATGATAACAGTTATTATATTGATTAAAGTTTTTTTGAGATTGAATTCCTTGGTTCAATCACATTTCATTGGCTACGAGCTGCTGTGGTAAGAAATTAAACAATTGGGATTATGCATTTTCTCAATTGTTTTCAAAGCTACTAACTAAACTATAATACACATATATACCATACATAAGGTTGATAAAGTAGCCTGGTGGAGGTTTACTTAAATAAAGGGAAAAGAAAAGTATATCAGGATTTATAAGATGTAAGGTGTATCTTTCCCTTATTATTGAAGTTATCAATTATTTTAATGGAACTCTTATAAAAGTATTTTATGACAACATTAATGTAGCAAGATTGTTTGCCAGTAGATCAGCCCAATCTAGCACCTCCCTAAATCCATCCCTGATAGAAATCTTTTCAATGACATGAACCACTTGAGCAGAAAATAATGAATTCAGATTCATTTAGTGGCACATATGATTTTCTTGCTTGAAATGATATGTTAACCATATTGATTGTCTTTTCCTTCCAATAGAAAATGTTATTTATTGCATATGTTCAGTAACATTTATTACCTTGATTTGCACTTTAAAAGAGGTATTGCAGATTCCACTATGCAACTTCCACTATGAATAAACTATGGTTTTAGGTGGTGTTTCAAATCCACAGCTTATGTGGTTGAAGTGATGGATAACCAACAACTAACTGTTAGAAGCTGTTTTTACTAGGTTTTGTTGTACTTTAAACCTGGGGAAGAGAGAATTTGGCAAAGGAATGGTTGCTTAAATATCTTATGTTTGTTTTCTTAAATGTCAGCATTCAATTATTTGATGTAGTGCTGCCCCTGGCTGCCATAAAACATTTAATCTAGAAAATGATGCTGTGGTACAGCAGATGACCATTCATTAAAAAAATATAATCAGTCAGTTACAGCACCATAGAAAAAAGGCTTTTTATGTTAATGCTACTTTTATTTAGAAGACATCATCCTGTTCCTGTTCTTGTGTATACTGATCACAACCCACTGGTGTGCCTGAATTGTATGTCAAATTCTACCCATGTTTAATCTTCTGACCTCTTATGGTACAGAACTGGGGTGGGTAATAATACACTACATTTACATTAAATTGACTTAAGTAATTGAACTGGACTTGTTAGAGTAGTTTTGGGATTCTACCCAAAAACTAAAGCCATTTGGAATGTTGAGTGGGTTAGCAGTACTTAAATAACATATTCATATATAAATGGTGGATGCATGTGGTGGATAAATAATAATAATTATTAAACATTATGTTTATTAAAATATGATTTTACCTCCATATTACTTGTTTGCTAATTCTCACAAATGTCATCTTCTTTGGTTTATGTGATTCAAAAGCATGGTGTAGCACTACTGATAATTGATTCTGCCTGTAAAAGGTTAATATAAAAAGTTAATTAATATCACAATGCATTAAAACATTTAACTTTTTTAAAGGAATTTTAGATTCCTAGTCTATTATATTGTTGGATGTTTATATTTGTCATGGGGTTGTAGATAGGAGACAGAGCCAATCGCAGATCAAACTCTTTATTAAACGAAAACATAAAGATCAAACAAACAAAGCATGAATAAACCTGAAGTCCGCTACACTTATAATAGCGTGACCATAACTAGAACAACTCTCGCTAGTGTTACCACCACTTTGATAATACCGAGCAACGTGCTTCGTTGATCGGGAGCCGTTTTACAAACTAAACATAATTAACAGAATGTCAAACACCGCTGTCAAATCAGGAAGCACAAATCAAAACAAAGAACATGTGATTGGTCCGATGGCAAAGTTCAAGTTCCTTCTCCAGCTGTGACATCTGAGTTTCCCACTTCTGCTTTTCCTCATTCAAGGTAGCTATCCTGGAGTAACAACCGGTCACCTCCTTATGTAGCTTGTCTCTGTCCTGCAGTACCTGCTCCTGACGACGGACAGCTGCAGACAGATCCTCTTGGAGCTGCTCTTTTTCTGCTGTCAGACTCTTGACCTTGCGTTCAGACTCCTGATCTCTCCTGATCAGTGCTACATCTCTCGCCACTCGGAGTTCGCCCATTTCACGCAACTGGTCCTTTAGCTGATTCTGGACTTGCCTTAACTGTCCATGCGCTGCGATTTCTGCCTCTACCATCTGGATGAGTTGAGCTTCGTGCTGGGACAGGAGGTGCTGAAAAGTCTCCTTCGCTGTAACGGCCCGAGCGCTCCGCTTTCTCTCCCCTTCCAGCTCCTCTTCTCTCTCCTGCAGCAGGACTTGTGTGGCTTGGAGCTGTGACTCCCTTCCAGCCAATGCGCTGCGTAAACTTTCCATCTCCAGCTGCATCTTGCTCATCCTTTCAGCCATCTCCTGCCTCTGAGTTCCAGAATCCTTCTTATCCTGAGTGACTGTGACTGGAGTTTGAGATGTGGCTGTGACCTGAGACTAGACAGGGACTGGTGACAGGGCAGGGATTCTGAGAATTGAGTCTGCAGACTTGGAGATGAGGAGATTCAACTTACTAGAAAGTGCGGTGCGCGCTCTGTCTTTCTTCTCATGGCAGAGGTTGAGGGGCAGCTCAGGCTGAGCTTGGTCAGTGAGCTCAGGGGGTGTGGCCAGGATTGGAGATGTAACAAGAGTAGGAGACATGACCGGGAACGGAACTTTAGCTGGCTACGCTGTGAGTTTCCCGTCTGCTTCCCGTCGCTGTCTCACCTGCGCATAATGCTCGTGAAAGAGCCAAATCACATCAAGTCATCCAGATCGTACCTCCTTCCTGGTTCTCCAAAATTTGCAAAAAACATGTTAAGAAACTGCTGCACACTCTCCAGCACTTCCGGTCTCGCGGCCGTGACTCCCTTTGCCCATGTGCGAGCCGGGTCACAAAAGCGAGACATAATGAACCAAACGAACTGTCCCTCGGCTGGTTTCAGTTCACTTAACTCTGGCAATCCCGGATGAAGAACTCCAGACCGCCGTAATGACCAGAGTATCGGTCCGGCATTTCTTCCCTAAACCGCTGCGGAAAATGCACTGACTCCAGGGTGGGGATACCGGATGGTGAGTCGTGAGTTCGGCTTCTTTGCCTTGCTTCCGTGGCTTCTCTGGTGAGGCGGTTGGCTTTCTTCCTCATGATCCGCTGCTTCCGTGAATACAGGCTCGGTATTCTGTCACGGGGTTGTAGATGGGAGACGGAGGCAATTGCAGATCAAACTCTTTATTAAACAAAAACATAAAGATCAAACAAACAAAGCATGAATAAACCTGAAGTCCACTACACTTATAATAGCGTGACCATAACTAGAACGACTCTCGCTAGTGTTACCACCACTTCGATAATATGTGCTTCGTTGCTCGGGCGCCTTAAATACCTGGCGTTTACCCAAGCTAAACATAATGAACAGAATGTCAAACACCGCTGTCAAATCAGGAAGCACAAAACAAAACAAAGAACACGTGATTGGTCTGATGGCATAACCCAGTGCCACAGTCCCCTCTGCTGGCCGCACTGTGACAATATTAATGCGTTCATTCTAAAGCAATATTGTTTATTATGTAATAACGCATCTACAGGAACTTGTATGGCAGATTCTCAACATCATTTAAATCTAATAATAAATGAAATAAACCCTTGCTTTGCTCCTTTCCCTACCATCTATCTACAACTTGAAATGGTAAAACATTAACCTTTATGCATGTAAATGTATATAAACCGATTTACTGAAGTTCTATTAGATGTGGTTTATTAAAATGTTCACTTGTGCATTATTTTTGTCAGGTGGACACAAACTTTGGAATTGAATTGTGTGCTGAAGGAACTCCAACTTGAAAAGCACAACCTAGAAATTAAAATGTAAAACATGTAGTTTTATATGACCCCACGCATGACCCTGAGACAAGACCTCAAAATCGGTTTACTGTGCCGCTCAGCAAATCATGACCTCCAGGAACATTAGTGCATAATTGAATTCCCACAAGTTCCCACGGATTTCCTGCGTGCTTCAGGGTTCCCGCTGTCGGTGTTTACTTTTGACACTTGTCTTTTTGATTTGGTTTCTGTCCTGTCTCCACCCCTTTTATGTTACTGGTTGTCCCTATTGTCATCAGCAGTTCTTGTTTCCCTTTTTATTAGTTTGTATATTTAAACCCCCATGTGTCTTTGTTCTGGGCAAAGTATTGTTTCTTTGTTTTGCTGCCAAAGCCATACCAAGCCTTTGGTCATTGTCCTTGTTTTCCAGTGTTTTGATCCTGCTCTCATCCTCATTTCTTGATTTCTCTTCTCTGCCTATTTTTGCCCGTTTGCTCATTGCCTGACCCTGTGCATTTAAAAAAACAAAAATTAAATTTTTGCCTATAGATTTGGAATTTGTCTGCCTGTATCTTTAATAAAAGCTTTAACTCCACTTGCATCCATCTCCAACCCATGTTACATGAGAGTAGGTCTATCTACATGCTTATTGGATTTTTGTGTAATTTCTTGCAATGTTTTGATTACTGTATTTTTCTTCCTTTTAGCAAACTGGAAAACAATAAAATGTTGTGGTCTTGCAGATTCCTTAACTTATTTTTTAAATGTGAAACTCAAGAAGCAATAATCTTATATCTCTTCTGGCCATGCCAGGTGGGTGGACAAAGGTGATAGAGGCTACCTCATCAGTGGTAGGGTTAACTACAGGTGACCTCTCCATTCTCAGTATACCTCTATTGTGAAGCAGAATATGAGAATCTATATCAGGGGCCACTTGTAGGTCACAGTGGGAATTCAATTATGCCCTAATATTCCTGGAGGCCATGCTTTGCTGAGCAGCACATTAAACCGATTTTGAGGTCTTGTCTTAGGGTCATGAGTTGGGTCATATAAAACCACAGGCAGCTGTAATCAAATATCCCAGGTCAATGATTCAAAAGAAGTTTTATAAATTGTTTTAATAAAAAGCACTTTTTAAGAGTATTGCATGCAATTACCTGAATCACTGCACTGACCTCAAAGCTTGTAACAATAGTATTGGTCACATGCCATCTGTAAAGTTCAAATGTGTTGGCAAGTGGAAAACTGGGCCCCAGTTGTGCTTATGGGTAGGACTAGTACACTATATAGCCAAAAGTATGTGGACACCCGACCATCACACTCATATGTGCTTGTTGAACATCCCTTTCCAGAGTTGGTTACCCTTTGCCGCTATAAAAGCCTCCACTTTTCAGGGAAAACTTTTCACTAGATTTTGGAACATGGCTATGGACATTTGTGCCCATTTAGCAACAAGAGCATTAGTGAGGTTGGGTAATGTTGACTGGCAAGAAGGCTTGGCATACCACTGGTGTTTCAATCCATCCTAAAGATGCTCAGTGGGGTTGAGGTCTGGGCTCTGTGCAGTTCTTCCAATCCAACCTCGCCTAATGTCTTTATAGATCTTTAATGCACAGGGGCATTGTCATGCTGGAGCAGGTTTGGATGCTTCATTTAAGTGAAATCTTAATGCTACAGCATATAAAGACATCCTAGACAGCTGCATGCTTCCAACTTTGTGGCAAAAGTTTGAACATATGGGTGTGATGCTCAGGTGTACACATACCTTTGGCCAATGTATGTGGAATGGATAGGGTTTTGAATGATCTGTGATGTGCTGCTTATAAAAAGAATACCAGTCAAACTAATGGCTGTTGGCCTTTTATACCACTGCATTTCAATAATGTTTACAGTTATATATATTTACTGCATTTAGCAAATGCCTTTGTCCAATGTGAATTACAGAAGCACTAATATGCCTAATAATAATATGAATAACATTTAGAGCTCAGTCAAATCAATAGAAAAATGTGATACCATGTACAGCTAAGCCAGGTGACGCTGTTTGGTGATTGTTATATGAGTGACACAAATCATTTAGTAATGCTATTATTACCCCCTTTATAGCAAGGAAATGTTAATGTAGGGCTATCGGGTAGTTACCTTATATTTTTTATTTTGGCCATGGCATAATTGTTGGTGCCAGACGGGATTGTCACGGTTCTCCCGGAGTAACAGCGCGAGCTGAGTGCTGGCGCACACACACGGACTGTTTCCGGGGTGACTTCATGTTTTAGCCCCCTCGCGTCATGTGTGACGTATGCGGAAGTGCCCGCAGCTGCTAGCGATTGCGGGCTAATGACTATGTGGATATATACCATG
The DNA here is from genome assembly GCA_012411365.1 of Ameiurus melas. Classification (NCBI taxonomy): domain Eukaryota; kingdom Metazoa; phylum Chordata; class Actinopteri; order Siluriformes; family Ictaluridae; genus Ameiurus; species Ameiurus melas. The sequence continues at coordinate 20,047,180 of CM022755.1, read as the reverse complement.
AGTTGTGCTTCACGCGGCGCGGTTGAATGCCTTGCATTGAATGCACGTATGTATCTCTGTACGTATGACATGTTGAGCTCGAGTGCGACTTTCGCGAGTCTCGGTTTCATGTCCTGTTTATGCCATAGCCTTAGCCTTAACCTTAGCATTAGCTATAGCCATAGCCATAGTCATAGTTAGCCTAGCTTAGTTTATTACATTATTTACTTAGTTTATACATTATTTGCATTCTGCCTACTTGTCTGCCGTCACGCCATGTGACAGGGATGGTTTAATTATTTCTATAAATGCTGATCTTTTGGGATTTCAGGTGCAGTAGTCTTTAGAGTTTACACAGAATGGTGCAATAAAGAAAAAAACATCCAGTGAGTGGCAATTCTGTAGAAAGAAATGCCTTGTTGATGAAAATGGCCAGAATGGTTCAAGCTGCTAGAAAGGCTACAGTAACTTGCATAACCACTCTGTACAACTGTGGTTGAATTGTGATTACTTCCAGCATGATAATGCATCATGTCACAAAGCAAAAATTGTTTCATAAACATGTAAATTGGCCTTCCCAGTCATTGGCCTTCCCAGTCACTGGATCTGAATCCAATAGAACACTATCTATCATACAGTGCCCTCCACTACTATTGCCACCCTTGGCAAATATGAGCAAAGAAAGCTGTGAAATTGTTTTTATTGTTTAACCTTTTGACCTTTTGCTCAAACAATTCATAAAAATTCTCTGCTCTCATGGATAACCAACAATTGCAAACAAAACACAGGTGTATCCAAAAAATATCTTTGTACAATATAGGTGTGCAACAATTATTGGCACCCTTTTAATCAATACTTTGTGCTACCTCCCTTTGCCAAGATAACAGCTCTGTGACTTCTCCTATAATGACTGATGATGTTGGAGAATACATGCCAAGGACTCTGAAACCAATCCTCCATACAGAATCTCTCCAGATCCTTCCAATTTCAAGATCCACGTTGGTGGACTCTCTTCTTTACTTCACCCCACAGATTTTCTATGGGTTTCAAGTCACGAGACTGGGATGGCCATGGCAAGACCTTGATTTTGTATTCATTAAACCATGATTTTTATGTACGTTTTGGATAATTGGCCTGCTGGAGATCCAACCACGTTCCATTTTAAGCTTTCTGGCAGAGACAGTCAAGTTTTCATTTAATATCTGTTGATATTTGATAGAGTTCATGATGCCATTTATCCTAAGAAAATGTCCAGGTCCTCTGGCAGAAAAATAGCTCCAAAACATTGAAGAGCCACCGCCATATTTAACCGTGGACATGAGGTACATTTCCATATGGGTACTTCTCTGTGTGCGCCAAAACCACCTCTGCCATTTATTGCCAAGTCTCAGTAGTGTCTGAAGACTGACGACTCTTGAGTTTGTTTTTGGATAAGAGTAGAGGCTTTTTTCTTGAAACCCTTCCAAAAAACAAGGTGGCATGGGATTGTGGTATTGGAGATTTTCTGACCCCAAGACGCAACTAACTTCTGCAATTCTCCAGCAGTGATATATATATATATATGCTTGGATGTATATGTATATATGTATATGTGAGAGAGCGAGTCTCAATCTCATCCTGCATTATCCATTCATAAAATCACTGCAACTGAAATGGATGTTTAAGTAATGGTCTCTGCTCAATCACACCTGAAATATCAAATTAATATGGAAATAGTACTGGCCTTTAAAAGTGACCTGTCACTAGGCTTTGTGATAATGTAACATTTAATTAAATAAAGAATTGAACCATATTTCAGAGCACATTTTTTTTTTTTTAAGATGATGAAGTCTTAAGAAATAAATGCCTGGTGCTCTTCCCGGGTAGACAAGGACACCTGCCTAACATTTAAAGTTATAGTCTTCAAACAATCCATTTTATTCTACTTACAATTTCCCCACCAAGAAATTCCCTACTCATGGTTTATATAAGCATGAGTTTCTCATTTCTGCCATTATTCAGGTATCATTACATTTCATTTCTCAGATGAATAAAACATATTACAAGCATGGAGCCCATTTGGCTGCCAAATGGGTGTCATGTAAATCAGAGAAGGAACTCTACACTATAGTTCCCAGTAGCCAGGGCATAATAGTCACATGACCACCTGCACCTTTGCACTGCATTCTTTGTCTTACGTTTGTCTTTCTTTGGTGTTATTTTTGTTGCTGTGTTTAAGTCTCTGGTTTATGTTTAGTTTTTGCCATAGTGTTTTGCATCAAGGTCATAGTGTCTTTTTGTGTTTTGTTTTGTTCTTTATTAAACTTTAGCATTACTTTAGTAAACTTTATTAAACTTTAGTCTACACTTGTATCCGTCTTCAACTTGAAAAAAGTGATAATGGGCAGTGAATTTTTCAGTGTGACCAATCACTTTTAGTTCAAATCACTTGCCTCCTCTATGCCTGTGCTGCTGTGTTGTAGATTTTAATTATTAAAGAATACTAGATTTATAAGGCAAGTCTGGTATAAAGCTTTCCCCTCCAAACAGCAGTAAAACTGTAAGCTTTTGGAAGTGAATTGTAGAAGCTCCTGTGTTGTATTTTTCAAGGATGCATTACATTTACAGACTGTGTTTATTTAAATGAGACTATCTGAAACTAAACAAAGTTGCTTTGGTCCTCTTCAGCCCTTTTTAAAATATTGCTTATCTTCATACCTACTCAAAATTATAAAAAATAAATAAATAAAATAAATTTTTATGTGATAGATATGCATTGGAGCGCTCTTATTACTTAACTGGTTCATCTATTTTCTGTCATCAGAAAAAAATGCATAAGGTTCTTGATGTGCTTATGTACAGTGTTTATAGTCACCCTTAATGTGCTTCACTGTATGTGGCACGTTTGTTTCGTTTTGTACCAACTACATCCCAAGAAAGCGGGGAAAATAACACAAATACAGACACACAAGTACGTTCCACTTAGAACAGGCAAGAGGCATGGGTTTCCATATAAAAATACATTTTATTTTAAAGTTAAAAAGACCGGCCAAGAATTATTTTAAAAAGGAGCAGACAATGCAATCAGGCAATGGTAAAATAAAACTGTCACCAGAGGAAGTTAACAATAATCATAGGAGGACTGAGGCTTCCTGTATGAGGGGCAGGCTAGTATGACAGCACCAGCTGTACAAAAGGGAAAAGCACCCCACTAATCAGAATCATACCCACAAAATTCACTGCAAATAAACACAGCAATAATAACGTCCCTTAATTAAGTACAGCGCAAGGTGCCGCAAAGAACTCCCCCAGCCTCAGGAAGCACTCAGCTCCTACAAGGCGAACACAGAAACACAAAGTCAATAACAATATGCTCAAAGCAGACAAACAAAAGAATAAAACAAAGACAAACTTATTGTCACAAAAACATAGATAACCTCGAACACAAACTGATTACAAGTAGCAAGTTTACAAAGACTGACCAAAACCACTACTACCACCTAGCAATATCAGCATAACTGATAGACTGATACAACACAGTTGAATTAAAATGACAGTAGCCAACACAAAACAAAATAACAGAACAAAATAAAACCAAATCGGAGTATGAAGCTGCAACATTAAATAATCAAGCAGCAACATTAAACAATCAAACAGCAAAGTTAAACAATCAAGCAGCCCTAAAGCAACCAAGCAGCCCCAAAGCAAAACGTCAAGCAGCAACATGGCTCTGTGAGTGAGGGGGAGGAGCTATACCGAAATGACCACATCTCACTCAGCCCGCCTTAATGCATGCAAAATCAAGGACCCTAATAAGAAACAGGTGTTACAACCTCAATTTGGAAAGCATGCAAGATAGTTTAGCTCAAGTAATGGAACTAAAAGATTTACCAACGATTTACCTAACGCCTTTACTAGATTGTGACGGCAACAGCTGGCGCTCCGACCGGAGCTACGTTAAATTACCATGCTACACAGTTGGGAGCCTTGATGGCACACCGCACTCAGAGTAAGCAGCATGTCACACCTGCACACAGTCTCAGTAGCCCAACGTCACACTAAACAAGTAAAACACATTGTAAATGGACAACGCTAGCTTCACTCAGCTAAGCAACAAAGCTTAGCACACATACCTCTGTAATCCATATCAACGAAAAGGAAGGGGCGTGTTTTCGACCATGACGCATTCTGGGAGACATAAACAACCACTTATATACATTACATTACATTTACATTTATTCACTTAGCAGACACTTTTATCCAAAGCGACTTACAAATAAGCAAAGCGATATATCAAGCAGGGAACAATACAAGTAGTGCTACTATACAAGATCCATTAATTACCATTAAATACCAGAGGAAGCAAAGTGTACAGAGTAGAGGTGTAAGTGCATTGTCTGTGGGTTTTTTTTATTTTATTTATTTTTTATTTTTTATAGTTTTTTTTTTAGGAGTTGGTTAGGTGTTCTTGGAAAAGGTGGGTCTTTAGCTGTTTTTTGAAGATAGTGAGAGATTCTGCAGTCCGGATTGAGGTCGGAAGAGCATTCCACCACTTTTGGAATAAAAAAATAAAAAAAAAAGGGAAGAAAAAAAAAAAAAAAAAAAAAAAAAAATTTTTTTTAAAAATTAGGAGGGGGGGAGAGGGGGGGGGGGGGGAAAGGGGGAAAGGAAAAACAATTTTTTTTTTTTTTTTTTTTTTTTTTTTTTTTTTTTTTTTTTTTTTTTTTTTTTTTTTTTTTTTTTTTGTACTGTAACTATTAGATACTTTCTACTGTATGTTTTTATTTTTTTTTTCAGGAGGAAGTGCCAGAAAGGTTTTCTATGCCAAGGTTTTCAGGTTTATAAAGGCTTAAGGACTTTGTTATAGCAACTGTCATGCTAAATCAAGTATGAATTTTATAGTGACAAGGTAAGTCAAAGCAACAATAATATGGGAAGCTATAATTATGTCACATGTTATTTCCCTGTTTGATTGCTAGGCATGAGGACCTTTTTTCTGTAGATCTATTTAAGTTCCACCCATCATTTATTCTGTTTATTCTGAATGTTTTCTGTTCCCTAACATCAAGGGTGAGTCCATTCATACTACTAACAGAGTGCATTGGCAGGAAACAGAAGATAAAAAAAAATGTCTTGCTCAAACTCCTTCAGTCAACTTTCAAACTCACATTCATTGTACTGCCATCAAAAAGCTCTTTAGATGCTGTAACAACTTTGTGCAAGCTTATTCTTCTACCCTGACCCTTAAAAGCCTGTTTACAGCCAACACAAAGCACTGGCCAAAGGCACAGGGCCAAAAATCAACAGCCTGTTCCTTAGCCCTGAGACTACATCAATGTGATTCAGAAATGTTATTTAACTCTTCCTGACAACAGAGGCTCAGCAGGAGCACAGAACACTCATGAAAGTGAAAGGAACAAATCAAGTCATACATGAATAAAGTTATATGAGTGAGCTCATATTAAATCTGACCACACCATGCAGTTTATCACAGTTAAAATTGTGATGACTGAATACATAAAATTATACAGTATTCTCTTTTTTTATATTGTTTGTCAGACACTTCAGTAAAAATTAAAAAAAATGGTGGAAAATCACCTTTAATTATTCAAGTGAAGAAAAGGTTGTAAAATCTGTTGTAAATTTCCCAGTAAAAGGTAACAGACAAGTTGCTGAGCCATCAGAGTTTTGGGGATGTTTATGGATCTATGTGAAGAATGATTATCTACTTCAGAGATAAATAGCTGGATGAAACCTTGGGCAGAGTTAAAAATCATGACTGAAATATATATTTCAGACGACAGCATTTCTCCTAAGTCACTGAACAGTACCTCTTGTCTACACAGCTTCTTAATAATAATGTAATGAAAGTGCAATTAGCCACATTAATTAGTCTATTGGGAGGAAAAGAGCTTTAAAGAAAGCTTGTAGAGAATGAATAACATAACCATTTCCTGGCAATTTAAATCATGTAGGTAACTCAACATCAAATCGCTAATACACTGGAGGAACAGAGGATTTAACAGCACAGTTTTTAGAGTAATTAAATAAAAGCACAGAATAATGTCAGATATTATGTGAGAAATTGTGTTTTTGCAAGTTTTTTATGCACTGGGCATTGCCTGTTGTCTCTCCCATGTACACCTAAAAGAGCATTTAGACATATATTTTCTAAAATTGTCTCACTTTACCTTTAGACATGATATGTCACTGTGAAGCAAAAAATAAACAATATTACAAATTTAGAAAAGACATAAAAAAAGGATTATTTCTTCTTCTTCTTCTTCTTCTTCTTCTTCTTCTTCTTCTTCTTCTTCTTTCTCTTCTTTCTTCTTCTTCTTCTTCTTCTTCTTCTTCTCCTTCTTCTTCTTCTCTTCTTCTTTGGGCAATAGAGGCAATTAATTTAGTTTTGTAGAGTTTTATCGATCCTGTCATGGAATTCCAGACTGCCGGAGCATTCAGTGCGCATGAACTACCTGAAGCAGGAGCAGCGCGCTCAATAGCCCCTAGCACAATGGCACACATTTCCAGATTTTCATACTTTGTTTATTTTTGACATGTGTGTTTTGTTTTGGTTTCTGTTCTGTCTCCACCCCTATAATGTTATTGATTGTCCCTAATGTGTCTCACCGTTTTAATTTGTGTATTTACAGTAAACCCCTTGTGTTTCATTGTCATGTCGTGAAGTATTAAAAGCTTCAGTGTTTACCACCTGAGCCATACCAAGCATTTGATCTTTGTTTTGGGCTTTATGTTTCTGATCCTGCCCTCGTTTCCTCTGTTCTTTTCTATGCCCAGTCTATGCCCATTTGTATATCACCTGACCCACGACTGTTCTTGACCACATTTTTGCTTATTGATTTGGATTTGTCTGCTTCTCTCTTTAAATAAATCTTTGAACTGCACTTGCACCCATCACCATCCTTGTTTAAATGAAAATGCTTTGGAGATATTCTTAAGAAGAGGCAGCACGTCTCTGAAAGAGGAAGTGAATAGTCTGGAAGTACAGTTCCTACACAAATTGTTGTCAAAAGTGAACAAGCACAGCCTAAAAAGTGGAGATGGAAATAAGGAACCTGTAATGGTAACAGCAAAAGTAGTTAACAAGAAAAGAAATATAAAATTATGTAAGAAAAGTGAAAAGAGGTATAAACATAAAGATGTGGCTTTTAAGAATGCACGTTTTTTCACGTGGTATCACGCGAATATTCACTGCAGTGCATTGCAAGGCTCAAAACATTTGATCTATGTCTGTAAGTCTCAGGGGTAAAAGTAATATTTAGGAAATTGGTAAGCTCTACTATTTTCGTGGCTTCCAAGAACATGGGGAACAGTACTGTTAACTGCATATTTTAATAAATGCATATCTTCACACTGATATCATGAAAATGTGATTAAAATTATTTCATTGCACATGTTTCTGTTCCACGGGTTTCATCAAAAAACTCGTCATTGGTTAGGTTCATTGGTCAAACCTTAGATATTTACTATTCCTTATATGTCAGTTTGAGCAGCAGAATTGTGCTGAAACATTTAATTCATCCAATTTATTCATCCTGATCAGAGTTGCACAAGCCAGCTAAAGTTTAACTAGCTTACCCTATGGGTTAATTTACTAAGCAACGTTTACCTAATTTACTAATACATAGAAGTCTTTAAGGAAAGAAATATGTAGGTACAAATCAGCAAAAATATGTACAAATACTAAACAATAAGTATGCAAAATATGTATGCTTTTTTAAAAGTTGTACACAAATTAAGTATGGACACAAAGTTTATATGCATACTTGAAAAATAAGTATGCATACTAGAATTAAGTATGCCTACTTAAAAAAATAAGTATGCATACTAGAATTTTAAGCATGCATGCCAAAAATTTTATATACATACCTAAAAATCTGTTTGCAAAATAAATACAGTAGGAGTTTGGAAAGCTAAAAGGGCAGAAGGTGGATGTGGGCACCATCAGAACCATCTTAAAAGCAGTCTGGGATGTGTCTGCAGTCTGAGCATGTGGGGGGCTGGTGACGTCACCGCGCCACAATTAAATGTCTAATATCTTAAAAACGAAAGCAGCACAAACGAAACTTTTAACGGCACAAACCAGCACAAACGATTGAGACCATTTTGGGTTAATTCGGAGCATGTGGGGGGGCTGGGTGACCCCAGAATGACCTATAAATATTATTTTAATATCTCCAAATACAAAGCAGCACAAACGAAACTTTATCAGCACAAACGACAACAACAAAACAAGTGGGCTAAATAAAAAAAAACGTTATCGCACAAACCAGCACAAATGAAGCACAAACGATTGAGACCATTTCGGGTGAATTTGGAGCATGTGGGGGGGCTGGGTGACCCCAGAATGACCTTTGAATATTCCTTTAATATCTCCGGAACCGAAGCAGCACAAACGAAAATTTTAACGGCACAAACCAGCACAAACGAAGCACAAACGATTGAGACTATTTTGCTGACGTTTTGCGTTGGTTGGGGGGCCAACTTCACGCAGGTGTCTGGGAAATGATAACACAAATTGACCTTCTCCCTGACTTTTAACTGAAAAGCACCCAGTGATAAAACAAATACTTCTTAACTCTTCATTGGGCTCATCTCAATCTTTAGCCCAAAATCAAAACTGCTTTTTCTATTATTTCTATCATGTTCCTTTTTTTTCCTTTCCTCTGTTTTCTCATTAATTCTGAACACTTTTTTCTTTCTTTGCCATAATCCATTTTCTACTTCACTCTGAGCGTTTTTCTTTCTTTAACTCATAGTTCACAGTAACATGAAGTTGCTGTTTTTACATGACAGCTACAGTGGTGTGAAAAAGTGTTTGCCCCCTTCCTCATTTCCTGTTCCTTTGCATGTTTGTCACACTTAAGTGTTTCGGAACATCAAACCAATTTAAACAATAGTCAAGGACAACACAAGTAAACACAAAATGCAATTTGTAAATGAAGGTGTTTATTATTAAAGGTGAAAAAAAATCCAAACCATCATGGCCCTGTGTGAAAAAGTGATTGCCCCCTAAACCTAATAACTGGTTGGGCCACCCTTAGCAGCAACAACTGCAACCAAGCGTTTGCGATAACGTGCAATGAGACTTTTACAGCGTCCTGGAGGAATTTTGGCCCACTCATCTTTGCAGAATTGTCCTAATTCAGTTACATTAGAGGGTTTTCGAGCATGAACGGCCTTTTTAAGGTCATACCACAACATCTCAATAGGATTCAGGTCAGTGGGCCAAAATCAAGCGTTTAGCTTGATTGCCTGCATTAGGGAGTCATAAAGAACCATGTTATAAAGAACCATGTACTGTAGGTGGCCACTGATTTGCCCAAGAGGACACTCACTGCATTATAAGAACCCTGCATGAAACTGGATTGTCAGAATGTTCTAGGTACTTAATGACCAAACAGAACACAACATTGAGATTATTATGTTCCAGTATGACAATTGCTGGGTGCATAAGGGCCAGATCTGTTTATGATTTTTTTGACAAGCTTAATAAAATACTGGGAACTTTAACCTGCACAATCACAAGAGCACAACTCCATGGAAAACTTAACTGACATTATCATGGATTTATTTTGCTATGTTGAAAGGCTCACGGTTGCTTAATAGTGTGTTATGAGTAACGGAAGCTCCTTACATCATCATGTGTCTGTTGGCTCATAGTTTGCTGTTTGTTGTGTTTTTGCAGTAATTTATGAGTAAACTCCTTGGGCATAATTAAGCTTGTCAGTCCAATCACTTTTAACCATCAATCCATTTATCCATCCATTTTCTATACCACTTATCCTTCTGGGAAACGGGAACCAGGAGCCAATCCCAGGGAGCATCCAGCATAAGGTGTAGTGCACCCTGGACAGGGTCCCAATCCATTGCAATGCTTGATCACTTACACATTCACACACTCATTCATAAACTATGGACACTTTGAACATTTCAATCAGCCTACCATGCATGTCTTTGGACTGGAGGAGGAAACCCCTGCAGCACAAGGAGAACTTGCAAACTCCGCACATACAGGGCAACAGCAGGAATCGAACCCCCAACCCTGGAGGTGTGAACGTGCTAACCACTAAGTCACTGTGCACCCCACTTGTAATCAATCAGAAGTAAACAACAGCTGCACAGGTAAAGACTCATTTCAAGAGACAAACTAATTATGTCCTTAAGCGGGGAAGCAAGTACCTCCCAACTACTTGAAATGCTAATGTGCTAGTTCCCTGCACACACAGTATGCATATATAATCATGAGACTATGGAGAAGGCCATTCACAATAAGGTATTGAATTCTTGGCCAAATTTTGCACCATTAGGTCTGTTGATGATGCAATTAGGGGACTTCAGCTTGGCTTTTAACACTCAGAGCTGCTGCAGGTTATGTTCTACTCGTTTACTCTTGCCGGATCCCATCTGTTCATGGACAGAAACAGAAATACGCTGGTGGATCACAGACAGGAGAGAGCAGGTGTGGCTAGGAATTACATTGGACTACACTTATATACTGTATACTCAGCAAAAAAGTAACGTCATTCTCACATTCAACAGCTTTTTTCCCAGCAAATTTCTTAACATGTGTAAATATTTGTTTTAACATAAAAAACGTTCAACAACAGACATAAACTGAACAAGTTTCATAGTCATTTGATGAACAGAAATGGAGTAATGAATTCCTGAACACACAGGGGGGGGTTAATATCAAAAGTAACAGTCAGTATGTAGTGTTGGCCCCTAGCTGCTTTAAACCGTCATGAAACACTAAACTACATTTTCTGAGATTTTAACAGAGGTGTTCTTATCGCACATCATAAAAGAAAATCTTAGCATCTGTTAATCTTAATTGTAGGAGAAAGCTGGTTCATTTGAGCTTTTGTCCACTATTTTTGTCTTCCTGGTTTAAAATCTTGGTTCACAGGCAGTGACGTGGCAATGTACTATAGTACTTTGATAAAATGTCAGTGTCTCATAATTATTCATGAGCCTGTGTGTTCTTATCCTATGAGAAGATGTTGTCTCTTAATTATTCATGACAGCACTTGGTGCTTTCCTACAGATGTAGTACATGAGAGAGGCATTCAAATGGGTCGGAGGTGTTTGTTTCAGTGGTGTAAGAGTTCAAGTGTGTTTTCTCGGGAGAGCTTTGAGAATTGGAGGAAGGTAGCCTTCGGACTTGCTCATGAAAGCAGCTTGCATCTATACAGTGATGGGGTACTCAGTCCCGAGGACTTTTCTATCCCTTCAAATGAGGTATGTGTCTAATTTTAATCATGACTGTTTTACTTGCCTTTTGACCTAATTAAACTGCTTAAAGATCCACAGGCCTTCACTTGCAAAACTATACAACAAGAGTCTGCGTTGAAGGGAAGATCCTTTGACTTTTTATTTGTGAAAAGTTCGAGCCTATTAGCTAGCTACCATTCAGGCGCTGCCTCCATCTCGAGGAAAACAATATAATAAAATATATTATTAAAACTGTACATACAATTTATCATATAATATCATATATATAATATTAAAGCTCCGAGGGCCATCATGTGCAAAACTATACAATGAGAGTCCATGGGAATAACTTTGCCTTTTATTCCTGAAAAGCTCAAGCCTGTTAGCTAACTAGCATTCCAACACTGCCTCAGAGCAGGCGATCCCTCCACTTTTATTTTATGTTTTCCTCCACAGCGAGTTGAGTTGATGCCAAAGAGCTCCATTTTGTTCTCATCTGATCACCAGAGTACAACTGGGTGAAAGTGTTGTGGTCAGATGAAACAAAAATGGAGCTCTTTGTCATCAACTCACAGTGTTTGGAGGAAGAGGAATGAAAACACCATCCCCACCATCAAACATGGAGGTGGAAACATTATGCTTTGGGGGTGTTTTTCTGCTAAGGGGACAGGACAACTTCACCGCATCAAAGGGACAATGGACGGGGCCATGTACCGTCAAATCTTGGGTGAGAACCTCCTTCCCTCAGCCAGGGCATTGAAAATTAATAGTAATTACTAAGTCATTACCAAGTACTAAGTCATGTTTTGCAGATGGGTCAAATACATATTTCCCTCATTAAAATGCAAATCAATTTATAACATTTTTGACATGCGTTTTTCTGGATTTTTTTGTTGTTATTTTGTCTCTCACTGTTCAAATAAATCTACCATTAAAATTATAGACTGATCATTTCTTTGTTAGTGGACAAACATACAAAATCAGCAGGGGATCAAATACTTTTTTCTCTCACTGTATATACAGAGCAATTTTGTGGTATAGATTAAAATGGATTTAATGTACTTATCTGGTAATTAATCTACACACAATAACCTATAAATACAAAGCATAAACATTTTTTTTTAACCATTCATTAAAAAACCAGAAATCTCTCATTTAGCATTTACACCATTTATTTAGTACTTTGTAACAACTTTATCATCAATTACAACTTTCAGCCTTCTTTGGTAAGTCTCTACAAGCTTTACACATTGGGATTTGTTAATGCTTCATGATTTTGCATGTCATCCTTGCACAGGGTTCATGCTAATCTTCTCTGTATTTTTCCAATTTTAGTATATGTGTCTCCCATTCTTCCTGGTAGATACTCACAAGCTCAGTCAGATTAAATGGGGAGAATCCGTGAACTCCACAGATGTTTTGTGAGATTCAAGTCTAGGCTTTGGCTGGATCACCCAAAGACATTCAGAGACTTGTCGCAAGGTCACCCCATCATTGTCTTGGTTGTAATCTTCTGCTTGTTCTTATGCTAAAAGTTGTCTGAGGTTTAATGTTCTCTGAAGCAGGTTTTCTACAAGGACCTCTTTTTATATGGTTGCATTCATCCTTCCCATAATTCTGACCAGTTCCCCTGTCCTTGCCACAGAGAAGCAATCCAATAGCATGATGAAATCACCATCATGTTTCACTGTAGTGATGGTATTAGCAGTTCATGAGCAGTACCAAATTTTTGCCAAAGGTTGCACTAGGAGTTCAGCCCCCAATTCTTTTTTGTCTCATAACACTAGAGAATCTTTTTACTCAAGCTCTCAGAGTCTTTTAAGTCCCTGACATAGTCATTTTACCCAGGAGTGGCGTCCATCTAGCCACTCTACCATAAAAGCCTGATTGATGGAGCATTTCTGAGATGATTTCTGGCAGATTCTCCAATCTCTGTGGATGACTTATGTGGATGACTCTGTTAAGCACCTGAACAAAGCCATTCTATGTTAGTTCACACTTGTGTATTCTGATTGATTGTACATCTCTATACATCTGATTCACCGATGATCTAGCCATAATGCAAGAAATTGTTGCTGATAGCAAAATCATGACTAAATTATTTAAAATCATACAGTGTAGGTCTGGCATAATAAAGCTGACAAATAACCTGACAAAATTGTTATTCTGATTATACTGTCCAGTGAATTGATTCTGGACTTTTTATTTGTGAAAAGTTCGAGCCTATTAGCTAGCTACCATTCAGGCGCTGCCTCCATCTCGAGGAAAACAATATAATAAAATATATTATTAAAACTGTACATACAATTCATCATATAATATCATATATATAATATTAAAGCTCCGCGGGCCATCATGTGCAAAACTATACAATGAGAGTCCATGGGAATAACTTTGCCTTTTATTCCTGAAAAGCTCAAGCCTATTAGCTAACTAGCATTCCAACACTGCCTCAGAGCAGGCGATCCCTCCACTTTTATTTTATGTTTTCCTCCACAGTGAGTTGAGTTGATGCCAAAGAGCTCCATTTTGTTCTCATCTGATCACCAGAGTACAACTGGGTGAAAGTGTTGTGGTCAGATGAAACAAAAATGGAGCTCTTTGGCATCAACTCACAGTGTTTGGAGGAAGAGGAATGAAAACACCATCCCCACCATCAAACATGGAGGTGGAAACATTATGCTTTGGGGGTGTTTTTCTGCTAAGGGGACAGGACAACTTCACCGCATCAAAGGGACGATGGACGGGGCCATGTACCGTCAAATCTTGGGTGAGAACCTCCTTCCCTCAGCCAGGGCATTGAAAATTAATAGTAATTACTAAGTCATTACCAAGTACTAAGTCATGTTTTGCAGAGGGGTTAAATACTTATTTCCCTCATTAACATGCAAATCAATTTATAACATTTTTGACATGCGTTTTTCTGGATTTTTTTGTTGTTATTTTGTCTCTCACTGTTCAAATAAAAAGATTCTCTAGTGTTATGAGACAAAAAAGAATTGGGGGCTGAACTCCTAGTGCAACCTTTGGCAAAAATTTGGTACTGCTCATGAACTGCTAATACCATCACTACAGTGAAACATGATGGTGATTTCATCATGCTATTGGATTGCTTCTCTGTGGCAAGGACAGGGGAACTGGTCAGAATTATGGGAAGGATGAATGCAACCATATAAAAAGAGGTCCTTGTAGAAAACCTGCTTCAGAGAACATTAAACCTCAGACAACTTTTAGCATAAGAACAAGCAGAAGATTACAACCAAGACAATGATGGGGTGACCTTGCGACAAGTCTCTGAATGTCTTTGGGTGATCCAGCCAAAGCCTAGACTTGAATCTCACAAAACATCTGTGGAGTTCACAGATTCTCCCCATTTAATCTGACTGAGCTTGTGAGTATCTACCAGGAAGAATGGGAGACACATATACTAAAATTTAATGTCTGCCAGTGTCAACAAGAACTTGTTTTCTGTCCTTCAAAATTCTTAACTTTAATTTGTTTGGTCCCTTAAAGCTATTGGAGAGTAACAAAAAGTAGTCACAGGCTAACTTATTAACAGACTATAAACAATTCTTAGCAGTTATTATTTCTTTATTTTTTATCATGAGTAAAAGGTTTTATACTTGCCCTAAGAGATGTAATAATGCACCCTGAATTAAATTCTGTGAGCTTTAAACATTATAAAATATGAAACCATTCCAAAGGCCAAGTGCAGAAGGTCAAGTGGATTTGAAGGTAAAGGTATGGTTGTTTTGAGTACTATTTCAGTTTTCAGACTGAATGATTAAGGCCTTTAGAATCATACAGTCAGCACTGTGAAGAAAACAAAGAACCCAGATTCTCTGCTGCTGTAATTGGAAAAAAATGTACAAAACCCCTGATTCTGGACAGATAGAATTTAACAAAGCTCCTAATTATCAGAAGCAAATGACTTATTGATTACGAGTCTTGATTAATGTGTGGTGTGCTGATGAGATTGTGGATTGCTTCAGTAATCAGGGGACTTTGGAAACTGTGGTTACAGGGCTTGGGGGACTGAAGCCATAGAACTAAGTGTGTGATGAAAGGTCAAGATTGAATTAAAGAGACATGAGAGTTATGAGTCAGGGTAGCTGCTGGCTCAGTGAGCATGGGCAGGTGAAAAATAAAAGCAGAGGAACTCTCCTCAGTGTCGTTCATTTGGGGGCACCAAGCTGCCAGGCAGCATATGGTACTTGCAGATGAGAAGAAGCTGCATTAAAGATTTAACTGCAATGAGACTTCAACAGGATGTTTGAGGCCTGGGATGCATAGAGGCCTCATATAAAGAAACTGAGATTTGGGCGTGAAAATTTAATCATATATTGCAGTAGTTATTTTAGTTCAAGGAGATTGAAATCATAAACCATAGAACATTATGTGGCTAAAGTTGCCTTGGATGCAAAGATAAAGCACTCTTCATTAATGAATTACATTAATCAGACAGAAAGCTTGTCATGTCTTGGTACAACAACTCAGAGACAGTTTCACCACTTCTGAATCACATAAATTCTATAGAGCCAGGAGATGAAGTCAGGGATGTTTTTGAGCATTAGAGGGCCATAAGCCACTAACCAACTCAGGGACCCCTCCCGCATGCCAGTCATGTAATTTTTCATGCAAGAATGAACAGAATTACTACTTCATTATCTTCAGTGAGGGCTACAACGGTTTAATGAACAATATAATAAAAACTAATGAACTAATAATACTAGCTAACTCTAGTCAGGGGTGTCAAACTCAAATCCTGCCTAAGTCACATCGGCATTTTTGTGAGACCCTCACATATTCTTTCAACTAACACCAGTACATTTACATTTTACATTTATTCATTTAGCAGACTCTTTCATACAAAGTGACTTACAAATGAGGAACCTGGACTCTGAAATTAGGAATGGATGTTTCTAGGAAATAGAAGGGCTAACAGAGACGGCTAAAATGTATTCACTATTAAATAATAACATTTATTATTAGTATTATTTTTAAATTAATGCATTACTTTGTTTAATCACTTTTTATTATATACCTACTGCTATGATGCGGGCCGGATTTGGTGTGCGGGCCTTTTTGTGGGCTCTAGATACAAGCTAATTAGCTAGTTAACCACTATTGTCTTATTACATCAACAAGCAGAAGCAAAAAAAAAAAAAAAAAAATTTACTAATTAATACCATTGTTTTTGGTCTATTTCTCCTCTTCTATTTCTCCTTCTCTCTGCAAAGTTTAGCCTCAAATAGATATAAATACTTCATGATCGCCACATCACGATCAGGCTACTTCAGTCAAGTTAGTTACCTATTCTTTTCACATCACAGGGGGTTTCCTGGACTGCATGATACATGAACCTCTTCAGCAAATGACAGTCTGCTTTTTGGCATATCCATTTTGAAAATGGTGGGGCCCCCTGGTGGTCCAGGGGCAATAAGCAACTACATATATAGCTTATAAGAGCTGGGTGTCAGATGCTTGTGTTATGCTGGGTCTCAGCTGTTGAACTTGATCTCAGGCTATAATTGCATTACCAGGTTAAAAGAGACACAAATCAGAATTTCTGCTTTAATGTGACACAAATACGACTTGTGAATTGTCAAGAAAGACAGATCTGAAATGAGAAAAAAAGTAATTGTGCAATGAAGCTTGTAGTATGAAGTTGCCTCAGTTACTTGTGTAGTACTGGGTATAAGTTTTACATAAGCATTTTGGTCTTGGCTCATATGCATAGTTCAGTATGAATAGCCTAAGCCATGCTACACAATCCACTGACATAAATGTATTTATTATGAGCTTGAATCATGTTATGTATCCCACTACACAAGGCCAAGAGCACAATTGATACAATTGATATAGTTACTAATCGCCGTTTGGCTGTCTTGGCTTTGCAATATTTTCGCAAGACTGAAAATCAATCTACCAGTTTTGGGTGTACTGCATTCATAAATGATACACTGTGAAGGTGGTTTACATATTCAAGTTAATACTGCACACATTTTATGGTACCATATGCACAAAACAAAACATTTTTTCCTATGGCAAAAGTTACAAGCTCTGTGTATATAAAGTCACCATAAAGTCGGTATATGAATCGGTATATGTTTGTCTTCTGTGTGCAGCAGTAAGCTGTGACAGGACATTTATATGCATGTATGTGAGAGAGATAGAGATTCTTCTTTGTGGCTCTGTTACTTCTCTTATTTTTGTTTTAGATTTGGCGCAGGGAATGTTAGGTGTCTAAGGGGGATTTAGGACCTGTCGGAATAGAGTTATCACTACAGATATAGATGAAAAAAGTGGTACAAAATATTTGAGATGGATTTTTTTTCAGTTGTCTACTCTGCCCTGTGAACTGTGAGTCAAATTGATTTACTCACTTTTATAATTAGAGGTTCCTTGGTGGGCTAGTGGCTAGCATGTAACGATTTCACCTCAAACCAACACCAGCCACTGGAGGGCTGCACGGGCCATTGCACTCTCAGTACTGGTCCCAGGCTCGGAAATTGGAGATGGTTGCTTCAAAACTTGTACCAGAATCACAAGATAATTCTGGTAAAAGCAGATGATCTGCTGTGGCGACCGTGAACGAAAGCAGCCAAAAGAGGGTAAACAAAATACTGTATATGCTGATCTATCTATCTATCTATCTATCTATCTATCTATCTATCTATCTATCTATCTATCTATCTATCTATCTATCTATCTATCTATCTATCTATCTATCTATCTATCTATCTATCATTTCTCACTGGTGGGTGTATGTTATATGTGATATCCTTTTTAGAAAGTTCTTTCTGCTGGCTTTCCAGCAGACTGTTAAAAAATGTGATCATTCAAAAATCATCTTTCTGACAAAATGAGATGCCTCTTTCTGGGTTATTTTTATTGCTTAAAAAATCATTTCCATTTGATTTTATTTTCTATCATTTTTATTTAGTTTTATATATTATTATTATTTTTTTTTATTTGGCCGTCCTAAGTGCCAATCGTGTAATGAAAAACTTTCAGAAAAACTAACTGCTTTATAGATGTTAACACTTGCCTTGTATCTGCACATTGGTTTGAAGTTGTGCAGTGGAGCCTACAAGATATTTCAAATCCATTTCCAGCCTTCTTCTGAAGAAACGTCCCATCTTGAGTGCTAGGTTATGTACAGCTTGCATCATATTCACTTCAGCGATCACTTGACAAATGTTACAGAGGTTTGAGATGTGTGTAATGCAGTGTGCACTCTGATTAGTTCTGAAGTATATCATATTGAAGTCTGCAAATTGTCTTTTATTAAAGGAAATTGTTTACTACCTTCAAATAACATGTCTTGTTATATTTATAACAGGATGCTTATGTGATGAATATAAGTAAAATATTCATTGTTGGGTAGTACATAAATGTACAAGTACAAGAATGCATTGAATCGATGCATTACTATACTTTCATTGTATCCATGCATCAAAATAGCTTGTATCTAAACATACTGTCTGTTCTAATTACAATTATATTCCATAAAAACCCACAACACAAAGATATCTTTATATTTTCATATTTGGAACCCTCAAGATGAAACCACATATAGATGAGACATGAAAGGTGGTTATGCTCTGCAATTACATTTGATAATTTATAACAGTCAGCTGTTTCAGGGCTCATTTTACCTGTTTGTAGGAGAGTTTCAAATGTAGCTTCCAAACTTTACAGACCCTTCAGGCGTGACTCAGGCAGCTGTCAAAGTATTATATAAAAAATGGCACAATGAAGCTTTAATCTCTCTTGGAGATTATATATACACACACAACACTTATCAATGGCTATTTCTCACTCACCTTGAGGCAGGATATTTGGAACTCTTAAATTGCTTAAAGCATTGTCGAAATTACAAAGCTGATCTACTAAAAACTAAAGGCATTTAAAAAATGTTTTAGGTGACTGTCTCTGGGAACAGATAATCTTTCATTTAAACATATCTTTCAATCCACACCAACTTGATGGCTCATATTTCATATCTTTCAAAAGTTAACTCCTGCTCTACAAACCAATTCCCTACTTCTTTTCCACTTGTGTGAAACTCCATTGATATCCATTTAGATCACATGACTCCCACTGTCTGTATAGGTTCTGAAGTATATTCTAATGTAGTATAATCTACAACAGTGTTATGGTTGAGCAGCAACTAAGTGAATAAATTCACTGTTTGTTCATTGTTCCACTGTCTCGTCTATGAATTATATAGTTTACAGTCCTATCATCTCATGTTCCATTAAAATTGCTGTATGTATGAACATTAGTTTTCTTGACTAAAAATGAAGCTTGCCATTGCTCTATTCTTTTACTATTTATAGAAAGGAACTGAACAGGAAGAGATGTGGAATGGATACACATGTGTCCCTTACAGTGGCTTAGTGGTTAGCACATTTACATTACAGCTCTGAGGTTGGGGTTCGATTCTTATCTCTGCCCTGTGTGCATGGAGTTTGCATGTTCTCCCTGTACTTTGAAGGTTTCCTCCCCTAGTCCAAAGACATGTGTTGTAGACTAATTGTCATTTCCAAATTGTCTGTAGTGTGTGAATGTGCACGATTGTGACCTTCACTGGGTTGGCACCATGTCCAGGGTATCCCCACCCTGTTCTCAGAGTCCCCTGGGATAGACTCCAGGCTCCCCATGACCCTCTGTAGGATAAGTGGTATAGAAAGTGGATGGATATTTCCCTTATGTGTAAGATACATTATAAATTGGTTCAATTAACTACACAGCATTGCTTTGATTTTGTAGCTTATGGGATGGATGACTGCATTGAAGGCTGTCTTTAATTAGTCAAAATGTCTTGTTTGATTATTTTCTATGGTAGTGGCTAAATCTGGAAACTAAGTCCATAACGCCAGTAATTCTACCTAAAACTTTAGCAGCTAGTATTTGACCATATTGTCTTAAATTAGCCAGTGAGTCATGTTTTCTAAACCAGTGATGCAATGATATCAACATCCAGGTTTAAACAAATTTCTGAGTTATTTTCGTATATTGTATTTGGTGCAGCACATATTTGTTTAAAACACTGTGCAAGCAGGGCATTCAGCTGGTATTTCTGGCAGAATTGGAAGCATAGGATTCTTCCAAGCTGCACTATAATTGAGTTGCTACCCTCATTTCCGTCTGACCCCTACGCCAATAAACAGTCATCAAGTTTTGTAAGATTCACTGAGCTGAAAACATTATGTGTTTGGTGCAGCAGTAAGAAAAATTAGCATGGGGCATTTGTCCAAAACATTGTTCAAACATTTCCAGGGTGATCTCCTGAGATCAAACCCATCATTTGACAGCTTGACAGCTCTCAGATTCAAGGGAAAGGAGCTCCCTGCCAGCCATTTTGCCTGGCCAAGATCCCAGAGTCTGTAGCAAAAATAATTCACACTGCAGTGAATTGGTGAATCCATGTAAAATGACAGACTCCCTAACCAAAATGCAGCCAAACTATAACCAATCACTTCTCAGTGAGTTACTATTTAGAAATATACATGACTATATGATATATTACTACAGAATTTTCCCCCCCATTGATTAGTATATAAGTCATTTTAAAATTATAAAGGATTGGAAAATATCAGATATGAAATGATGGACTATGGAATAAAGCATATGAACAGAGAACACAGATACAAAGCACAAAATCCACAGCAAGACACACATAAACAGAGCAAAACCCAGTGCTGACTGGCTAATTATGTGGCAGGCACCAGCATGCTGGTGAAAGACAAAGACAAAGCAGGATACACAGAAGAGATGGAACTGGATCCTGGGAAATTAATGAGATACATAACACTAACCCAAAGCCATAGGGAAATGAGGCATAAAGAAGCTCTGGCTCTTGGCTCTTCTCAGGAGCCTGGCTATGGTGAAAACTCCCATGAAGGAGTGTATCTAACTGCGTCCTCTTGGAGATTTCCTGATCTCCAAGCAGAAGGCCCAGCTTGAAAGACAGTTTTCTGATGGACTTTCAACTTTAAAAATGTGACTGGAGCTGTTCTCTGATGTATCAAAGTCAAAGTCATATTTATTTATACAGCACATCTAAAACAACACAAGTGTTGACCAAATGGTAAATGGTCTGCACTTATAAAGCGCTTTTATCCAAAGCGCTCAACACTGTGTCTCATTCACCCATTACACACACACACACACACACACACACACACACACACACACACACACACACACACACACACACACACACACACACACACACACACACACACGCACACACGGACACACACACACCAACTGCTGCAGAGCTGCCATGCAAGGGGCTAACTTGCCAGGAGCAACCTGGGGTTCAGTGTCTTGCCCAAATACACTAATGTGGTATGTGGAGTCATGTGGGCTGGGAATCAAACCACCAACCCTACGATTAGTGGACAACTTGCTCTACTACCTGAGCCTGAGCTAATAAATTAGTTTTGAGGGACAATTTAAATGAATTTATTGTAGGTGAAGAAATAATTGAGAGTGGCAGGCTATTCCAAAGCCTCGGTGCCATTACAGAAAAGGACCTATTGCCTTTGGTTTTGGTTTTTTGACTTCGGAATGGGCAGTAACAACTGAGAGTAGGATCTGAGTGAACATGCTGAAGAGCAAAAGCAGAGGAGATCTGAACTACAGTGCATCCGGAAAGTATTCACAGCGCTTCACTTTTTCCACATTTTGTTATATTACAGCCTTATTTCAAAATGGATTAAATTCATTATTTTCCTCAAATTTCTACAAACAATACCCCATAATGATGATGTGAAAGAGGTTTGTTTGAAATCTTTGCAAAATTATTAAAAGTAAAAAACAAAAAAAGCACATGTACATAAGTATTCACAGTTTTTGCCATGACACTCAAAATTGAGCTCAGGTGCATCCTGTTTCCACTGATCATCCTTGAGAAGTTTCTACAACTTGATTGGAGTCCACCTGGAAAAAATTAAGCACTGTGAATTCTTTCTGGATGCACTGTATATATCAAAGAGGAAAATGAATTTCAACAGATCAGCTTGGACTAAGGATTTTTTTTTTCTAGAAAGAAATTCTCTTTTCTTCCATATTGAAGGACATTCTTCAAGACCACATATGATCAATTTCACTCTGTGCTTTTCTACAGTGGTTTCAAAAGGGTATCATAATGTACACTCTTTTAAACCACTACAGGATAAGAGCATACATAATAATCTCTCCTTTCCCTCTGTCGAGCGGTATGCGTTCTGACACACTTCTTCTGCTGTGGCTTTCTCTCCCTCCATACCTGTTTGACTCATCCTTATACTCTACTTCTGCTTGGGTTTCTGCAGTTTTCTATTGCGTAATAACAAACACAGATACCCAAAAACAGTCTATGTTAAAGACTGACCCTTGCTTCAGTCAGTGATTTGTAGCTTTGTAGACCTAAACTGTAGATTTTATACTGTTGCTGTAATCATGAAGACTGTTATATGCTAATCCCAGGACTTCTATCCATGATATGCTTATACTGAATAACATTTCAACATATTTATTTCTGTTTTCCACAACTGTCTACTGTCCTGATTTATAATGCCACTATGTGGCATTACACAGAACATGTTAGGTTCCGTTTTTAAGTAATTTTGTCTTAAATGTGTCTAAATATGAATTTCTGTAATGCTGCTTTTTGACAATGTTTCTTGATAGAAGCGCTATGCAAATAAAATAAAATAAAATAAAATTCAACTGTCTGAAAACTGTTGAGAGATTCACTGGGAAACAGAAAGAAATCACTATTAGCCAATGACAGAAGAAGAGCTATATAAATAGCTCAAATAACACATTTTCCATTATTCAGTCCATACTGGATTTCACTGAGTTATTTTGTGATTGTTTTATTTTGTTGGGGCTTTTTTCAAAATTTTCAAGCTTTTTGAGTTTTTGTGGGGTTTTTTGTATGAAAAGTGACTCGAATTGGCGAAATTGCAATTGCACAACATTGTTTTGCATTGTCTTTCGAAGTGATGTTTGTTGATAAATGAAACATTTTAGCAGTACTCACTTGAATCGAAAAGGTCTTTGGCTGAATGCGCATTGTGATGTCACATGACCCGTGTTGGCCAAAATCTGCTAAAAATCTGCAGTAATTTTGAAACATTGCAAGCTCCTCAAAATATTGCAAAGTTTACTACAGACATATGCAACGGTGTAGGCTATTCACATATTCATGAAATTCCACTTAGTTCAGAAAAATGTTCATATGCTATGAAAGCTCCTGTTTTTTTTTTTTTTTATTTTTTTTTTAAATATTTTTATACACAATTTTAATGAACATTTTGTGAAACTAGGTATTTTCATGTATAACTTATGTGAAATAAATGAAAGAAAGCAATCAAAAATTAATCTATCAATTAAGCTTTTCAATTAAGACAAAAGAAATGGAACCCTATAAAAGGAGTTGGAGGAAGAGTTAGTGTGTGTCTGTGTAGGCTGAGATCCTTCAATGGCTAATCTGCATTACTGAAACATTTAGAGCACACCATTTTTAGGGTGTGTTTTGCCTTGTTTTGTTGTCATTTTCAGCTATGTGAGATTTGAATTTGTGGGCATAACCAACTGTAAATCAGCTGTGCTGTGAAAGTATTGGTAATTTATGTATGAAAGGCATACGTCTGAGTAACGTCTGAGTTATGCATGTAACCCTGTTCCCTGAGAAGGGTATGAGGGATCAAGGGGGCACGGTTCACAGGTGCCATTTTTATATCACTCAACCCGCTTAATTCCCACACCACCTGATAATGGCAGGCCTATAAATAGGAATGATGTTAAACAAGCTTCAGATGCCGGTCACACACTAGGGCGCTTTCCACAGCGTGAAGCTCATGCAATGCTGAGTTCCCTTTGAAAGGGAACTACCCTTTTCTTTTAATGCAAATAAATCAAACTTACACTGTAAGAAAAATGCATGAAACAAAGATTCACATAAGATACTAAAGATTCAAATAAAGAAGAAGAAAGAAGACCCCCCAAACCACCCCCCCCCACTCAATTACATACCAGACAGAAAACCAAAATCCCACCTAAATCCCACCCAAAAACTAAACCCAACAGTGCTATCCAATAGTAAGAGATGTAATACATTAATCACCAGTTTGAAGAAAATATATAAAAGGGGACCAGATTTTGTCAAATAACAAAATTTTGTCATTTAAGATACACCTAATTCTTTCTAAATGTAGTGTACCAGTTAATTCTGTCAGCCACGTTTTAAGAGTTGTAACTTCCTTTTCCTTCCAAAAAAAAAATATTATTTTCCAATATGAAACAAACTGTTGTTATACCAGTGTAAGTCTCAAAATTTATTCAGAAACTCCAAATATAATTACAATAGGATCTGATTCACATTCAATAGGATGTAATGTCTTTTCAAAAATGCATCCAGATATATATATATATATACATATAGCTATATTAGGAATGTTAAACTTCATGAAGTCTCTGATTTGAAGGTACCTGAAGAAATTATTAGAAGGAATATTATATTTCTCACACAGTGATGTGCCATCAGATTTAGCTGAAATAGAGAGCAAAAAAGACATTTGGGTGAATTTTATATGTGTCTTTATTTGTTTCCAAATCTGAATAGAATTATGGACAACATAGTTGAGATTATAAAGTGTACTACCTATATCTGTGGGTGATAAGAGTATTGTGTTAATGGAGTATGGAAATCATTCCTCCTATTCCAACATCAGCCAATTCTCTCCTACCTATGGCAAATCAATCCATAAAGTCAGAGCCCTCAGATTTGCAGCACAATAGTAATAAAGAAAATTTGGTAGTTCAAGCCCTCCTTGAGTTTTGCGTTCATGGAGGTGCTGTTTGGAAATCCAATGGTCTTCATAGTTCCAGATAAAAGGAACCAGGATAGAATCCAGTTTTTGAAGAAAGGATTTAGGTAGAAATACAGGAATATTCTGCACCATGTACAAACTAAACTTCAAATGTACCGTAGGAATTAATCAATAAATAAGACATAAATAAGATTATGTCATCTGCATATAACGCTAATTTATTATCGGTCTTTCTTGTTTTGAAGCCACTTGCAGCTTTCCTGCTTTCCTCATTGCATGCTGATTTTAAACTGTTACTCGCTTAGATTGCAAAATAAACAGACACATGTTGCATATTAGGAGTTATTCTTATGAAACACATGATAGTCAGCTGAGAAACAACTTAAGAAGAAATGTGTGGGGGCAGCTTGCTTGATCAAAACCATGTATAAGATTATTCTGGCACTGAAAATCTTGAAAGGCAAAATGTTCTTTTAAAACATTAAATCAATTATACTTCACGTAATGGATTCTCTGCAACTCCTTGTTGTTTTGGATCTGTTTTTTTTTTTTGTAGAGTTACAGTCAGTGTTTTTCTGTGCAATTTCTTTCTGAAAGAGAAGCTAAGTAGTTAGCTAGTCTATAGGATAAAATGTGTTCATTTAACTCACAGGAAATTGCTTGCTAAATAGTTAGGGTTAAAATAATGATATATTAAAAGGGATATTAAAATTTTTAGTGGACATTTTAAGACGTTTTTGCAACATCCCTTCCAAAAAAAAGTACACTTATTTTCACAACTATTCAGAATGGGCTTTTTAACTGCAAGATAAGGATTTACATAAACAAACTCCTCTACATTTCTTACCCATGCTGTAAACAACAGTACCAAATTACACTGCATGAAAGTATTGTAGGGAATCTTGCCAGCAGGAGACGGAGCACAGACACACAGGAGGGAGTTTCGCTGCCTCTTGTGGAGAAATCTTTATTCACAAATAGTTCGTGAGAGGGTGTGTGTGCACGTGTGTGTGTGTGTTTCGAAATGGGGGTGTAACATGAAATGCTTAGCTGCCGTGGGGTTGCTGACGGCATGCTAAGGGTTTCCTGAGTAGTGGGGATCCCATTTTGCCGTTTGGGTGCAGTCAGGGGGCGGAGTCTTTGCTCACATCTGGATTGCCTGGAAAACACACAGCATAGGTTAGTGCATAGGTTAGAGTCTTCTCTCCCCCTCTGAGCAGAATATTGGCCTTTTATATTCTCTGCTCGCCTGCTGGATGGTGGAATTATTCCATGCTGCACCATTCACAGGCCATGTATGTGTTGGCAGCCCCGCCGCCTCTCAGCTCTGAGCCTACTGCTGCCGTGTGTCTGCAGCATATTTCCTCTCAGCTGGGGATAACTTTCGATTGATGTAGAGGACCGAGTGTTCGTCTCCGTCGAAGGTCTGTTAGAGAACAGCGCCCAGCCTGGTTTCGGATGCATCTGTTGCACGGTGAACAGAAGGGCGAAGTCTGGGTTGCGTAGCACTGAGATACTAGTGAGGGCTTCTTTCAGGGCTTGGAAGGCCTGCTCCGCCTCTGCAGACCAGTTCACCCCATCCGGCTGGCACTTCTTTGTAAGATCTGATAGGGGGGAGGCTAGAGAGGAGAAGTTAGATACAAATCTGCGGTAGTACCTGTTTTTTTGATGTAGGCCAGGTATAGTCTCTTACTGCCTAAATTTTCTTTGTCTGGTGCTTTAGTAGGCCTTGCCCAATATGATACACGAGGTACTGTGCCTCAGTCAGCCCCAGTTGGCACTTTTTGGGGATGTCTGTCAGCCCGGTCTTCCAGAGCTCTTTCAGGACCTAACCTTAGGTGTAACAGGTGGTCCGACCAGGTGACCTCTGGGAAACAATAGGGCCGCTGCCGCACCACCACTCCTGGCCGGATCTTGATCTCGTGGTGGACCAGCTGCGTCATCCCTGGGGAGGTAGAGAACACATCCGTGAATTTTCCTACCAACTTGGATAGCTCCTGTCTTTGCCCGGGAGTGAGGTCTTCCCCCAGCTGGATCAAAGTACCCTCGTCATGACCTGTGTCCTGTCCCATGAACACAGACACTACTGGTGCCGGCTCTACCCATTTCTTTAGTAGGTTCATGTGGTTCGTTTGTGTCTTCTCTTGCTTATCGGGCTGTTGTAGGCAATAGCTTAGTTGTACACTCGTTTCTGCTTCTCCTGGGTGGCTCTCATGTGCTCCTGGACGATTGGGGCCAATTGATCAATTCCCGCTGCATTTCCTGCATGTAATCAACGACTGAGCAGAACAGGGAGGGCTGTTCCTCCCAGGCTTCCCGAATGACATCCAGCAGTCCTCGAGGTTGCCGTCCGAAGAGGAGTTAGAAGGGGGTGAAGCCCGTGGAGGCTTGGGGGCACTCCCGGACGGTGAAGAGAACGTAGGGTAGGAGGAAGTCCCAATCTCTCCCCTCCTCATCTACCACCCGTCGTTGCATCTGCTTCAAGGTTTGGTTGAACCTCTCGACAAGCCCGTTGGTCTGTGTGTGATAGATCTTTAGGTGCTTAACCTACAACAGCCGACACAGATCAGATATTAGTTTGGAGACGAAAGATGTACTTTGGTAGTTTTAGATGTCCTTCAGTATCCCCACGCGGCTGAACAGGAGCATCAGGTCTCTCACAATATTACGGGAAGTGGCTTTGCGTAACAGCACTGCCTCAGGGTATCGGGTGGAATAATCCAGGATGATGAATATGTACTTGTGGGCCCGGGCAGATTTGAGAAGCTGTCCCATGAGGTCCATGCTGACCCTCTCGAAGGGGACGCCTATGATGGGCAGAGGGATAAAGGGGGCCTGCGGGGGCCTGTGTGGGGCAGTATGCTGGCTCTGGGATCACTGTTGGCAGAAGCCCTGGACCTCTGCATCCATCCCTGGCCAGACAAAGTGGTCTTTTAGCTTCTCTAGGGTTTTTCATACCCCAAGGTGCCCCCCAAGTGGGTGGGCATGGGCCAGGTGCATCAGCGCATCAGTGTCTTGGTCTTGGGTACTACCAGGAGGTTCACGATTTCCCCTCGGTCGCTGGCCCATTTATAGAGGAGGCCTCCTCGGACAAGGAAGTAGGAGGAGGGGAGCCTCTGGTTCAGACTCCGGTCGATCTCTTCTATCTGACACACCTGGGCCCAGCAGTGTTTCAGGCACTTGTCCTCCTTCTGTTCCTGCCTGAAGTTCCCCTGCCAGTTTACCTGTTGGAATACAGACGAGAGCGGGTTAGAGGGTGTGTGCAGCTTACCTTCTGTCCCAACATCCTCCTTGCCTCGGGCCATGTAGGCCTGTCACACTCGCGCTTCCTTCACTCACTGGGGTGGTTGTGGTGGGTTCAGCATAGGGACGACACACCCTGTCGGCCAGGTTTTTAGGGCCTTCCTTGGTCCGGTTCTGTCAGCGTGGGCTCATCCTCAGGTATCCCGTAGTTTGGGCAGCGTTGGTGGTGCTGGCCACCCTCTCTACAACCTTGCTGGTGGTGTACCGGTCTGGCTGGAGCCACCTCTTGGTTGAGGCACAGGATTGTGTCCATTTGTCTCCGTGGCTTGGCTCCCGGCCTGTAGCTCCACTGCCTGGAGGGGGATCTGCCCATACAACACCTGATCTCTCTCTTTACTGCTCTATAGTCCCCTGCATTCTCCGGAGCGATGGCATAATAAGCTTTGCGTGTCTCTCCGGAGAGCAGTGGGCTGAGGATGCGTGGCCACTCTTCGATAACCCAGCCCTCTCGGTGGGTGACCCATTTGAAGGCTTCCAGGTAGGCCTCGATGTTGTCCTCTGGGGTCAAGTGTGGAAGAAGGCACCGGGCTTCTCGGCTGGGATCTGGGAAAGGAGAGGCAGCCACAGGGGTCATTGCTTTCAGGGCCAGCAGCTCCCAGGCTGTGACCTGTACACTCTGGGTGAGTTGCTGTGTTATTGTCTGCTGCTGGAAGCTGGCCTCCATTAGTTGTTGTAGCATGGCGTCCAGTTTATTTTTTCTCCCTCTTTTTTTTGTAGGGGTGTGTCTGTGCTCATGCCCACATCCTCCACCAGTGTAGGGAATCTAGCCAGCGGGGGATGGAGCACAGACACACAGGAGGTGGTTTTGGTGCCACTTGTGGTGAAATCTTTATTCACAAACAGTTTGTGAGAGGGTGTGGGTGCGCATGTGTGCATGTGTTTAAGTGGGGGTGTGAGGTGAAATGCTTAGTCGGCGCAGTGTTGCCATTGGTGCAGTCAGGGGGTGGAGTCTTCGCTCAAATCTGGATCACCTGGAAAACTCAGCATAGGTTAGCACATACACCCCGAGAGTCTTCTCTCCCCCTCAGAGTGGAATATCGGCCTTTTATATTCTCTCCTCTCCTGCTAGATGGTTGAATTCTTCCGTGCAATGCACTATTCATAGGCCGTGTGTGTGTCGGCGGCCCCGCCCCACCGCCTTCTGCTCTCCGGCCGCCCAAAACATTGGTGGTGCTGAAGTGGAGCTGTCTCTTCAGCACCACCGCGGCAGTCTCGAGAGGAGCGATCTTTGTTTCTTGTGTGCGGGCTTCTGGCCCGTCGCTAGAGTATGTAATAAGTATAAACAATACAATTAGCATTGGTGGTGTTGGGGCAAGGGACCAGGTTTCCCTCAAGCCTCTAACAGTGCTCAAGTTGACCCACAATCTCTCAAGATAAATTAAAGACGTATATATAATATATAAGATAAATTAAAAACAAACTGATAATTCACTTTTAACAGTTTAACTTTCTGCCAGTGTGCTTCAGCTGTGTGTGCTCATGTGTGATATTAGTTGAAATTTTGTTCATAGCAATAATATCAAATTTCGCCTATGTCTGAAAAGGTTGCTGCTAATGCTTTCATCATTATGTATACCACATCTAAATACATTTAAAGCTACCTACTATTTAAGGACAATACAAGCCCAATTCCAAAAGGGAGCATAAAATGTAAATAAAATGGTATGCAATGATTTGCAAATATCATAAACATATGCTATTCACAATAGAATATAGAAAACATATCAAATGGAAATGTACAATTTTAATGATAAAAAAAGGTCATTTTGAAATCGATGTCTGCACTAGGTCTTAAAAAAATTGCCAGGAGGGCAACAAAAGGCTGGAAAATTAAGTGTTACTAAAAAGAAACACCTGGAAGTTAATTGGCAACAGGTCAGTAACATGATTGAGTATAAAAAAATCTTAGAGTTTTTCAGAAGTACAGATGGGCTGAAGTTCACCAATCTATGAAAAACTGTCTACAATTTCAGAATAATGTTTTTCAATGAAAAATGTGAAGACTATAAATATCTCATCATCTACAACACATATCATCAAAAGATTCTGAGAATCCGGAGAAATCTCTGGGTGAAAATCAATATTGCATGCCTGTGATCTTTGGACCCTCAGGCGGCACTGCATTACAAACAGTCATGATTCTGTAATGGATATCACTGTAATTTTCTGTATTTACTGCATGGGCTCAGAAACACTTCCAGAATTCATTGTCTATGAAATAGCAAACTTCCACTCTGATGATTCTCACCCAATTCACATGCCATGTTCATTGACACATGTCCTCATTCACAATTACTGGAATACACAGACCTGTTCACTATCACTCAAGCCTTTAAACAACAAAGATTATTGAAAGTCCTGCAGGACTTTCAACTTATGATTGTGAGGTCTTTCTGACTTTATTTATTTTGTTTGCTCTGTTATCTGATCTTTATTATTTCATATTAAATGCAAGATGCTGCTTTACTATTGGCAGGAGTGCTATGCCTTATATTAATGCTGGTGCAAGTAATGTACCCTCTCTGTATTACCTTCTGCAACCTTATTAAATTTGCAATGACGGCACTGGTAGGAGCTTTGTGATGGAGTTGTGTCCCATCCAATGTGTATTCCTGCCTAGTTTTCCCAGGACAGACTCGTACATGAATCTCATACATCCTGAATGTTTATTAAGTAAGTGTGATTTCTGTTTGGTTGGAGGGCTCCATTACATGGAGCCAGGTCATTTGGAACCATTAAGAGGTTTTGAATTTGTCTGAAGTAAAATGTCAGAAATTATATTCCATTGCACACATACACCCCATATGTACTGTAATTGACTGCAACTTCCATGAGTACTAGGACTTACGATGCATATCAGAGGTATATCCATCCAGCCATCCATTTTACATACTTTTTATCCTACACAGGGTCACAGGGGAGCCTGGAGCCCAGGGGCAGACTGGCAACAAAAAGCACCCGAGGAATAGACTGTCAAGCTGTGCCAAATTGATACATCAAATCTGAACTGACACAATGTGTTTTTCAGTCAACGACTCATTAATTTAAATAACAGTCTGCTCATTTGTATTGTTTGTGTTAAGCTAACATGTAAAACATGAAACCGTGTTAATGCAGCTAAGATGACCTATTGAATATCTGTATGTAGGCCATATAATGCTTGGGTTAGGAAAAGAAGTATGGTCTACTGGGAAAATTCCAGAACTTCAGAATGGCCAGTCCACTCCTTCTGGAGCCTGTCCCTGGGAACTTGGGCAAAAGGCAGGGGACACACTGGACAGAGTGCCAACCCATCACAGGGTACAACTGCACACACAATCACAATCAGCCTGCAGTGCATGTCTTTGGACTGGGTCAGGAAACCCCCGAAGCATCGGGCGAACATGCAAACTCCACACACACAGGGCGGAGGCAGGACTTGAACAAACCAACCTCGGAGGTGCAAGGCAAACATGTTAAAAACTATTGTAAGCCACCATGTCCCTGGAAGTACATCCAGACACTTGCAAATGTTTTATTGCTTGAGTGCAACTGTGAAAATGATTATCTATAAAGTGTTGTGGTGTAAAAACATTCATATCTTTAGACCCATCAGCCAATGTCTGGTCACACCCCTAGCCAAAAAATAACTTCAGCTTTTCACTGGTGATAAATACTGTGCAGTAACAAGTCAGTAATTAATATTAGCTTTAATGAACTGAACGAGTGGCTCATTAAAATAATCTCCATCTAAGTATTATGCACTTTTTGAAGGAAAGTCATACAAATGCAAAGGCAGTGAAGCAAAACAGTAATAACTTCTCTCCTGATTTATTTTTTGTGCCTGTTTAGTAAATTGAGTCAGTTTTAATGCCAGAAAATGGTGAAAAAGATTAGTGATTTGGTCCCTTCTGTCTGCTGGGTTGGTACAGCAAATATTTAAAACCAAAATACACTTCAAATCAGATAAACATAAAAAAAAATCTTATCTTGACATGTCCATGGATATACCCTTGAATCACTTACTGGATATGATTTTATTTATTTCTATTGTTGCACTAAGGCCAATATAATAGGTGTTGGAAACTGCCTGTGCTATTACCAGTGGAGATATTGACCTTGGTTCCATTACTCATAATGTCTTCTCTATGGAAATGAAGGCATGCACTTGAAGCCTACAGTAATTGTTATCCCTATAGACTTGGCCACAGTGTTAATTCCAATTTATACTCGCTATTGATTTATATGACTCGTATGTACCTTTGGAAACATCGTTATTTTCTTGCACCCTGACCTTCAGACACACTTCGCCTTTGAACCTATCTGCTCCTCATTAAGAGGGCACAAGCTAATGAAACAGATCACAACTACAAATGCCTATTGACTGTGCAGTTGCTTTTGTTAATAGCTACAGTAAGACCTAAGGTCAATCTTCTCAATAAAATCAGCGTGTTTCCTGCACTGGATAAAAAGCCTTTGTCGGCACTTTAAAATTAAATATGTGATTAAACAGCTTTATGATGTAGATTATAGCTGTGAAAAAAGAAAATGAAATAGAAATAATGATTTCTCTTGGCGCACACAAATGTTGCAAGGTTGTTTGTTGAAGGACAGTTTTGGTGGAGAGAGAAACACTTACAGAGGCATTGCTTGGTTTGTAGAATGTGGACAGAATATTGCCCATTAATTTCTTAAACCTGTCTCTATTTTACACTCTGCTACTAAGCATCTGTCATCCACTTTCATTGTAGCGGTGTCAGAAATGTGCCAGCTTTTCCCAAGCTTTAGTACTTGTGGAACTGAAATGAAAAATATACAGGACTGTTCTTGTGAAAATATGACTGTGTGGCACAGTGCTGAAAAGATAATTAAATGGGGCTTACAGGAAACAAGCATGAACACGGCATACATGTGACTAGGATATGAAACATATGCAGTTTGTGTACAGTATAAATATTTGGTATTTTATAGATTCATAGCAAAAATAACTGGCAATTACTATTAAAAAAATAAAATAAATCAGTTTTAGTTTTATAACTGGGGAGGGGATGGGGTGAGGGTAATGACAAACAATATTTAGTTACACCAGACAATATTTAGTTAGGTATTGTACTTCTGTAGGTCAAATTGATAAGTTAGTCATACACAAATCTATGGAATAATATACATATCCAGTGATGGCTGGTCAAGATATTAAGAGAGTGGGCTAAAATCTACAGTGAGAAATGTAATGCATTATATCCTGAGGTCTCATCTAAGACAACAAGAATGATGTGGTGCAACCTATCACACACACACACACACACACACACACACACACACACACACACACACACACACACACACACACACACACACACACACACACACACACACACACATTTAAAGGCAGATAGCCAGCAGCATTCACGATTTACATAAAAAAAAGGTGTTTCAAGTCTGTAATGCTGTACTGGCTTCTTGTATTGGGTCCTCTGCATGCCAAATATGGTAAACGGAAAAAACTATCACGTCTGTCTTTTAGTGTAATTTGCTCTTTTTTGATATGTACTAAGCCTATCTACTTTTAGTTTCTGTTCAAAACACATTCTGGGGAAAAAAAGATGATAGAGTGGATAATTAACCTCATTTACATTCATTATACCTGTGACTGTATTTCACGTGTGACTGTATTTCACATGTTTTATCAGTCACTGCTGCTGACGTGTTACTGATGTGTCAGTGTCTGTGTGCTGAATAATACCAACCAAAATGAAGATCAACTCTATGAGCACTCTCTGACTCTGTAATCACCTGACACCACTGTCATTGTGTGACAGGCTGCATGATTTCGCACTCTTGGCTAGAAAGAAATCAGCCTCAGCCTCACGTTGTCACTTCTTCATACCATCATACCATTCTCACAAACATAGGTGCTGCTGCACTTGGTACCACAAAAGTCTGAAACAGTCTACCTTAACCCATTTGTTAACAGCAAATAATCTTAGATGTCAGAAATATACATTGCTGTTTTTAATCTCTGTGATGGAAAAGGGGAGCTTAGCCCTAACACACACAAACACACACACACACACACACACACACACACACAATATATATACAGTCTTTGGGATCTGTTCTTGTTAGACAGTTGCAGTGGCATGCAAATGCTGCTGTATACTGTAAGTGTGTATACAAGATATAGTGCACAAATATACGCTCTATGTAAGAGGGCTGGGTGAAGTGGAATTTAAATAGGAAGGGGGTTGATTAATTAGGATCTTGTTAGCTATAAAACAGCTATGCTAAGCACAGTGGTGCCATATATTATTTTGCACAACTGTGAAATAGTTCTGGATCTGACATCTCTAATCGACTTACATATATCAGGTAAGGGTGAAGCCAGTTCTTCTTAATTACATCCTTAATTAAGAAGCTCTCCCATGAAAGAGGATGATTATAACTCTTAGAAATCATATCTTACTGAACTAAGTCATTGTAATATATGTCTCTTTTTTTTTTTGCAGCTAGCGCTGATTTATTGACATTGACCTTATGTTTATAAAAACAAACAAACAAACAAACAAAAAACCTCTTCAGGAGTATTTTGATATTGGTTTTAGATACTGCTTATTGGAATTTTGGATTAATTAATTAATTATATTATTACATTTCACATTTCAATATATTAAATCTCTCCCTGTAAATAATTATTTATAATTGTTTGGTGGCAGCTGAAGGTAACCTATGAAGCATGACAAAATTCCATCTGTGCTGTGTAGACAGTTTGTCCTGTGTGTAACAAAATAAAAAAAATAAAAATAAAAAAAAGGAAAAGCATCATTAGGCTTGATTACAAAAAGTATCTCTTCAAAGGGAGGCCTGGGGAAGTGCAGAAAAAGTATATAGCTAAAAAAAATACTATTTTTTTAACATATAAAACCTGTATGACGTTGTAAACAAGCTGTAATAGCAGTCTTTCACTTTCATTGCAGGTCTAATAGCTGTCTATACCACTGAACCTTTGTTCTAACACAGAAATTATTGTTTTGAAGCTAAAATGGAAAATACGTGCTTGCGACTGACCTTGCAATATTTGTAATAAGGATGCAACTAACACATACTTTCCTCTGTTATCTAAGTATCTAAGTATTTTGTTCTAGTATGCTTTTTCTCTTTTAATTTTTTTTTTATTTAGACTTCTAATTAATGTTTAGCATGGAAATTCATTTAACATAAATCTATGAACTGTCAGTGTGAAAACAAACAAACAAATTTATATAAAACCATTGTGTTGAACAAACTGTGCTTGCGATTGCAAGAAATTTGCTCAGTAGACTGGGAGCACAAGTTAGTGAAAGATTAGCATGCTCTGAAGTTGGCATTGTTTTGGTTAAGCTTCTTAAGTGCTGCTTAGGGAATAAGGTTTAAGAAATTGGACAAAGGGTTAAGTTGTTGGACTTCTGATCAGAAGGACATGAGTTAAAATCCTAGCGCTGCCAAGCTGCCAATGCTGGGTCCTTGAGCAAGGCCCTTATCCCTTAGCTGCTCAGTTGTATAAATGAGATAAAGGTAAGTTGCTCTGGATAAGGGAGTCTACCAAATGTATATTATGTGGGACTGTTTTTTAGGCATTCAATTAAAATAGTTTGTAAATATTTACATGTTTGTGTAATTTTTCATTAATTCATCAACCTTCAGTGATCAGGGTCATGATGGTCCTTAGCCTATTCAATTATCACCGAGCAGGAGTTGGGAATACACACTGGATGCACACACTGTATGGTAAGAGTGTCGTCAGTCTGACCAACATTATTTTTTAGAAAGTCGGAGGAAACAACAGAACCTGGACAAAACCCATCAAGTCTGGACAAAATACATGTGAGACCCCTGCAAAGACAGTAAGGAGACCCTGGAGCTGTAAGATGGGAATGATACCCACTGTGACTTCACACCAGGCAGGTGTATTTGTTTACATTTCATACATTTTGTATTACATTTCTCTGATTCCTGTACAGGACATGTTTAAATACTAGGACAGTAACTCACAAAAGTGAGTACACCACTCACATTTTTGTAAATATTTGATTATATCTTTTCATGTGACAACACTGAAGAAATGACACTTTGCTACAGTGTAAAGTAGTGAGTGTACAGCTTGTGTAACAGTGTAAATTTGCTGTCTCCTCAAAATAACTCAACACACAGCCATTAATGTCTAAACCGCAACAAATGTGAGTACCATGCATGTCTTTGGACTGGGGGAGGAAACTTCCCCGAGCCCCAGCAGGAATCAAACTCCAGACCCTGGAGGTGTGAGGCGAACACACTAACCACTAAGCCACGGTGTGCCCTCGCATTTTAAAAATATCAGAAAGAGACAGATTTTTTTCCTCTCTCTCTCATTCTCAGAAAATTCTGTACATTAAAATATACCAGGCTGTGACTATTTTAACGTTATTTTTCAGGGAACCTCAGGTTAAAGATTGTTACAGAATCGACATTAGATATATATTCCACTCACTTATTTTTAAACCATATTCCACCCACATATAGTCCAAAGCTGATTGACATTGATGCTTTAGCATTTCAGGTCTTGTAGAGACTACATTTGATGACACTATGTACAAACATAGGACTATGTACTTTCTTGCAATGTGCAGAGAAGACAAATGTAGATGATTAAAAATAAAGTAGGTTTATGAAATGCCTTTTTATATAATAAAAACATTACCACACTAGCAGAGCAGACATAAATATGCTTTTCAGTTATCCATGATTTGTTTTTTTCTCCATGACATAGCCAACTGCTTCCTAAAGGGGTGAAGTAAGGTGCTGTTTGTGGATCGCAGAAAATAATTATAAGCTTCAGGGACTTTCCTGGTAATCAGGGGAAGCATTACAGTCCTATTATTGTTTTCAGATTATATGGAGTGGCTACCTACTTAGTTCAATTAAAATATTTTAATCCAGCCC
Organism: Ameiurus melas; assembly: GCA_012411365.1. Taxonomy (NCBI): domain Eukaryota; kingdom Metazoa; phylum Chordata; class Actinopteri; order Siluriformes; family Ictaluridae; genus Ameiurus; species Ameiurus melas. Next base: position 20,009,915 of record CM022755.1, on the reverse strand, counting down.
TTTAAGCATTCACTATGGGTCATTTTTCATGTATTACATTTAATAAGACTGTAGTGGAATATTTTAATGCAATATTAGTACTGTCAAACTGTTTCAGTAATGGCAAGTGACTCAAATGAATTAAAAAATGTCCTTTAAATTATTCTTTACATATCTGAATAATTAGGTTTGCTTACCTCACACATCATATCCTACATGTCTCTTTCTCTTTTAGCTTGGCTCATATTTTATTTAGTACATGTTTCATGATGAAGTCTTTCATTTATTCATTTATGCTTGTATTTCCTATAATGACACAGCCAAATATGGCAGTAATGACTGAGTCTAAAATAAATGTAATCATCTCTCTTCATTAACAATAATAATTATGGCTGCTAATTACTACATATTCAACTGGTTTGTAAGAAAAACATCTTAAAACATATTATTATCAATACGCACTTGGCTGTAAATAAGAAACGGTTTTTATTACTCATTGTATAGGATCAGTTGCAAAAGGTAATGAGGTGTTTAAGAGAACCACTGCTCGAATTTGTTTATGAATATGAACGTTAAATAAATATTCTAGATAAACTCTGAAGTAAGGCCCTAAATAATTGAAAATATAACCTATTATACATGGATTGAAGTAGAACATAGTTACACCTTGTTTGTAAATATGCATGCATGACAAGACAATTTAAGTGAGACAGATTTCTGTACAAAATTTAAGATGTAACATGCACAAAATAGGATAAACTAAATCCAAGCTTACAGTACCAACTACACTACCAACTACACACAAATTGTCCATCTATTTGAAAGTACTGCATATCCTCTATATAAAATTACATTTTAAAATTAATTTGTAATATATAATAGATATAGTCATAATCAGATAGAAATGCATACAGATGAAGGTACAATACATGGCCAAATGTTTGTGAATACCTGACCATAACACTCATATGTGCTTTAAGAGCATCCCATTTCCACTAGATTTTGAGTATGGATGTGGGTATTTGCCCATTCAGCCAAAAGCGCATTAGTGAGGTCATGCACTGCTGTTGGATGAGGAGGCCTTGGGGCACAGTCAGTGTTCTGTTACATTTCATCGCAACATTCAGTGGGGTTGAGGTTAGGGCTCTGTGCAGGCTGCTTGAGTCCTTCCACTCCAACCTTTGCAAACCATGTCTTCATGGACCTCACTTTGTGCACAGGAGCATTGTCTTACTGGAACAGGCTTGAGCCCTTTAGTTTCAGTCAAGTGAAGAAAGAAAATGAAAACCAGCATGAAAAAAACATCAGAGTCACAAAACTGTATTTTTGGTGTTGTGCATCCATGGCTGTTGATTGAGCATTGACGAATGATCTCATAAATGTACTTGGATGATAGAAAGTAAAATAAAGCCATGCTATGGAAAAATGATCACAGTCCAGTCATATGACCGAAATCAGCCAATAGGCTTTGAGTAATGGCGGACGCCCAGCTGAGTGAATTTCATTGTTAACTTAATGTCAAATTTCTTCAACATATCTCATTAGTAATTGCTCTAATATTAATGGAATAATATAATATTAAGTAATATTAATAATGAATAATTAATACTATTCAAGTTGAGATTGATGTACAGTGAGGGAAAAAAGTATTTGACCCCCGCTGATTTTATACATTTGCCCACTGACAAAGAAATGATCAGTCTATAATTTTAATGGTAGGTTTATTTGAACAGTGAGAGACAGAATAAAAACGAAAAAATCCAGAAAAACGCATGTCAAAAATGTTAGAAATTGATTTGCATGATTGATTTAATGAGGGAAATATGTATTTGACCCCTCTGCAAAACATGACTTAGTAATTGGTGACAAAACCCTTGTTGCCAATCACAGAGGTCAGACGTTTCTAGTAGTTGGCCACCAGGTTTGCACACATCTCAGGAGGGATTTTGTCCCACTCCTCTTTGCAGATCTTCTCCAAGTCATTAAGGTTTCGAGGCTGACGTTTGGCAACTCAAACCTTCAGCTCCCTCCACAGATTTTCTAAGAGATTAAGGTCTGGAGACTGGCTAGGCCACTCCAGGACCTTAATGTGCTTCTTCTTGAGCCACTCCTTTGTTGCCTTGGCCGTGTGTTTTGGGTCATTGTCATGCTGGAATACCCATCCACGACCCATTTTCAATGCCCTGGCTGAGGGAAGGAGGTTCTCACCCAAGATTTGACGGTACATGGCCCGTCCATCGTCCCTTTGATGCGGTGTAGTTGTCCTGTCCCCTTAGCAGAAAAACACCCCCAAAGCATAATGTTTCGACCTCCATGTTTGCCGGTAGGGATAGTGTTTTTGGGGTCATAGGCAGCATTCCTCCGCCTTCAAACACAAAAAAATTGTTATCTTGGTGACTATGGTCCCAGCTGCCTTGAGATCACTGACAAGATCCTCCCGTGTAGTTCTGGGCTGATTCCTCACTGTTCTCATGATCATTGCAACTCCACGAGGTGAGATCTTGCATGGAGCCCCAGGCCGAGGGAGATTAACAGTTCTTTTGTGTTTCTTCCAATTGTGAATAATTGCACCAACTGTTGTCACCTCCTCACCAAGCTGCTTGGCAATTGTCTTGTAGCCCATTCCAGACTTGTGTAGGTCTACAATCTTGTCCCTGACATCCTTGGAGAGGTCTTTGGTCTTGGCCATGGTGGAGAGTTTGGAATTTGATTGATTGATTGATTCTGTGGACAGGTGTCTTTCACTGTTCAAATAAACCTACCATTAAAATTATAGACTGATCATTTCTTTGTCAGTGGGCAAATCAGCAGGGGATCAAATACTTCTTTCGCTCACTGTATAATGTATATTCTGAGAGTTTTCTGTATTTAATTGATGTTGATGAATACTCATGAAAGAAAGATCAGAGTCCGCAGAAGCATTTTTTCATGCTTCAATTGACACAATGTAAACAATAATGGCCGATAACTTCTGGTGTCTTCATGAAGACTATGAATGGGTCTAGTACACCTATCATCAAGATTTTCTCTGTTCTCAAGAAGGTTGAAGGTTCTGAACTTTTAAATTCAAATTCTGGAATTCAAGCACAATGTGACTCTGATCATTTTATCATTGGTGCCTTCAGCTGTAATGCTACATCATTAAAAGTCATACAAAGTCATTGGCTGACCCTGCGCTCTGACCCCAGCTTCCTGACAGGCTGAGCTATGCAAAGAAAAGAATTTCACTGTGCTTTAATGTATATGTGATCAATAAAAACTCATTATCATTACCTTTATACTACACAATTGTGTGCTTGGCAACAAAAGTCATGTTTGGCAACAAAAGTCATGAGTGTGATGGACAGGTTTCCACAAACTTTCAGCCATAAAGTGTAAATCTAAATTCGAGTGGCCCGAATCCTGACCTCAACCCCACTGAACACCTTTGGGATGAATTGGAACGCTGACTGCACACCAGGCCTCCTCACGTGACCTCACTAATGCTCTTGTAACTGAATGAGCACATAATGCCTAAGATTTTGGAATAGAAGTATACAGTTGTGATAGTCAGGTTTCCACATGCTTTTGGCCATATAGTGTATCCTGCTTCACATTTACCAATTTAGTCTTGTCTATTTCATGCCTGCTTGTTTGATCCATTGATGTAGCCAATAAACCTGCATTTGCATCCATGCATCATTTCATGACAAATGCATTTTGCAATTTACTTTTATCAGTGCTTGCATGTTTTTTTTTTAAGACCAAGAATACACTCAATTTGAAGACATAACCTCCATCCATCCATCCATCCATCCATCTTCTACTGCTTACTCCTTCTTCAGGGTCACAGGGAATCTGGAGCCTGTCCCAGGCTCATCGGGCCCAAGGGTACACCCTGGACAGGGTGTCAGTCCATCGGAGGGCACAATCACATACACACTCACACACCCATTCATACACTATGGACACTTTAGACATGCCAATCAGCCTACCAAGCATGTCTTTGGACCGGGGGGTGTTAGGAGTACCCAGAGGAAACCCCCGCAGCACGGGGAGAACATGCAAACTCCACACACACACATGGCCCCGGCGGGAATTGAGTCCCGGACCCTGGAGGTGTGAGGCGAAAGTGCAAACCATTAAGCCACCGTGCGCATATTTAATAAATCTTGTGTTTATTATATTACCCATGAAGCCTCATCTCGTTTCTCATTCAGAGATGTCCTTTAAAGAAAAAAAATCTTTGTAAATATAATATAGTAGCTAATTACTTACCCCTCCCTTATAATATTGTTATTTAAAGGCCAAAAGAACTTAATCAAGAACTTAAAGTAACTATTTAAAAAGAACTCAGATCTCCAATATGGAAATTCACAGTTACACGCTGTTTGACATCTTTCTGTGCTGTCAGCAGCACTTTTTGATGAACTACAACAGTAATTGAGCAATAAGTTCTAAATAGAGAATCTCGGTGGTTGGTTTTTAATCCGGAAACAATGTGTTCCCTACCTTCTGTTCAAAACATCCATGGCCTAGTTCTAGCAATTTCTAACTAAAGTTTAAACGAAGTTTAAAAAAAAAGAAATGCCTTCTTTACCTGTCTGTAAAGGAAAATTAACACATCTTTTCTAAAACTGTTATGCTGCATTACAGTATGCATAAATACATACTAAACTTTATTCACAGAACCACTGCAAGCTGCACAAACACCATCCATTATTTTCAGATGAATTTCTCATCAGTTTTATTTCTAAAGTGTTTATGATCAACACAAATCCAGTATTACCTGCCTGTCTGTTTGAATTGCACAATCCAGCACTACACATTTGAATGATTACTGGAGACTGTAGACTAACATTAAATTGCTTTTAAAGTAATCAGTGCTAGCTGTTCTGATTTGGCCTGTTATTAGTATGTTCTGACAGCTGTAGATTAATCTGTCCCAGTTGTTCAACAGTTCTTTGTAAACATTTGATGTAACTATTTGTCTGTATATTACAGTTTGGCTTCAGCTTTAGCAAGTATGAAGTAGCATTTTTTGTAAATCGGATATTAAGGTTCTTTCAGAGTGAAGTGGTAGATAATGAGCTCTATATTTCACTTTTTCTGCTTAATTACTATCAATACACTTACTGTTACACAATGATGGATGTAATGTGACAGTATTGGTGTATGGTGTATCTTTACAGTGGCCATTAGTGCCCCACAGTACAAATTCTGAACAGTTCAATCTCTTGCCTTTTATTCTTTCCTTTTTTTAAAACCTTATTCTACAACCCGAATTCCAATAAAGCACGCAACACGTCTCAAAAAAATTGGGATGGTGGCAATAAAAGGCTGGAAAAATAAGTGTTACTAAGAATAAACAGCTAGAGGTTAATTGGCAACAGGTCAGTAATATGGTTGGGTATAAAAAGAGTATCTTCAAGAGGCAGAGTCTTTCACCTATATGCAAAAAACTGCATCTAAAATTTGTGAAACAGTTTCAGAATAATGTTCCACAACGTAAAATTGTGAAGACTATGAATATCTCAGTATCTACAGTACATAATAATTCAAAAGATTCTGAGAATCTGGAGAAATCTCTGGGCGCAAGGGAAAAGGGTGTAAATCAAAATTGCATGCCTGTGATCTTCGAGATTTCAGGTAGCACTGCATTAAAAACAAGCATGATTCTTTAATGGAAATCACTACATGAGCGCAGAAACACCTCCAGAACTTACTGTCTGTGAACACTGTTCACAGTGACATCCACAAATTCATCCATCCAGATTCAGTCCCATCTTTACTTCTAAGAGACGCTGCCTCTCTAAGATACTCTTTTTTTTTTATACCAAATCATGTTACTAACCTGTTGCCAGTTAACCCACTTAGTTACAAAATGTTCCTCCAGCTGTTTCGTTTCAGTAACACTTTCATTCCAGTCTTTTGTTGCCCACTTCTAAACTTTCAAAATTACCTTATTTTTTCCTTAAAATGGAACATTTACTCAATTTAAACATTTGATAGGTTTTTATGTATTATTGTGAATTACATATGGATTTATGAGATTTGCAAATCATTGCATTCTGTTTTTATTTACATTTTACACAGCATCCCAACTTTTTTGGAATTGGGGTTGTATTTTAGTATAAATGCTTACATTGCTGTTGGGAATCTACACCTGAAGATTTAACTTACATTTTATGTCTTTGTAAACTGTGACAATAAGTCTAAATGCTTAAATAGGAAATATAAAAGTGGAAAAATAACTCTTCAGTTTACTCTATAAAATGCACCACTGCACAGTGTGCAGTAATAATGACTTTAGAAATGAACACTTATGGTAATAGATTAAAGTTATATTACATCTAAAAAGCAATTCATATCAAACATGCATACAGAATGTGTACAGTGATGAAAAAAAAGGATGATAATTGAAACAATCTCCAAGTCAAATATACAGTTTATTATCAGAGGGTGGTTTAACTACCCAGACAATTAAGTTGCAGTTATAAAAATCATCTTTGATGTTAAAAGAAAATGCCATTGATGGAACCATTGTGGTGAATTAATTATGTTTAAGTAAACATTGAAACATGGTTCTAAGGGTAAAACATTGGAAAACCAATGACATGGATCTTTATGTCATTGAGTACAGTTAAGAAACAGCGATATTAGCATGTGCCAGTTCATTGCATGTGATGCATATAAAAATAACACAGGAAACAGCCTAAAGAAACCATGGAGTAGACAAAGATTTTGAAGTGATTACAATAACTGTTAAAAGTGATGCCAATAACTGTTTGGTTTCTACTTATTGGCAATCCAATGTTTCTTTCTGAAAATGACCTGTGACCTTGACCAAAATGTTTGATTGGATTTTCTCTGTGTTCAGTTACTTCAGGTATGTGGAGTCTGCATTTCTAAGGAAAATTTATTGTTCCCTAAGACCTCATATGAGGTTAACTGTTCTGAGATGTAGTCTATTTTGCTAGAAGCCACTGTGGAGAGAAAGAACAAAAATAATTATCTTCGGATTTGACAGTCTCCAAAATCAATATGGCAACCTTTAGAGCGTAGTATGGAAAAAACACATTGCTCAGCCTCAACTAAATATTTTATATAGATTTTTTTTCCGCATTTTAAAATGGGATGCAACTCTAGCCTTAGTGTCATCAGTACTGAATAACAACAACATTAAACATTAAATTAATTGTTTCTACACAATTACGACTGTTTCTGACCTGAAAGTTACTGTTTATATAATACAAATGAATCTAAATAGATTTTCATATACACTTTATGGGCAAAGGTTTGTGGATTCTGGCCATAACACTCATATATGCTTTTTGAACATTACAGATTTATTCAACCTTTGCTGTTATAATAACCTCAACTCTACTGGGAAGGCTTTCCACTAAATTTTGGAGTGTGGCTGTGGGGATTTGTGCCCATTTAGCCACAAGAGCATTAGTGAGGTCAGGCACTGATGTTAGATGAGGAGGGTATTGCCAGTATACAAATTAATTCCAAAGGTGTTTAATGGGGTTGCTCAGGCCTGATCTGAACATGCTGGAACAGGTTTGGGCCTCTTAGTTCCAGTGAAGAGAAATTGTAATGCTACAACACACAAAGAAATCCTATACAGTTTTGAGTTTCAACTTTGTGGCAACAGTTTGGGGAAGACCCACATATGGGTGTGATGGTCAGGTGTCTACTTACTTTTGTTAGAATTTGAAATACTGCATTGATCAGAGGCATTATATTGTGAATTTGACAGGCTAGGTAATTCAATGCGAGCTGCTGATTTGTCTCAGCGAGTGGGCTGTTAAGTGCTCTTCCACTAAATGGTGAATGGTAGGCAATCAATAGTTATAGAGTTAAGTAGAAGTCACACCCAATTTTCACATTGAAAACTTCTTATTATCAGGAAATCATTTAGCCAGATTATTAGAGCTTGTTAACATCCAGTAACTAGTTGCAAAATAATCTTGTAGAAATGCCAACTGCAATTCAGTCAGCTTTCTTTTTACTGCTGTTTTTCTAGTCCTTTTCCTTTAGACTGCTGTTGTATAAAACAGGGTGTCATGAAATAGTAATAATATACAGTTCAGTCTTCCACATAGATGTGACCCCAACCTTGTACTCTTGTGTTCTATTCACCCAAACTTCCAAGATTGTCAGATTTGTGGTGTTAAATTACATGTAGGAGGTAGAAGCAAAAGTAGTCCACTTAAAATTAGTTCACTTCATTCAGAGAAGTTTTACACATGCCTGGTGCAGTGACTACTGTTTTACATTACCAGATACATATAACATATATCCTGACTTGAAATGATGTTTGGCCAAATCCTGAGCATAATGAACACACAGACAGACTGTGGCTGTTATGTATGAATGTTTACTGTGAATAACAAATAGTCAGTAAACAGAAACCAAGCACAAGCGTCCAAGGGCAATTAAGACAGATATCAATAGAACAATAATTAAGTTGTGCTGACAGGATCACAAAAGTTTGCAAATGGCAACTTGATGGAATGTGGCTAGAATTCAAAGCAGATGAATTGGGTAGAATTGTGACAGGTTATAATGCGCTTCTTGCATAACATTGCTCCTGTTGCAGCAGAGAATTCTTCTAAAAGACAATGTCTACAATGTGCAACTAATCTAGTTAGATGCTGATGATGTATGAACAACAATGAATTCAAAATACTACTTGAAAGGAAATTCTCTTATATCATGTACCCTCTTATATTATGAACTACTATCAAATACCTATGATGAATGTAATCATTTAATTACCTCTTTGAATAAGCTGATAAACTGCTATCCTTGATTAAATTATTATGTATTTCTGTGTCAACATAACACGGGACTTATTTTGTATCATGACTATGTGCTGTGTGTTTTGTCTAAATCTGTCTGACACCTGGACCAGTAGAAACCATCCACACACTACTGTTATCAATGTGCACAATGTGTATAAATACTTCTGTTTTGAATGAATAAAGTGGAAGTCTCTGTGAACACTCATATCTGTCGGTGTGTGTGTTCATTTCGGACTCTCCAGGCACGCCTGACTCTGCAGCAAACCACACTTTCTAGCTCATAGCAGCACAGAACTAAAAGTTTATAGAAGTTAATTGAAGTTAAAGGTACAAAAGGCTGGAAGGCATGACAGATGATCTGACGGGCATAAGGCATAATCTGAGATCCCTGTAACGTGGAAATCTAACAATTCTTTTGCTGGTACCCTGACCTCTTCTGTGATCCATAGCCATCCCTGTTCTCCTCATAGACATACCTTCTTCTCCTTTAGACATTCACACATATGATGGCATTTGCTGAAGAGCTATAACACTTTGAAAGCATGAAGTAAACAAAATACAAAACAAAACAAGAGCTAGATGTAATACAAAGAGCTTCACAGTACATATCCTAGATTTCTATAATGGCATACTAAACAGTACAGTAAGTGAAGCCACATTATTAGAGGTCCTAATAAACCTCCAGTAAAAGCTTACAAATACTATAAATCCTAATTCTCTAAATAATTGGTTTATCATCTTGGGCACTAACCGCTCAAACACTGCCCATATCTGGCTTTGCTCCATTCTGATCCCAGCTGGATTCAGTATGTGTTCAACAAAAGCAAGCAGGTCTTATGCAATCAACAATTTCACATAGAACTCATTTCCCATTAGTCTCAACAACAGTGCTCATTGTTGTACTCTTGTCAGGGTGGACACTATTATTATTATTATAAAGAATTACAAAAAATTAAATATCATGAAATATCGTCCAAAGCACTTTATTACCACCAATGGATGGTTTACAATCCATAAGGTATCACTAAATATCCCTAATGGCCATAATGGATCTCAAGGCCATCTGCCACTCGATGCTGAATCTGAAATTGCATTAAAGTGCACCTTGATGAACTCTGTTCAAAGTAAAATGATCACACACTAATTCATTTAATGCAACCTGTGTCCATTCCTATTCAAGTGAATTTGCCAGACAAATTTTATCCAAGCTTGGTCTGGCCAATCTGGTATTGGTGTAGTCCTAATGTATCAAGTCAAATCAGAAGCAAAACTGACTTAAACTGTGAATTAGTAGTGATATTTACTTGTATGTACTTTGGGGGATTAAACCAACTGATTAAATGTTAAAATAGTGTAGGTGGATACAAGCAGAAGTATCTGTTAGAGTGGGCAGGAATGTCAAAGTATGTGCAACAGTAGGTAGCAGTTGTCAAGAGTGTCTGCAGGAGTAGGTGAGCATGGTCACAGGTTCTTGAAAAGCAGGTGGCATAAAAACGAACTCAAACCTCAACAACAAATTTGAACATTTGTACTTCAGTTATACTTCTTCACCTTGGTGCTACCTAGAGCATGATAACCTCTTATGCACAAGGTTATTAAATTGAATACCACAAAGAAATTGTTATGGTCTATGTTGGTTGAAGTGTAAGTGGAATATGGTGAATTATCAAACAAACCAAAATCAAAACACCGAACACTTTTCAAAATTGAGTAAAGCTTTGTTTATCAAGTCTCTATTTCAAGACAGGCAGCAAATGGGTCTGGGGTTCACGGCTGAACTCCTGCTACTGTCTGTGTGGAGTTTCACATGTTCTGTTTATGTTCTGTCCACATGGGTTTCCCACCTCTCAAAAACTGGCTAGTAGGTGGAATGGCAACTCCAAATTCCACCAAGGTGTGAATAAGTGTGTGCATGTGTGATGTCCTGTGATAAACTAGCATTGTGTCCAGGGTGCATTCTGATGCACAGGAAGAATATTCTGGTAATACCATTTGCATGTTGCATGTAGAGTCCTATGATGATGCACAATGTTATTCAAAAAAACTGGCAAGACATGTTCAGCACAGCTAAAAGAGTAGTTATAATAGTAATAATAATTAAAAGAAAAACAGTTAGGGTTCAGATCATGTCACAGTACAGAAGGTTTTTTTCATATATTTTGCTATGCTGCTGATATATCAGGTTTTAGTGCGTGTCTATGTGTGTATGATTGGGTATTTGTGTTTATTTACTTATGAGTGAGTTAGCTGTTATTACCTGTGAGTGGTTTTAAACTGACCTTTGGTACTTCCTCATGTACATGTGTTGGAATGACAATAAAAATCCTTGAATCCTTGAGAAATAGCATAGATGATTGTAGTTAATGATCAAAACTCAATGTTGATCAGGACAATGTATCTGCTCTTGTACTGTTGATCATTCTATGTTACTAGACAGACATGAAACATTGGTTGTACTGTCAGGGAAGTGGTTTTATTCATACTTAATGGATAGGAAATCCTTTGCTTAGTGATTGTTTCTAAAACCATGACATTCTGTGGCATTCATGTTCCACATGAACCCATACTCACCCCTTTTTGGTTTTCTTTGTATGGCGCCACTGAGTCCAAACATTGACTTACACTGGCTCTCAGTCTCTTTTAGGATAGATTTAATAAATTGCACTTAATGTATTATCACGTTATACATTATGGGTCATCCCTGTTTTTCTTGCACAAATTCTAGTTTATATGATTAATTCTGTTTTTATTTACTGCTATTCTAGTTTTTCCTCATATTTTTTCTTAATCATTTATATTTTATTATTATTATTGTATAGAGGACATTGTCCCCTTACTTGATTCTTACTGATACCTATTTTAGAGTCCTTTTCATTTTATTGCAAAGCACTTACATTTAGATTTATTCACTTAGCAGACGCTTTTATCCAAAGCGACTTACAAATAAGCAAAGTGATATATCAAGCAGGGAACAATACAAGTAGTGCTACTATACAAGATCCATTAATTGAATACCAGAGGAAGCAAAGTGTACAGAGTAGAGGTGTAAGTGCATTGTCTGTGTTTTTTTTTTATTTTATTTTTTTTATTTTTTATTAGGAGCTGGTTAGAGGTTCTCGGAAAAGGTGGGTCTTTAGCTGTTTTTTGAAGATAGTGAGAGATTCTGCAGTCCGGATTGAAGTCGGAAGAGCATTCCACCACTGGGCAATGGTATACGTGAAGGTTCTGGAAAGGGACCTTACGCCTTGCTGAGTGGGAACTACTAAACGTCGGTTGCTGGTCGATCGCAGATTGTGAGAGGGAATGTATGCCTTCAGAAGAGAGTTGAGGTAGGAGGGTGCTGTTCCTGACAAGGTCTTGTAGGTGAGCATCAAGGCCTTGAACTTTATGCGGGCAGCTACAGGAAGCCAGTGGAGGGAGATGAAGAGGGGTGTGACATGAGTAGTCTTGGGCTGGTTGAAGACAAGGCGCGCTGCAGCATTCTGAATCATTTGAAGGGGTTTGATGGAGCTGGCTGGGAGGCCTGAAAGCAGTGAGTTGCAGTAGTCCAGTTTAGAGATGACAAGAGCCTGGACTAGTATCTGTGTAGCCTGTTTGGTGAGGAATGGTCGGATTTTCTTGATGTTGCTCCGAAGCTCCGATTTTCCCAGGTTAAGCTGAAGATGGTGCTTCTTCATCCAGACCGAGATGTCTGACAGGCAAGAAGAGATGCGTGCAGAAACAGATGGCTCGTCAGGTTGGAAGGACAAATAGAGCTGGGTGTCATCAGCGTAGCAGTGATAGGAAAAGCCATGAGACTCAATCACCTGACCGAGAGATGTAGTGTAGATAGAAAAGAGGAGTGGACCCAGAACTGACCCCTGTGGAACGCCAGTTGTGAGTTGCTGAGTTTCAGAAATACCTCCGCTCCATGATACCTTGAAGGATCTGTCCGAAAGATAGGATTCCACCCAGCGTAGAACCGTTCCAGTGATGCCCAGGTTGGAGAGAGTTGATGGTTCACAGTGTCGAAGGCAGCAGAGAGGTCAAGTAGGATGAGGATAGATGATCTAGAGGTTGCTCTTGCTAGTCGTCGAAAGCAGAGCAGTCTCCGTGGAATGGTTGCTCTTGAAGCCAGACTGCTTGGTGCCTAGGAGGTTGTTCTGTGTGAGAAAATTGTAGAGTTGATTAAAAACGGCTCTTTCGAGAGTTTTGGAAAGAAAGGGGAGGAGGGAAACAGGTCTGTAGTTGTCAACTATAGCAGGGTTGAGTGATGGTTTTTTAAGCAGTGGGGTAACCTTGCTTAAATGAGGTAGGGTATGTGCCAGTAGAGGGCGATGTGTTAAAGATGTGTGTAAGTGCAGGTAATAGTGTGGGAGAGATGGATTGAAGAAGTTGAGAAGGGATAGGGTCAAAGGGACAGGTTTTGGGACGGCAAGAGAGGAGGAGTTTAGAGACCTCAGTCTCTGAGAGGGGAGAGAAGGAAGTCAGTTGGGAGGTACATGGAGGAGGAGTTGGTCTATGCATGTCTGGGGTTAAGAACTGGTTCCTAATTGATGTAACACTTACTTTGGGATGCAGTTTTATGCATGAAATGTGCTATAACATAAGTTGATGATTATTTATTATTATTTCTTATTTGAAAGAGAAAATAGATTATCAGGTATATTTAAAATGTGCAACATTCTCGTATAACTTTTCAAATGATACGTAACACGGCATACAATAGTTTCTCATATTTTCTACCTGAGTCTTTTCTGTAGTATACTTTGTCTATTCATATCATTTTTCATAAACATACAGTGTGTTTTCTGCAACCTTTAAATGCACAATTTAGACCTGGATTGTCAAACACCAGACTTCCGGAGTTCAACACAGTTTGACTTTTTTAACCTGTCTGACCTACTCAAAATCTGCCTTCACTCAGTAGTTAATGACTATGTTAAGTAAGCATGTTACAGATGGAAAATTAACAACAGTGCTGGACTCTACAGGACTTGGTACCCCTGATTCAGCTCCACACCCCATTGAGACCATAACCAACTACATATTTAGTTTCACTTTCATTTGAAATTTCATTACACAAGATGAACATCACAACAATAATAACAGCATAAACAGTGAGATAAGGTGGAACCACTGTGATACTCTCTACTCTGGTGACATGCTGATGAAGTCCTGTCTATTAGTACATTGTGAGAAGAAATCCTCTGAAAGGAATTTCTTTTGATTCCCAACCCTGATTTTGTGGAAAGTTGTCCATGTTTTCCATTTAACATTAATGCCATTCATAACATCCACATACTTAGAGTTGGAATTATTAAGATGTGTTGTAGTATAAACATACATACCTATGAAAATTTGGTTCCTGTCCATGATCTGATTACAGTCTTCCTATAATAACACTTAACGGCTTTAGACGATTTTTTCCTGATATTATTTATTTACACTTTGTGTTTTTTTGCATAATTAAACCAATTCAAAACAGAACCATTGTGGTGGTTAATAATTTTCTTGCATAAACTATCTGCCACCTGAATAAGGTCATAAAATTTAAACTTTTCTGAAGAAGAAAACATTACAAATTACCATAATGTTCTCTAAAGGCAGTCCTTTTGACATCAGTAAAAGTACACAAAGCTCAATGCCATCAACAATTTAGCAGTAAAATGTGTGAATATGAATGGTCTGTAATTAATTCAAAACATTGAAATAGCATTATTCACTTATCAAGCTTCCTCTAAACACTAATGGGAAGGAAAATACTTATATTGCTAATGAAGTTTCATTTGGGTCAGGAAATAAGGCAGAGCTTCAATACACTCAGTAGCTTTAAATCCACTCTCTGCAGTACTATGTCGCAGAGAAATGTAGGAATGTTTTCTTCATATTAAATATTGTTTATATTGAATAACTTTATTAAAGAGAAAATAATGTGATCTGTGTGCAAATATTGTCTATGTCCACTTCTGTACTAAAATTCCCATACAAGCAGTCTATTGGCTTTACCACTGACCATTACTAGCAACATTTAAACACAAGCAAGACAATTACCTAATAAAATGCAATCATTAAATGACCAACCTCCAGTTCTTTGTGCTTTTTTTCATTCTGAAATGCCTAAACAGTTCACAAAAGCAGTGATCGCAGGTATTAAGGAATAGACTATAAATATCATAGATAATTACATACTTATATTAATTATATAGACTTTGTGAATGTAAGAAAATACTCAGTGACCCTGTCTTTTCAGGCTAGTGCTTGTATACAATGAGTGCCATTGTGATTATCAGAACCACTGTAACACAGATTGACATCAATTTGACATGAAATTCATACTTTAGTCCTACAGGATAACAGTGTTTCTTCCCAGCTCATGACAGTCAAGTTTACACTGATCTAGAATACAAACATAAAGCACAAAACAGTCGAGGAGCCTCCAAGGTTTTAAGAAACTCAGTGAAAGATAGAGGTATTGTCCGTGGTGTCCCTTTAATGCCTGTGCATCTCCACAAATGTTTGCAAGTACATCCATTCTCTGTTTTCTTCAGAGCTTCAGTAGCAATGCCTCCAATATATCCAGCAATAACTTTCATTGCTGATGTTGTTGTTTAAGACTGAAAAAAAGGAAGAATAATATAGTATTAAGCACCTATAACAGAATTAAGCTGTATCACAGTTGCATACAGTAAAGAAGGTAACAGAGTGAAGAATGATTTCAGTATGACAGTCATTCCACTCATGAAAAATTGTCAAATCCCATGTAAAATTGTTGCATGTAGGGTCAGATAGGTCAAGACAGAGTTTATTCCTGATAAATGATAAATTCATACTGTATACTACTGCAGGAGTGCAAGTTATTCAGCAGTGCTGGGCATAGAAAGACCTGAGGGACCTAGTTTTTCATTTCCTTTGCATACTACTACATGGTTTCTTACCACTTCAGTGCAGTAATATTTGCCTGCCTTAGTGTGAAGTCATTGCTTTGTCCATATATTGAAGGGTCTATATATAAAAATGATTATGCTCACCTGGTTGACAGCTGTATTTAAAAATAGTTGTTTGAAAAGTAATGCAGTATCAAGTAATCAATTTTAATAAACCTAGTTGTAGATATTTTTCTTGCTTGGACTTAAAAGCAATATTTTCTTTGTCTACTCTTTTTCATTTCTTCCCCACATTAAGGAAAAAATGTCACTCCAAACGTTTCCTATGAAGCAGCAAACATGGTGTCTGCTGTTTTGGGAAATGCATGAGTGTCTCAGAGTGTGTAATGGTTTATGCAATGCCATTTCCTTCAAGCCAGATTATAATGTGTAGTGTCTGGTAGAATGTCTCTCTGGGCATATTTTAAGTAAACAAACAAACAAAACAAACAAACACAAACCCTTAACAATTACCGTTGGTAATATTCTTTTGCAATGTGCTCACTTTTGTTTTTTCCAATTTTAGTAAGCAGCATGTATGGAGTATATTTGTGGCATGTTGAAAGGTTTGGACACCCTTACAGGTGTAAAGTTGAAGAACATAATTAACTTGTTATGCTTTAATGGACTATTTTGGACTTAGTAGGCAGGTCAAGAAATGTCATTAGGAATCCCAGAGTGCAATAAACTGGCTGACTCTTCAAATCGCCTTCATCTATCATGGCCCTCTAATAATTGCCATCCCTGAATTGGCTACATCACTCTCCTCTCCTCACCACCAATAGCTGGTGTGTGGTGGGAATTCTGGCTCACTGTGGCTGCATCATCCAGGTGGATGCTACACACTGGTGTTGGTTGATTAAATGCCCCAACAACACACACACACACACACACACACACACAATGTAAAAGTGCTTTGAGTGTCTAGAAAAGCGCTATATAAATGTAACTGTAACTTAGCATCATCAGAAGGAATCCTTAAATGTGACCTCATCACAAAAGTGCACATCTGATCTATGCAAAAAAAAATTCAAGATATTCCAAAGGCATTTTGAAAACAGATGCTGTGGACTGATTAAGTGTCTGAAAAAATTTTACTTTTTGGTCACAATCACCAAAGGTATGTTTGAAAAAATTAAAAACCCAACAACCTAGATTTAGAAGTGTTCTGCAAAGAAAATTAATTTAAAATTCATTGATAAAGAATAAAAAAGATTCCTAAAACAGACTCCCATTTGCAAGCTCATCAATATGAAATAACTGGGGATTAATATTTGTAGAAAAATATTATTAAAAAAACAGTTTGCTAAGGTTGTGTTTACTTCTTGTCACTTTAAAAAGCAACAAAATTTATTTGTCATTTGGCCAAAACTGTATGCTTGTAACTCCCCATAATTGCATTAGAATTATACAGATGAATCCAAATTGTATATTGATAAAATAATGACCTGATTATATTTGTAGCAGTAATATTATGTGGAATGAGCAATTTCACCAAGAGAAATATGTATAATATTTAAAAGCACTTGAAAAACAACTGATAATACCTGACATAAAAGGACATCTTTCACCCCAGCTGAAAAATGTGATAGAGTAGGTGAGCTCTGACACTGACATAGATTTTTTTATCAAACACAAGGATTCTTGTCATCACACATTTGCCATCAAGCTCAGCTTGTCATTGCTATTATCATCAAGGTTCACCAGGAACCTTGGGATAATGACAGACGAGCATTTATGGCTCTCATTTGTTATCTGTAACATGAGGAAGATTAGACAATACATTTTGGAGTTGTGACAACACCTGGACAGCTGCACTTTTCTGCAGGTAGGCCTTGCTACCAACCCATGTTTAAGTTACACACTCTATCTCACTCCAATTGCTCCTTTTAGACCTTACATTCTTGCTTTCAGTGTAGTTAATAGAATAGAATTTTGTCACTCAATGAGGTCACTCAACTCAATGTGTCACTCAACGAGGCCTACATTTCTTCCTAGTCTATATGTTAGTGACATCTAAAACCTTAATCTTTTAACTTGTGATTCTGCAAAGGTACAAGGTGTTTCCCAAAATATAATTGCCTTAAGACACTGTAAAAAAAAAACACCTAAGGACTTAAATATTCTAAGAGGAATTACAGACATTCTCCCTGAATGTGTGCACATATACAGTCAGGTTCATAAATATTTTAATTTTTGTATATTTATATTTGCTGTAAATATACAGCACCAAAGTTATTATTATTTGAACTGTCTACCATAATGTATTGGAGTCAAAATTAAATAATGACTGCAACTTCAAAATGAAGGCTTTTAGCTTTAATTTTAATTTACATAAACATTGGGGGATTGGTGTAGGAATTACAGCACTTTTGGTCCCCCTTTTTATGGGACCAAAAGTAAGTGGATGAACTAACAATCATAAATTAAATTGCCATTTCTAATACTTGGTTGCAAATCATTTGCAGTCAGTGTAAAGTCTGGAACCCATAGACACCACCAGATGCTGGATTTCTTCCCTGGTGATGCACTGCCAGACCTTTACTACAGCATAACCCACTGTTCTTGCAAGTTTGTCTTCGATCCATCAGACTATTTATAGATTGTCTGACTGTTTTATGACCAGTGTTTATAGCACTTATAACACTTAATGGTTAGTGTGTTTGCTTCGCACCTCCAGGGTTGGGGGTTCGATTACTGCCTCTGCCCTGTTTGCGTGGAGTTTGCATGTTCTCCCTGTGCTTCGTGGGTTTCCTTCAGGGTACTCCGGTGTCCTCCCCCAGTCCAAAGCCATGAGTTGTGGGCTGATTGGCGTTTCCGAATTATCCATAGTGTGTGAATGGGTATGTGATTGTGCCCTGCGATGTGTTGGCACCCCGTCCAGGGTGCCCGCCGCCTTGTGCCTTGCGTCTGCTGGGATAGGCTCCAGGCTCCCCGTGACCCTGTGTAGGATAAGTGATACAGAAAATTAATGGATGATGTTGGACATTTAGCGGACGTTTAGTAGCAATACATTTCTCTAAGTCATCTCTATAATAAAATAGATTCTTTAGATTTCTGCCTTAGTATAAGTCAGTTCAAATAAAAGATCACACAAAAACAGTGCTATACTTTGTGCATGTTTGCTCATCATGATCTATGTCAGACTGTTCATCAGTCTTCTACAATAATAATAATAATATTTAAAAAAATTACATATGCAATGCAGTGCTGAGTTTGTCTTTGCCAGATGTTTGGGCAATTATGGGAAAAAAGGGAGACAGGGATTAAAGGCCCACTGCTGAAGGACAGGGAGAGAAATCGGGTTTTACAGCCAGTGTCTTTATGCCCATTTTCCTGCAAGGACCTAATCTTCAATGATTGTCAGGCAAGCACTCGTATCACCGCCAAAGCTCCTTACATGAGTCGACACTCACTCAGCCTGCTCAGGGCAGTACACTGGGGGTGAAGTCAGGCTCAGTGGCCCATAGAGCCCAGGGAGACTGGATGGTATTACAGTATCTTTAAAGCTATGTCCTCACACTGTGCCTGACTGCATTTTAGGCAGATTATTCCTGAAATATATATTAAAAAAGACAAAAGTATCACTCATTCATGTCTGACATTGTCTGATCATTTTTTTTTTCTAAAAATCACAATATTTCATCCTGAAACACATTTCTGGTCAATGTAAATAAACAAAAAAATCTGGAAAGGCATTCAAAGCCAATATTAAGATATAATGACTATTTATTTATATATGCATGTATCTATCCATTTTAATTTTTATTACATTTACATTCAGGAATCACTATGTAATGTTCTGGCTACTCATTGGGCACTCTCCTATGTGGTCATCTGCTCATTTTATACAACACCATTTTAATGAAGTATAGACCATTTGTTATATACTTGGTATGTATTACTCTATGACACAATAACATATCTTTAACCCCCATTCACTCAACACATTGATGGACAGCACCCTCTTCTCTTCTTCTGTTTTTGTGTATATCAAAGTCAAAGTCAATGTGTACAAATACTGTGTACAAATTACAATGAAAAACTTTCTTGAATGCTACTCCACTGACAATAGACAAGACAGGAATACAATAGATACATCACTGCTATATACACAAGTGTACATGTGTGCAGAAATGACAAAAATGTACAAGAATTAGAAAAATAATAATTACTAGACAATAATTGACAATACAATACGGCAATAAAGTGACAAGTTGCAAAGTGACATTATTGCTATTATAAATTGTCCAGTGCCATTATTGTTATTATACATTAATGTGTTTGAACAGTCTTATGGCATTGAGGTAGAAACTATTCCTGAATCATGTAGTGCGTGTTCGAATAGATATGAACCGTTTGCCAGAGGGCAGAAAAGAGAAATGTGCCTGTGCAGGGTGACAATGATCATTCATGATGTGCTCTGTCTTCATTTCCTCAAATGCTGGTAGCTGTGTGCCGATGATTTTCTAAGCTGTTTTAATAACCCTTTGTAGGGCTTTCCTTTCGAGTATGGAGCAGCTGCAGAAACAGGTTGTTGCTCCCAAGAGCCTCACCTCCTCTCTGTAGACCGTCTCGTCATCTGTGGTGATCAGACCTACAGTGGTGGTATCATCAGCAAACTTAATCATAGTGTTGGAGCTGTGAAAGGCCACACAATCATATGTAAACAAGGAATGCATCACCGGGCCCAGAACGCTTCCCTGTGGAATGCCAGTGTTGAGGGTGAGAGGGGAGGAGATTTTACTGCCAATCCGCATGTGCTGGGGTCTGTTGCAGGATCCAGTTGCCCAATGTGGCACTTAGTCCCAGATCTAGCAGCTTGTGGATCAGCTTTGTTGGAATGGCAGTATTCACTGGCCCACTTTTGCACACCCTGCACTAATGTGCAGTTAATGTATTTATTTTTATTTTCCTAAATATTTATATATTTTAATATTTATGCTAATAGTTTTCATAGCTTAATACTTTTAGGCTTCTCATGTTCATAACTGTCTCTCTTTTGTATCTTATTGATTATTTTATTTCTTGTATTTTACTATTATTGTTAAGCAACAATACACCAAGACAAATTCCCGGTACATGTAACCTCATGGTACTTGGTAATGAAGGTGACTGATTCTGATTAATCAGGGAACTATAATCCACAAATGATAGCCTCACGTAGAAGTTTTTATTGTCCTGGTGAGTCAGAGTGGTATGAAGAGTGTGTAATACTGCTTCATTAGTGGATCTATTGCGGTGATAGGCAAACTGCATTGGATCTATGGTGTCTGGAATGATGTTCTTTATGTGTTGAGGCACCAGTCTCTCAAAGCATTTCATTGCATTGGAGGTTAATGCCACAGAACGATAGTTATTAAGACAACTCACTTTGGGTTTCTTTGTTACAGGAATAATGGTGGTACTTTTGAAGCACATTGCTACAGCTGTATCGCATACCAAATTGTTTCAGAAATTAAAACAAAATCTAAGATAATACAAAGGCAACCTGAGTAAACACAAAATACAATAAAAAAAATAGTAAAAATAGTTTTTAAATGATAATGTTATTTTTGAAGCAGAAAACGTTATCGTATACCAACTGGACCTGTGTGAAAATGTATTTGCCCACATACTAATTCCCATATTCATGGAACTGCAATCATAATGGGGTTCGGCTGGACTAGACGCAACCAGGACTGATTACTGCAAACCCTTTTCAATCAAATCAACACTTAAATAGAACTTTTTCAACAGCATGAATTTGGTTGAAAGGTCTTTAACACGCTATGCCAAAATTTAACGAAATTCCGGAAATGATGAGGAAGAAGGTGATTGAAGTGCATCAGTCTAGGAAGGGTTACAAAGCTATTTCAAAGTCTCTGGGTGTCATGAGTCCCCCTTTGTGCAGCGTGCTATGGAATATGTGAGCGTGCGTGCACGAGCACGAGCAGGACAGCTGTTGTGGACAGCAGTGACATTTCGACACGTGTTTTGTTTACGTTTCTGTCATGTCTCCTCCCTGTTCTGTATTGCCCTCAGCTGCTAGCAGTTTAGAGGCTGATTCATGCCGGCATATATACTGCGCGCCTCCCAGCACACAACACGGATTATTAGCATAGCATAGCTTAGAGTTAGACTTAGTATAGATTATAATTGTCATAGTTCGTGTTGATAGTTTCATAGTTTCATGTTTCATGTTTCATGTTTCATATCATAGTTCATGTCTAGTTCATGTCATAGTTTATGGTTAGGTTAGTTAGTCTAGTTTACTGGTTCACCGCTACCAGTCCTTCGCTGTATGCCAAGTTTCATGTTTTGTTTATCGACCCTGTTTTCCGTGCCACGACATTGATCTCTGCCTTGCCCTGTATATGCCTGTTTGCCGTTCGCCTGACCTACACCTGTCTTGGATTACGTTTATGGTTCACGTTTTGGATTTGTCTGCCTGTCCCTCTCTTTTAAAATAAACAACTGTTCATACTGCACTTGCATCCGTCCTATCTCTGCTCCGTCACGATTCGTGACATTGGGACTGCAAAGGACCACAGTGAGAGCCATTATCTCCAAATGGAAAACCTCGGCACAACAGTGAACCTTCCCAGAAGTGGCCAACCTTCCAAAATTCCTCCAGGAGCACATCAACGACTCATCCAGGAAGTGATAAAAGTGCCAAGGACAACATCAAATGCCTCTGTTGCATCAATAAAGGTCACTGTTCATGACTCCACTATCAGAAAGACACTGAGCAAAAATGGCATCCATGGAAGAGTGGCGAAATGAAAACCACTGCTAACCGAGAAGAACATTAAGACTCATCTGAATTTTGCCAAAACACACCTTGATGATCCTCAAACCTTGTGGGAGAATGTTCTGTGGACTGATGAGTCAAAAGTCAAACTGTTTGGAAGACAGGGGTCCTGTTATATCTGGCACACACCAAACACCAAATTCCACAAAAAAGAACATCATACATACGGTTAAGCATTTTGGTGGAGGTGAATAACAAGAGTTTAGTTTCATAACTTATTTATGATGTTCTCTACATATGAAGTCATATTTGGAAGTAACAGAGCTTGTTGTTATTGAGGTGTAGTGGATAACTACATATACAGCAGAGACAGAGAAGAGACAGGAACTTACAATGCTGTTACAAATGCACAGCTACATTGCAAGTGTTCCGGGGTTTAAGAGTTGAGCTTTGTGATGACTTGCTAAGATTGGATAAAGATCACATTTACTGCAATGCATAAATGAGGCTCTAATATAAGACCTTACTTTGGCTTCTGGAACTGCTGCTTTGTAGTTTATTTTTTTTAAATACTGCAATAGTAAGAAAGAAGTAGTAAAAGCAGTGAAACTGCACACAACATATTTTTCCACATTGAGGAACTCACATTTTCTGTACTGCAACCTGTCAAAATAATTCTTGGTTTAAAAACACATTTCAAAATGATGCTAAAATGAAAGCTGAAATATAAAATTAGCCACTGACATAGTGGAAGAAAAATCAGAAAAGGTAAGTTTAAGCAGGAATCATTTTACTAATACCACACCATATTTCATGTTCAGCCAGCATTTATTTCAAAACTGGAAATTTTGTTTAACTAAAAAAATAAAATCTTTACCTGGGAACATTTTAGTTAGCAATTTACATTTTATTTTGCCTTTAAAAATTAGTAGCTTGCTTGTGTCACCATCTCTGTGCATCTTCGTTCTGTCCTCACTGCAGTTTTTGGGTTACTGAGCCTTCTTTTCTCTTTGATGAAAACAGATCAGGTCTTTATTTGGCAGCAGGAACACCATCTTTCTGCCTCCGCTGGCCTCCTCCCAGGGGCTTCCTCAGTGTAGTGGGAGTATGCAGCCCAGACAGAGTGATTACACAGGTAGAGAGAGGCCACTGAGCTGGAACACCATATCTTTTTCCAGACACCCCAGTAGATAAATGGGTGAAGCTGGAAATTTAAACACTAGTACTGAACACTCAGATCACACTGTTCTCATTTAATCAATCAGCATGACTCTTTAAACAGCCCAGTATACTGTCTGTATAAGTCAGTTCCTTATTTCTCAGTAGTGCAGAACCCATTTCTCTTTCTCGCTTGTCCAAGACGACATGTTCTCTGGAGCTGTGCTTCATCCATATAGCTCTAAGCAGTCTGAATCTGCTCTAAGCACAATCTGTGACACACTACATCTTCCCCGTCCTGCCCTTGACAGCCTGCCTTCATTCTTCCTGACCATTTGCAGTAAAATGCTTTATTGTCAGTATTTCTGCTCTTGGCCACTATGTGCTTTCGAGTAAATAACTACATTATCTATGTCTCAGCCTCTGGGATGGCAGTAAAATCCCCTTGAAAGTGCTGAACTGTGAACAGACTCTTAATAGAAGCACACTTTCCTGCCACAAAGTGACGTAGCAGGTGGTGAGCTGGCCGCCTTTAAGATAACAGCCATGTAATCACAGCAGACCAGACCTGTACTCCTTGGCTGTGAAAGAGATAAGAGCCAAGCTTATCAGGAAAGAAAGGTGTGTGTGTGTGTATGTGTGTGTGTGTGTGTGTGTGTGTGTGTATTTGCATGTTTGTTGTGGGGGCAGAAGTATATATCAGTGAAGAGCAAGTGGTTTCATCACCCACATGCGTAGCTTTAATTCTTCCTTGCTTTCACCTGCAACAGAAGAAATGTGTCTACTAGTAGTGCAGTAGCAAATGCCCTGATAAATGGTTGTAAATACAGGAGGGAACCGAGCCAGTGTTCTGATGTCAATACTGCTGTTATGATAAATGTGTTGGATGGAAATTTTAAAAGCTAAATCTGCCTCTTCTAAGGACAGACATGAGCTTAACAGGCTCCTTAAAATGCTCTTTTATATTGGCTCTTTTATCTAACCACCACCAGACAACTTTACAGTTGACAGTAGGATGGTTATGGTGTCATGGTTCCACTGTGTTTGATCAGACAGTTACCACACTGGTGACTTTTTAAAAATACTGATTAAAAGTGCATTTTCATCTATTAACACATGCACTTTAAAATTTTTACCCAGTCAAGTTCTTACTCCAGTGGTTGCCAACCCTTTTGCATTCATTACAGTATTTCATGGAGTGTTTTTGTGATTGTTGCAGCTAAAAATGCTTGATTTCGCTGCAGTTTTTATTTTATTTTTTTTTCAAAATTTGAGATGCAATTTGAAATTGTTGTGCTTTTTTTGCAGAAAACTACTTGAATTGGCAAAATTGCAGTTGCACAAAGTCCTTCACAGTGATGTTTGGTGGTAAATGAGACCTTTAGATGTAGATGTTTAATGTATGTGAATCAAAGGGGGCTTTGGCTGAATGCACGTTGTAATGACATCACATGATGTTTCTTGGACCAAATCTGCGGTAATTTTGAAAAATTGCAAGCTCCTGTAAACATTACAGCATTTCCATTATGTGTCTGACTGTGACTATTTCACAACACTCTCCCTCTGGTCTCTCCACCACAGTCAAGTCAGCCATGGTAAAAACTGGAGTGTGTACTGTATATCTGGGTTTTTTTGGTAAATGCTAAGTGCTTGAAATAAGCTCCTAACAGCACTGACTGCTATATAATCCACTACTGCTCTAAACACTCTAGCATGTTCCTAACTTTAACAGCTATCAAATGCATAGAAATGCATGGCATTTCCCCATACAGCATCTATTTTTCCCCCATACAGTATATATTAATTATTATTACTATTACTATTATTATTATTATTATTCTTATTTTACATATAATATATATATATATATATATATATATATATATATATATATATATATATATATATATATATATATATATATATATATATATATATATATATATATATATATAAATCTGTATGTGTTTTGTAAGTGCATATATTTCAACAAACACATATGGATGTGATGATCAGGTGTCCACATACTTTTTATCATATAATGTACAAGGATTTTATAATACATTTTACTTTAAATTTAACCATTGGCTTGTATGTTTTTAAATGACTAATTATTATTGTGATACCATGAATTGGAATAAACACCCTTAGTTGACAGATACACACATTGAATGGAATCATAGAGGTCAGAGGGTGTGTGTGGCTGAGCTGTTCTAGCACTGGGAGATCCATGGCATTATCGTGACTGTGCATAAGCATGTACATTTAGGCTGTGGTGCTATATGAAGAGTGACGTTCATGCAAATGCTGGCCACATCCTGGTGGTATTGACTTGAGGGTGACAGTGAAGTTTAACTAAAGCGGGTTCCAGTCAGAAGTAGCACATTCTTTCTTGCGTGGCACCCTGTGAGCATCCTGTTGGAGGACAGTACTAGCCACTGGCGTGTAAGCACGACTAAGCAAATCTGGCAGTGCAGTCGACCCTGACCCTGTTAGCCTGGCTTCTTGATTCCAGATAGAGGGAACAGAGCCCAGCGTAGTTGTACTAAGGTCAGTAAGCATGATTAGCTGAGAGGCAGGATTGAGAGGAACTTGGTGGTTATAAATAAAATAACTCTTTTCTCTGCAGGTTGCCGGATGTTCATGACTGGAGATAACAACCTTCCCAGCTGACTCCAGGGCTGCAGGGGGTGACAATAAGGGGGGCACAGAGTGACGGACCTCTTTGCTAGATCACCAACAGACTGTACCAGGTGGAGCCGATTAGTGCTTATTAGTTCTGCCTGGCCAGTGCACTGTCCCTGTGGCCTAACCTACATATCCAATTTGTGTGCATGTCACCTTTTGTTAGACACGGAACAGTGTGTTAGATTCACATCAGCCCTGATTGATTTTGATTTAACTGATTGTGTTTCTTTATAAGTAGTCCTATTCTGAATAGTTTCCTTTGTCTCTGCTAACTAATACTATCACACTCCTTCCATAAATGCTAAATAAATGTCTTCTCATAGAAAACTACATCATATCAACAATTGCACATCTGTTTATGTAGAGAGATTGCTACTATATGGCCAAAAGTAAGTAGACATATGACCATCACACCCGTATGTGTTTGTTGAACGTCCAATTCCAGATTTAGTCCCATTTTGCTGCTATAATACCTTGCACTATTCTTGCAAGGCTTTCCACTAGATTTCTGAACATGGCTTTCGGGATTTGTGGATTCAACCAAAAGAGAAATGTTGAAGTTGTGCCTTAATGTTGGGAGAGGAGGCGTGGGGTTGACTTCAGGGCTCTGTGCAGGCCACTTAAGTTCTTCCAAACCAATCTTGGCAACCATGTCTCAATGGACTTCACTTTCTGCTCAGGGGCATTGTCATGCTGGAACAGGTTTGAGTCACTTCCAGTGAAGGTAAGGCTACAGCATACAAATATATTCTAGACAATCATGTGCCTCCAGCCTTGTGGCAAAAAACAACAACAACCTTGTGCTTCCAACCTAGATAGATAGATAGATAAATAGATACTTTATTGATCCCCAAGGGGAAATTGTTGTGGCAAAAAAGAAAAATGCGGAAATGGGGGGGTGGGGGCTTTCGGAATGGGGGAGTCAGGCATCCACATACTTTTGGCCATACAAGTATAGTGTATGTCTCTGTGTAGGATGTTATTACAGACATGGTAACTTATTAGAGTTACTGTCAGATGCCGTTATAGCATATTAGTCATAATTTTCTGACCAATCAGATTCGAGCACTCTGGAATAAATCTAAATATTGTGTTTTCCTTAAATTATGAAACTGAGAATAGATGCCAAAAGGCCCAAAACCTATATATTTGGGTTTGACAAATTTGAGAATACTGAGAATTCTGTAGCATCACACAGTTTGGTTGCTATTCAAAATTGCACCTGAATATGGATTTGCTGCAATACATTCTCAATGCATACTGAGAGAAATAACAGTGCAGCTAAAAAAAATTACCCTGCATGTGCTGAACCATAAACACACCCGTGGCTGGACACAAGTCCACAGACACTTCTCCCTTTAGTGAGACTTGTGGTGTATTTACATCTGAACACTTCAACCCCTTCAACAACATTTTACTTTCCTCTTTAATTTGACAACAGCAACAAAGCATCTCAGGATTTGTGTTATTGATGGGTAGTAATTTAGCACAGATGTGACACAGCAGGGCGTGCTGAGCTATATGTGACAGCTTTCTGTCAACTCAGAGGAAATATTTATTGCATTTTTTTTTTTTTACTCCTTTTGCAGTGGGATAATTATAGCTGATGCACACTGAACTGTCACTGTTGCTCCTCATGGAATAGCTGATTTGGCAAGATGAGATTGGATACAAGCAAAAAAAATATGTGCTAGAGGAAACAGGCAAAGCCAAAATGCCAGAGAATCATTACATCCATTAATAAAATAGGGACATTCTATATTTTCTGGCTGCTTAAAATGCTAAATAGAGTCCATCTCTACACTATTTATCATAAAGCAGGTGAGGCTTTCCTCAACTTGAGGGAAAAAAGTCATTTCAAGTTCATGGTACAAGTATTGATGCTTTTCCCCCCTGTAGAGTAAAAATTTGATTATTAGTTTATTACTTATTTTAGACTGCTACCCTTCCTGGTCTTCAGAAATCAATTTCTTCATGCCAGTTCCTTTAGGCTGAATATGCCCTATTGTATTTAACAGTATGATAAAAATATATAAATAAAAAAATAAAAATAACCCTTTACAACTCACAATATATTAAGGACTAATGTACTGTGGTAATCTTTAGTAGCATCCCAAACACAGTGCGTGTGATTATTTGCTTCTTTATAACTGAAGTTTATCTTCAATATACAGTATAAAAATCTTTGTACTGAATCTACTGCAGTTTGATGATTTATATAACAGATTCATGTCAGGGACCTTGATTAGGTAAGTTTGTTCTCAATGATTTTTAGAAAATCATAGAACAGATGGTGGGTGAAATGGATTAATATAAACATTATTTTACAACCCAACTGGTACTACTGCACTTCAAAACAATTACTGTAGGGAATGCTGGCAACAGTCATAAAGCATAAACTGTAGAGTACACATATGGTGTTATTTTACTGCCAGTAGTCAAGAGCACAGTCATGTAATGTGAGAGCTTCATTCCTTTACACTCACTCATATATGAGTGGTTTTAAATTTGGACTGATCGTTGCACTCGTTGTTTAGAGAATGTTTGCATCCTCTCTAATTTGTCTTGCATTGTGCAAACCTGTTCTGTGCTGATTGTTTTTCAGAATTCCTTTTCTTTTCAGTAATCAGTGATGATCTACAGTCTGTCATTGGAATACGCAATGGGAGAGCAATGCTTTAGACATCTATACAAAATGTAATGTTTAACCAGGAATCTTATCTATCAAAATGTACACAGAACAAGTTCTAAATTTGCATGTAAGAAATGCCTGTACACATAGGGTAATTGGCATTTATCACATGTGCGCATACACAGCTATACGCAATGGATGTTGATAAACTCTAAACACATTTTAAACTGCTCTGCTCATGCATAGTCACACTCATTTCCATAATGAAACACCCTGAAATCACCATATATGGTAAACAACTTCCCTTTAAAAAACATATTAAAAGCTCTAAGAAGTTGAACTTAATCAAGATTTGAACTAGAGTAAAACCAGCGAATAGGCTCCAGGTTCACCGTGACCCTGAAAAGGAGTAAGCGTTGTAGATGGATGGATGGATGGATAAAACCAGCGAAGGTTTATTAGGCACTTTTACACATTGCTGAATTCGGAAATAAAATGTATTGTACCGTGATGCATATGAATCTATATAATAATTATTATCTGGCTCTTATTTGGTTCGAAATTGCCATAACTGGCTCCAATGTTTCTTTGAAATCCTCTGACTAAAAACCGTAGAACAGAGATGAACTACATCCGCACTGGGCAAATGAAATCAACTGATGAGCCAATCTGAGCAAAGAGTTTCCAGCACTTCTTAAAACATGTTCTCTGCGCAAAGCCGTGTGTGTCGAATCTTCAAGCAATCAAGCAATCATTCCAATCAACCTTTAGATGTGCCTTTTATAAGATATTACTTTACATTTCCTCTGTGATGCCTGTCTGCACCTTGTGAGCACTGAAATCAGTAATTACCCTGTCAACTATGCTGACATGATTGACAACAAGTGGGATGAGAGCTCCTCATAATTAGTTTACTCGTGATTACACTGTTCTCCCGCTAGGGCTTCCTGCATTCGCATGGTCAGAAGTGTGCGTAAATTTACACACGTCCTTATGCACCAGAAGAACTTGTAATAAATAAGATTCTATGTAAAGAAATGTGTGCATGTATGGTTTATGCGCAAAACTGTGTGTATGCATGGTTCATAAATCAGACCCTGGGTATTTATATACTGTATTTTATTTTGAACATGTTCAGCTGCTTATGAGTAAATTTAATACTACATTTGGGTTCAGAATTTGACCTAGTATCTAGGTTCAATATTATGCCCAGGAAATTAAATATCTTTGTGTCTGATATTTCAAAATGTTTAACAAAATGATCAGCCAAACTTCACAATCTTCAATCAACCCCTGTGGTTATAATGAGGAGTAAAACAATCTGACAATTTAAGGTATGAAATTGAGATAATAGTTTCACCTGATTCTAACCAGTAACAATTTCATCCTGCAAAGCTTCAGTGAAACACTGACAAATTATCTTAATTAGATAGACTCCATCTGATAAATACTTGTATCTGGGCAAAGATCTGAGGTTTGTTTATTCTCCTCAGCACCATCATGCTTCACTGACTCACTGAGGAGGTGTTCAAGAAAAAAAAAGACTCTGTGGATAAACAAGTCTCTTTTGTGTATTGATGCGAAATAGACCTACATGGTCTTTAGCTGACTGGAATGCACTTCTACCTGTTAGAATGACTGTACCATAACCTTTCACAGATATACTTCGGTCTTTAACGATTTCTCATTAGCAAAGCTGTAGCTGCAATTACCATGAATGAGTGGAATGTGATAGAAGACAGTGGTGATTTGGCTTTCAGCTTGTGTCCTCCTCTGCCTCTGCTGCACTGTTGGCATGTTAAGTACAGTGCTGGTGGTGGTGTGGTGTGGGGTGGGGTGTGTGTGTGTGTGTGTGTGTTTGTGTTTAATAGTGTGTGGTGTGTGTGTGTGTGTGTGTGTGTGTGTGGGCATGTTTTACCTCAAGTATAGAAATGTTTGACAGTTTTGACCTTGGGTATATCCCCACAATAATAAACAAAAAAGCAAAACCATACATACAAACAAACAAACAAACAAACCCCTTTTGGATTCTGAGTAAAAGGTCAGAGTTATATTTAGATGCAGGCATACTGCCATACTTAACAGCAATAATAATTTTCAATAAAAGGTCCTCACAAGGATAATAAGCCAAACATGTGCATGCATATGTGTGTGTGCTTTAGAGTCTACTTACACAGTGGTTCAAATTAGGCCAGCAATGTACCATAAGAGAAAAAGATCAATTGTGCCTGGCATTAAGTGTTTACCTGACCTACTGAAGCCAATCTATCAAGGTTCCACATAGCAGGAGTTTTCCTCCTCTCTTTCTGTTTCTCACATATTTATGCTAACTCTCATGCCTTATTTCACTCCCTTCTCTCTAGATGTCATTAGATTTTGAACCACAGTGGTAAACTCACAAGTCGATGCAACACATAAATGAAAACTAAATGGCACGTTTATCTGCCCATAAGTAAGAGGAAGCCAATTGGTGGCAGTATCGATTAGTGGTATTAGTGGTATATAGTTTATACTGACGGGAATATGTTGTTTACTCTAGTCTTGTTTGTTACAGAAAAGAAAATATGTTAGATTTGGCATTCATTTAACACAGTGGAGGTGTAAAAGCTGGAAGGCTTCATCACCCACTCAGCTTCATCTAGTGAACTGAGGAACCAATATTAGCCTGGTCAGTTTTAAAGTGAAGGATAATCCAAGTTCACTACAATGTTAAAGAAAGAAACTTTAAAATGCATGAATACATAAGAGATGTTGTGGAGGCAGAGGAGTTCACTAGTACGGGAAAAAGTAATAAAAAGGGTAAACAGTTCAATCACAACAGCTCAGAGAGATATGTGAATTTCACTTACTTGTTTTGGTGTTTTGAGCCCTGGAGGTGTGCATAGTACTGCTCAATGGAGTTCAGAACCACATTACATACGCTGCACGAGTAACTGCTGCGCAGGCCTACAATACAAATGGACAGAAAGAAACATTACCTATATTGTTAAAGGAACTGTAGTTATGATGATTTTGTCAATTCTTTTGCATCAACATAAATCTCAGTTTGTTTCTGGACTAGTTCGGATGATTGCTGCAATTTGTGATGAAACATCTGTATTACTTCTGTATTACATCGTGTAATGATTGCTTGCAAAGTGTAGTGCATCATCTGACCATGTCAGTGTCATATGGGATTTAGTAATTATCACACCAGATCACTAGGTAATCAATTGCTTTTAAATTGTTTCTTTTCATTCTCTTAACATTTTTGAGTCTGCATTAGCATTAGAAAATGAATTTTGTTCCACTGAACTTTAGATTAGATGGGAAAACTGATTGGCTGATTTAGCAGAATGGAGATAAGCCATGTGTGCAGCCATGCAACGGAGACAAAACAGATGCATGTTAATTAAGGGGTTTGCAGGTGGTAAAGAACAGCAGTGGCCTAAAAAAAATAGATGGATGAGTAGAATAAAGGAGCACATGAGACATGAGATGGAGCGAGTGAGAGCTGAGAGGCTGAGGAGAATGAATGCAGCAACACTCATTCGTCACATATGAGCAAACCACGTGGCTACATGTATTGCTTTCATTTCTGTAAGACATCTGCTGGGTTATTTTGGATAACTATAACATTAATTGGTATTGAACATTCTTCAGCACCCTTATCTCATAAGAGCTGCTGTTATATTCTCTTAAATTACTTGGTGATTACATTGCTCCATGTACTTTGGATCACTAACGGTGCTTAGTGGTTAGTACGTTTGCCTCACATCTCCAGGGTTGGGGGTTTCCTCCCCAGTCCAAAGACTGCATGGTACATGGTAGGCTGAATGGCATGTCTAAACTGTCCGTCATGTATGAGTGGGTGTGTGAATGTGTATGAGATTGTGCCCTGCGATGGATTGGCACACCATCCAGGGTGTACCCTGCCTTGTGCCCCATGCTCCCTGGGATAGGCTCCAGGCTATGTGGTAGGATGGATGGATGGATGCATGAATATATACAGTTCAAACTCTTAAGCATTTGGTACATGGCATTATCTACACTATATGACCAAATTTGTGAACACACCTGTATGTGGACATTCCCCAAAACTGATGCCACAAAACAATTTGTGGACACACCTGTATGTGGGCGTCCCCAAAACTGATGCTACAAAACAGTTGTCTAGAATGTCTTTGCATGCTGCAGCATTACAATTTCTCTTCACTGGAACAAGGGGGCCCAAGCATGCTCCACCATGACAATGCCCCAGTGCACAAAGAGTCCATGAAAACTTGGTTTCTGAACTGGAACTCGAATGTTGACTGCCTCCCAAACATCCTTACTTAACATCAGTGTCTGACCTCACTAATGCTCTTGTGGGGAAAATGGGCAAATCCCCATAGAAACGCTCCACAATGTAGTGGACAGCCTTCCACGAAGAGGGGGAGGGACTAAATCTGAAATTTAGAAAGTACATATGATAACGGTCTGGAATCCACAAACCTTTGGTCATATAGTGTATATGTAACAGTTTTGTGATATTGTTTTTCCTAGAATAGTTTAGATATATTTACATTGAAGTTCATGAAGTTCATGTTTTTTCCCTCCTAATTGTGATGAGTGCCTGTAAATAATGGGTCAGCCTTTCAACTTAGAAACTAAATAGGTTTAGCACTCAGCCCAAAGAGTACCAGAATTAGGCTCTCTACATTATGTGACTGAAGCAACATCATTCCATTAATAGTAGGACTAACTATTTATTTCTGTTAATGAGCTCTATTAAATGAATGTGTCCTGCATGGTGGGCAGCTAATGACCTTACAATATGATGCTAATAAATCAGACTAGCAAGAAACTATGGAAGTTTAGAATCGAGGGTAGTTAAACTGCACCACATGTCAGAAAGATCCACACTGAGAATAAAGAGGGAGAGAACCCAGGCTGATGAATGTCCACAGGACGTAGATGAAGGTTTGCTGCTGTGTTGGCTGTGGGCAAAAAAACTTGTACTTTCAGACAAGTGGGTCATCAATCTAAAAACTTTCCTTTGGTACTTGCTACAAAGCTGAAAAAAGCATTTGAAGAATTCCATTTTTGACCAGTCTTGGTTGAATTGACAAGGAATGATAGGTGATAGCACCTTCTTGGCAATTCATCTGTTTTGGATGCATTCATTTATGATTAAATTGCTTCACAGCTGCTTGACGTATAAGACATTTAAGATGCTAAG
Organism: Ameiurus melas; assembly: GCA_012411365.1. Taxonomy (NCBI): domain Eukaryota; kingdom Metazoa; phylum Chordata; class Actinopteri; order Siluriformes; family Ictaluridae; genus Ameiurus; species Ameiurus melas. The sequence continues at coordinate 19,975,828 of CM022755.1, read as the reverse complement.
TCACTGCCATAGGTATAAAGCATCACCATACTTGATATGCATATACTGTAGCATATTCATGTTCAATTCTACTTCCTTATACCTTGTACATTTCAAACATAAAAGAACAGCTGAATTTTTCACGACTGGCACATTAATGAACAGTAAAGTGTAATTATCACTGAACAGACTAACTGTATGTATACCTTGATTCAGGGTTTAATGTACGGTCAGTATCTATATCTGTTTAGTGTTTCAAATATTATATTTTGATTTAAACCCAAACTGTGTGTGTGTGTTTGTGTGTGTGATGTATGCAGGACATATTTCCCCCCTGCTTTCAGCTCTCACAAGTTTTTTTTTGTACCAGTCTACAAAAATTTTCTATTGAATTTAGTTGCATATATTTCCCAAAATATAAACAACCTATAGCCTAACTTAATCCACACGACCAGGCAGTTACTACGGATGAATGAGCAAGCGCAGTAAATGCATCAATCACATTTATGATGTGCTTTTTCTTTGTCCAACATACTTGATATTTGATGCCCACTTTAAAAAATAAAAACATCCCGGTCCCAATGCACACCTCTAGTCTCAACCCAGATACTGTGTCATCTTTACTGGGAAAAAAATAATAATAGTATTTGTAATATGTTATCTGTTCATTTCAAATAATCAATTCACATTCATAATTTACATCCCCGACTTGGATAAATCATCACAATTAATCCATTTGAAAATTATTTTCTCCTTGACCGGAAGGTTGCTAAAGATATATTCTGAAGTAGACACTATAACTGTGTGTTTTATATCTATATAGTATATACTAAAGTGAGTGAACTGACTGTTGGCATGCACTCTTGTTCAAGATTATTGTCATTTGTAATGCAGCACATTAACATAGTGATGTACCACATGGAGAGGAGAGACTCACTCATTCTGTTTCCTCACCATTGCAGTAGCAAGCCATTCAGGCCTTTTGAGAGGCAGGTGAGAGGATCATTTCATTGGTGAATGGGAAGAAAGCGAGCCAGGTTCCATAGGCTAAGGCAGATGGGGAAGTCATTACATAGTCCTGTTTAATTTGTAACATAGGGTTTGGTTTGTTACAGTATAGCCACACCAAATTTACGTGCAGTTTATATAAATCGCAATGTCAAACATCTTTGGTGATCAGGTAGGTTGCAATGAAAACTGGAAATGCATAGATTTTAAAAGCAAAGTGTATGTTAATTTGGTTATTAATTTGTATTTATTTGCTTGTACTTGTTCAACTACAGTATAACCATATCTATAGACAACTGGGCTGTTCATACTGTAATCTGAGCACATAGACCTCTCTCACTCTGACTTAATGAAGACGACGATCTGTGGTGTTTCTCAGGCTAAATTTAGCTGTTCTAACATTACTGGGTTAGATGTGGTAGACTTGTGTGTCTCCGTTGCAGGGTATTGTAATCAACAGCAAATATTTCTGGTGAGATTTAAATAGAAGGTGACATTCACAGTGGAATGCTATAAACATGGACCTCGGTTCACTTGGTTTCTGCCTACAGCATGATTATAGGGTTCCAGATTTTTAAGATGCTTGTTTATCTGGTATATCAGCATAAGTATAATTTTTACCATTTTGTCGTCTTGGTGAACTATGTCAGCATCTCTGACAACCAGAATATACACAGCAATTGTTGTTTGTTCTCTAAGAAAAAAATGTGCTGTTGGTACAAACACAATAAATTGATCCTCTGACGACATTTAAATCCATTGAAATCTCCATGCCAGATTTGATTACAGAACAGCTGTGAAAATAAACTATGACTTCTTGGCGCACGCCTTTTATATAGCAGCTTGTGGTGTTTCTGTCTTTAGAAACTAGCACCATATACCTGCTGATCCTCTGTTAGCTGTCTTTGGACGGTGTTTTGCTGGCTTGGTGAAAAGCAATCCAGCATGGACTTTTCCCCAAAGCATGAACAACAGAACAAAATTTCTGGAAAGACTTTAGCATATAAAATGTTCACCCTGAATAAAAGAACCTGCATTCCTCATATATTTGGAAGCTAAAAATGAATGACAAGTGTCATTTGGTTGGTCACAGTGCTTTGATATTGCCAATGTGCTTGATGCCAGTTGTCACCCCAATGGGGTAAAGCTGATACTGATACCCTACAGCAGCATTTTCTCGATCTAAGACTTGGTGACCCCCAGATGGTTCACATTTTTGTTCTATCTTCTCTTTAACTCTCATTGATGTCACAGAAACACTTGGAGAGTTTAATTAAGAATACTGAATACAATGTGGACTGTATGGGCTCCCTAAAACGTAGAATATATGAAAACGTGGCTGTAGAGTATCTCTTAAAAAAAGCTAGAAGAATTAAAATTTATTTGTCACATATACACACAGTAGATTGATGTTCTTTCTTCACATATTCCAGCTTGTTGTAGCTTGGAAGCTAGGGTCAGAGCACAGGGTCAGCCAGGGCAGTAAAAGCTTTGAGTTAAGGGCCTTGCTCAAGGGCCCAACAGTGGCAGCTTGAACATTCTTATCAGTAACCCAGAACCTTAACCACTGAACTACCACTGATTAAGAGCTTATATCACAACAATCCAAGATTGCAAACACCAAGTTACTGGATATTTTTGTACTCAGTCTTGAGTTTAGCTCATCTAAACATAAAACTTTTCGTTTCTTTATATATGCAACCTCTGAGTCATATTATTCGTAAACATGGTATTAGCTTCCACTGTTATGCTGATGACACACAGTTGTATGTTTCAGCAAAGCCATATAAGAGACACCAGCTTAATAAATCTGAGGAATGTGTAAAGGACATTAGACACTGGATCCTTATTAACTTCCTTATACTTAATTCTGACAAGACAGAAAGACTTGTACTAGGACCACGTGTAGCTAGAAGTAAGCTTTCTCATTCCATAGTAAGTATGGATGGAATTTCTGTTTCATCATGTGCAGCAATAAAAGACCTTGGTGTTATTATTGACTCCAGTCTTTCATTTGATGCTCATGTAGATAATATTACTAGGATAGCCTTCTTTCATCTCAGAAATATTGCTAAGATAAGAAATCTAATGTCACTACACAATATAGAAAAATTAGTTCATGCAGGCTGGATTTCTGTAATGCCTTACTGCCAAGATGTTCCAGTAGGTGCATAAACAAGCTCCAGTTAGTCCAGTATATAGCTGTAAGAGTCCTTACTAGAACCAGCAGATATGACCATATCACCCCTATCTTGTCCACACTGCATTGGCTCCAGTAAAATTTTGCACTGATTATAAAATACTACTAGTGACCTATAAAGCACTGAATGGTCTCACGCCACAGTACCTGAGCGCATTTTTGGCCTTTTATGATATGACTCTCCTACTTTCATCAAAGGTGCAGGTTAAATGTTGAAACCTCAAATAGTGAAGGCTACAGCGGGGGGAAGAGTTTTCTCTTACAAAGCGCCACAGTTATGGAACAGCCTTTCAATTAGTGTTCGAGACTCAGACACAGTCTCAGTGTTTAAGTCCAGGCTGAAAACACATTTGTTTAGTCAAGCTTTTTGTGAATAGTTTTTTCTTAGGTAAAGGAACAGATCCAGAGGGCTCATAGGCATAGAGTGTCATGGTGAACTGGGATGTTTGGATGCTGTAGCCCCCCCCTGACCCACCCCCCCACCGACAACACCCCCGAACCCACCTCCCACCCCACCCCCCACCCTTACGTGTTCAGCCAGGTTAGTTAATGGTGGAAAAGTTGGCCGCCTTATGTACCACTGCACCTCCATGTCTGTGTTACATTTTGGCTCTACATTTTAGTTTTGCTGTCATAGCTGGTCTTGCTGAAGTCCCTGCTTGCACTCACACAAAGCACATTGTCCTTGACCAGTACAAAACAATAAGCATACCCAATAATATTTCCCCCTCCCTTCCTCTCTGGAGCTAACATGCTACTCCCAAGATACCAGTGATCCCAACTCCTTCTAATTTCCAGACCTGCCAGATCCATCCTGTTCCTCAGCCCTCAAAGACCCAACTTACCTGTGCTCTCGGTGGCATCCAAATTGCCTGCCAGCTGCTCCAGGAGACGTGCCCGTGCTGCATTTCTTTTGTGCTTTTTGCCTTCATAATGTTGCTTTGCCATCAGTGGATTGTTGAACCAGGCACCACACAGGCAGCAGTACTTGCCTGCTTCGCCATTGTTACCCATGGAGGGCCATGATGGTGACGGTGGTGGTGCTGGCTCTGTGGCCTGAGGGGTATTTGCAGTTGAATCTGTAGAGGGAAGGTTACAACAAACTTTATGCTCAATCTTTGGTGCATTGTTTATAAAGACATATACACATACTCATTGGAGTGTTCTTATAGTATCTGCACCAGGTGTAAAATACTGAATTGAGATGTAGGTTAGCAGACCACCTGCACCTCTCCAGAGACGTATTTCTTTGCATGTTTTAGAATTTTCATCCATTTTTAAAAAGGGAGGAGTACAGAAACTGTAGTCTTACAGGTGGCCTACTCTCCATGTCACTACAGACCTGTTACCATGGTAACCAGCCCCAAAAGAGCCTACAGGCCTTGACACCATTGCAGGCTCATCTGTCTTTCAAGGCGGGACAGAACCTGCATCTGCTGGAGCATAAAATTAAAGCCTAATTTCTAATTTACACAAAACCTTAGTGGAACAGGAAAAGCACAAAAACAAAGTGGAAAAAAACAAAACAGAATGGAGACGGCAATGGAAGTGCAGCCTAGCGTAGGTTGCCAGGCACGCAGCAGTGGTTGCTAGGATATCAATGTGGACAGAAAGCAAGCTCCAGCATTTACAGCATAATGTATTAAATATAGCACTGTGTGTGCACTCCAGTTAAAATACATCAGTGACAACTCACCCAAGACATACATTACACCAGTGCTACAATAACCTGGCAGCTTCATGCTTAAAACAAGTTTCCTCAGATCAAATATAACTGGGGAAAAGACCTTAGATTACTTTAAATATGCTGCCACACTGCATGTGGGTGTGTGTATGTATGATAATATTTTCAGAATGGAAAAGACTGGCCAAAAAGAAACTAAACACAAGGTTTAAATAATCCTTAAACCTCGCATTAATAGCATCGCATTAATGTGTGCATCATAATTAGAGATTCATTGTTTAATTTTTGTGTCAAATGTTTTGGTTGTCAAGGTTGTGCTTAGTGAATTTACTTCATTAGTCAGTCATACTGAACCAACACAAAGCCAAGAACACATAGTTACAGCTAGTATGCTTCTCTCTCCTCCTCTCACCACCCACAATGCTGTTATAAGTGAGATGATTCAAACCAATGTGAATAGATCAAATTGACATTTCATCAAGCTTTCTTTCACAATAAGAGACTTCATTACCTGTGCGTAGTGTTAGCTAGATGTCTTCTGTTATTAAAATTGAAGAAAGGTTGAACTTTGAATTGGATCCAATTGTGAGAAGGATAAAAGAAAAATGGGAGAGAAGACTTACTCCTTCACACTGACCTTTCAGGTCTGCTTGAAAAATAAGAAAGATGAAAGTTGCACTCTATATTTCTCTCTCTTTTTGCCATCTCTACCTCTCTTGCTGAATGTACAATGCATGAGTAAGAGCTTTTTACTGGGGTAGCCTGGCAGTGCACAGTGGTATATCACAGGAGATGAGTTTGAAGTACAGATAGATGGCAGGAAGATGATAAGAGACTGGCCAGGTAGGTTATTCTCAAAGGCACCTTCATCACACAGCTTCAACTGTCACTGCCAATGCACATCTATCACATCTGTCCCAAGCTCAAAGTGTGCATTTTCATGAAACATACTTTTGAATATAATCTTTCCTGAATTCACTTGCACTCAGTGTTTCAATAATGCCTTAAGAGGTGTCAAAAAATATTATCACTCTGTTCTAAAACTAAAGGCCACATCCTTATTATAAACTCACATAGATATAGACACTGAGTCTGCATTACACTTAAAATATAATTTCACATCCTAACACAACTCTTGCAAAAATGTAAAGTGGAGAGAAGGAAAGTAACAGATGAACATGTTGATGAAGCATGTTCTGCTTGTCTAGACATGAGATATCTTGCTTGCGGAAATTGCAGCCTGATGAATGGAAATTGAGCTTAATAACATTGACAGGCTAAATATAATCCATCTCTACTATAAGTGTTAGGCTTCTCTGTACTGTCTTTGAAATATGGCCACTGAGTGAACTACATGAAAACAAATGTGCCACTCTGTGATTAAATGGAAACAAACCTACCCACGTTGCCTGCCAAGTTTCAGCACAACAACTCACAGCTTTCCCCGGCACTGGCTCATTTCCAGTCACAAGGTCTGAGGTGACTGAAGCATACTTCTGAAATCGATTTTGTCTCACTTTCACAGGTTCATTTTTGTTAAATAATAGCCTTAATAATACCAACATTAAGTGTTGTCAGTTCAAGATTTGGTTTCAAAACAAGCACAAAACAAGGTCTTGCTAAAGTGCACATAACAGTCACACTGAGTGAATAAACCCATATGTACCACAATGACTTACACCAGGCACTTACTCACTAATGTACAGCTTAATTGCCATAAGTATAACATGTCAGTTCACAAAGTAGGCCATTAAACATAATTATAGTTGGACTGTGTTGTGACTGAGACGTTGACATGCTTTTAATACTTATCATTAATCACTGCTTGTAGATGTGTTGTACATTTTCCTGTCAGTCAGTATGGTACAAGTGCTTAAATAGCATTCTCACCTCTTCTCTGTTCCATACATCACATACAAGCAAAATTTTCAAAATGACCCTTCAGTTTGACCCTGGCCTTCACAAACATACTGTCACTTCCAATATTTACACCATAACTGTGCTAATGTCACATTCAGCTACACCGCCATACACATTCCATGTCAGCACCAACTCCAGTACACATAAAACATAAACCTCACAAACCTTTCTACTGATCACACCTCTTTCATTTACATTCAGTATCCATGTGAATGTAGATACTCTATTATACTTTTAGCATATAGGTTACTTTAATAGGACCACTCATGCACCTACACATTCATGAAATTATCCAATCAGCCAATCAAATGACAGCATTGAAAAGCATGAAATCATGCAGGTTCAGGTCAAGTGAGCAAAGGTTCCGCGAAACTGGGCAGTTAATGACTGGAAGAAGACCAGGTGACAGCATAAACTGTGACTGTGCTTATTGTAGCCTCAGATTCCTGTTTCTGCCTGACAGGAGTGGATGTGTTGTGCATTTTGATATGCTTTTCTGTTCACCACAGTTTTAAAGAGTGTTTTTTGAACTCCTGTAGCCTTCCTGTCAGCTCAAACCTCTGACTTCTCTCATCAAAACACCAGCAGAACTGCTATTCACTGGATTTGTTTAGGTTTTTCTCAATTTTTCTATGTGAACTCTAGAGACTGTTGTGCATGATAATCCCAGGTGGTCAGCAGTTTCTGAAACACTCAAAGCAGCCTGTCTGGCACCAACAGCCATGCCTCAGGCAAAGAGATCACAATTTTTTCCTCAATCAGATGTGTGATGTGAACATTAACTAAGGTTCTTTACTTGTATCTACATGATTTTATGCATTGCGCTGCTGCCACATCATAGGCTGATTGGATAATTTCATGAATGGGTATGTGTTTTATGTCATTTAACACATCTACATATAAACACATGACATAAAAACTGAAATTCTAAACTTTCTTCTTATATTCATCTTTCCATCTCAAACCCAGATGTCTTAAGTCTACAGCAAACAAAAACAAAAAATTGTCCTTGCCATTCCAATAGATTCAGAGGGGACTGTATCAAGTAATAATGCACACCAGCATAAGTCACTTTTCACAGCTGTTTTCTGACATTCTTGCTTCAAGCATCCGGTAATCACAAATGCTCATTTACTTTTAATCATTTTGTTTTGAACGCTTTACATTTTAAAATGGCACAACCATAAATGTTTAGGAACTTACATATGCAGTAACTTTGTTATTGTTTTTCTCATGGAAACGTTCTATATACCCACCATAAATAATAAACTGAAAATTCACATTATAGTTATTGCTGTTATAAGTGTTAAATCTATATGTATCTACTTAAACAGTTTGAGACATTCAGTTAATATACAGTAGATAGTGGCATTTTATAATAAAAAAGGCACAATATTTTCTATACCATAAAATTGTAGATAATTGTAGAGAAACTCCTTGGGAAGCTGTGCTTTGGCAAAATATATGCATGTGAATACATGTGAAAAGGTGTTGTACCATTGTGAGAGAGAATCAAAAGAACGTGATAATTTGTGAAATAACAGTCCAGATTTTACTTAAATGATTGCCATATATGATAATATCTATTGGCGCAACACTAATAGCGTTAGTTCATTACGTGCTGCTGTGCTCACATTTGAATTGAAAGCTGAATGGAGTGGGACATTACCACCGGCATAAAGACTAATGGCTCTGTCAGAAAGTGTCAGCCCTGTGCATGCTCACACTCACACTGACTGTGACCTGGGATGCCACCTCACACAGCAGCCTCATGAGAATTCAACCTAGCTCAGAACAGGTGCAAAAAGCACAATATACTGTACACTGATCCTGACATACTGTATAGAGGACGTACTGCATAAATTGTCACAGTAATCATAAATAAAGCTGCAGATTTAGTGACTCGTCTGAGGGATAAAATTAAATTATTGTGTTAGCAGAAGTTAGTAGTGTTGATGTGTTCATGTCCCAGTGGACATGAGTCATAAGTCTTCATTGTCTCCATGCAGTCTGGAGCCTGAGTGCTAGAAGGGGCTCAGTTCAGTCTGAGTTAATTGTGAGTTAAGCATCAGGCCAGGAGGTATTAAGTAAAGCCTGTTTGTCTCAGCATGATTTCAGCTGGAGCTGCATGCCACACAGGATTTACTGTACCTTTACACTACACCAGTCCCCTGCCCCAGTTTTCACTGGCCGACTCTGATTCATTACTTCGAGAAAAAGCACACCACTGGGCACCTAATTCCAGTCTGCTGAGTATTTTACAGTGAATCGTCGCTCCTGCATGCTATCTGCCCAGCTCCAGGGCTCTGCTGACCACAGCTAATGTAACCTCTACTGACAAGCTGTACAGCGCATGCTATAAGAATCCATTTGAATAGTGTCTTTACAGTAATCAAAAGCACAGCGAGAAGCACACAGCATATTCAGATGTTAATTATGAGGAATAAACATTGCTCATATTAATCTGACCTGTGGGGGTAGGTAAGCTGGGCTGCTCTCCGAGAACAAGGCGTACTCTCTTAGCATGCGTTTTACCCTGGTAGTGTGACTGAGCCACGATGGCAGATGTGAAGAACATATTGCAGAGCGTGCAGCATTTGTTCCTGTCCACTTCATTCTCTGCACTGTCCTGTAGGAGAGACAACAGCAGGTTTGACTGATAAGGAAGCACAAGAAAAAAGGTTGCTTAAATACATCGATGATGTAAAACTTTCTTTGAAAAGACAGAAAAATGGGCTCGTTAAGATAAGTGTGTGGTGGCCATGAACAACCCATTGACTATAGCTGAATTGTGGCCAAAAAAAAAAATCTTTTTGTTTTCTGACTAGAACCCACTTCACGGACACCTAAATATATTTCACCAAACTAAAGCTGTCTAAAACCTTGCTAGTTAAGTGTAATCCGGCACAGTGAACATCAGGAGGGAAGTCACGCTATTTAACTGACATGTAAAAGGTTTTTCCAGCCTGCCATACAAATATGTACAATTTACAAGGTGCACACAATGCAATACACAATACAGGGAGAATAAACAGATCCCACTGACAGTACTGGAATGGCAAGCCAGTTTGGATTTGAGATCAAAAGATAAACATGAGATGATAGATCGGAATTTCAGCTTTAATTTCCTGATCTTTACATCTAGATTTGTTAAACAGTTTATAACATGGGACTTTTTGTTTGAACCTACCCATTTTTCAAGTGATCAAAAATATTGAAATGTGATTGACAGGTGTTTCTTGTTGCTCTGTTAGATTGAATGTTTAAATAATTAATAACTCTTAATATCTCCTCTTGGTATGAGCCCTGGGTTCACTTGTGAAGACTTCATTTGTTGTTAATAAGGATAAACAAAAATGAAGACGAGAAAGCTGTCTGTGGGAGAAAAGCCATTTTGAAGCTGAGAATAGAGGGGAAAATCAATCAGAGGCATTTCACATTGGGCATAGGCACAAAATTTTGGAATGTCCTAAAAAAAAGACATCAAGAAAGAAACTGCTGGTGTACTGAGCATCACAGTGACCCATTAACACGGAATGGGTTGGCCAAGGAAAATAACAACTTTATGAGAGAAAATCCAAAAACAACAGTTGGCAACATCACCAACAACCACCTTGGGCAGGGGTGAATGTATCACAATCCACTGTTCAAAGAAGACTTCGAGAGCAGAAATATAGAGGCCATACTACAATATTCAAACCAGTCATGAGCACAAAGAATCAGAAATCCAGATTGGAATTCGCAAATACAGAGATGAGCCACAAAAGTTTCAGAACCAAGATTAACCTCTACCAAAGCGATGGAAAGGCCAATGTGTGGCAAAAGAAAGGATTTGCTCATGATTCAAAATATACAAGCTCATCCATCAAGCATGACAGAAGTAGTGTCATAGGTTGGGCTTGCATGGCTGGAATACTCACACTAATCTTGATTGATGGCAGCAGCAGAATGAACCCAGAAGTCTACAGAAACATTCTGTCTGACAGCTTATTGAGAAATGCATTCAATCTAATTACGTTGGTGGAACTTTATCATGTAGCAAGACAATAACCTAAAACACAACTTAACAAAAGACTTCATCAGAGGAAAAAAGTTGAAGGTTTTAGAATGGCCAAGTCAATCACCAGACTTTAAACCAGTTAAGCATGCATTTCACATCCTGAAGAGGAGACCAAAGGGAGAAACCCCACAAAATATAAAAAAAAACAACTGAAAGAAGCTGCAATAAAAGCCTGGAAAAGCAACACAAAAGAAGAATGCAACAGTTTGATGATGTCAGTAGGTTGCCGGCTTAATACAGTTATTGCAAGCAAGGGATATGCAATCAAATAAGTGCTATTTAATTTCATTACTGTTACAATTATCTATTCCTATACTTTTGGAGGGGACTGTAATTAATGATTAAACAAAACAACATAATGAATGATTTATAAGAAATGTATTATTTTAAAACAAAAATATCACAATTCATCTTAATCTTGATTACCAAAATTTTAGTATCTGTTTTTTTTTCCAATTTACATTTGCATATGCTAATGATTTATATAAACAATGCTTTGTAATGCTTTACATGCTTTATATACAACAATTAAAGGCATATTTAATTGTTGCATATAAACTATATAAAGCAGTATAAAGCTTTGTATATATAAATCATTTGCATAATCATTTGCAAAACATCTCCATACTTAAAACAACACCAACACCACCAACAACAAACAAAACACCAACAAATAGCATTTGGATAATTGTTGAATTTAAAATAAAAAAATATATATTTCAATGTGAAGACACCAAAGAAATTTCTTACAGAACAATTTGTTGGAATATGATTTTTGCTTATTTAAGTAAGTTTAAGTTAAAAAAACCAAACAAACAATCAATGTTCTTAAAAAGTTATGTTATCTTTATGGTATTAAATCTACCATAAATCAAACAATCAATTAAACGCTTGTGTGTTATAACGTGTGGAGGAAATAAATCCTTCTTCAAAGCTGCTAACAGTCATCACTTCTTCACCTTAAATGTTTTCTTTTCATCCTTACGTTTAAAAATCTAAATTGTTTATTAATGAAAAGTGATAACAATGATTTATGAATGCACAACCGAGCAGTAAAATGAAAATGAAATGAAAAATATTAAATATTCTTTTTTTTTTTTTTTTTTTTTGCATGCAGTTTCTTCCAGCACTACAGCCTTAAATCATTTATGAACTAAAGTTAAGACACATCTTCAGACCACTGTCCCAATAGACAATAGGTTCAAACAGTGTATAAATCAAACACACATAGCTGTGTAGAGGAAACCAAAGCCCTTTTCATTATACACTCTATTTTACACTCACTTCTATATTATATGTGGTCAATTTGATCAAATTTATTCATTTAAATTCAACTGTAGCCCATTTACTGCCATGCGCATTTTGTCAAGTATCCTCAACCCTGTCCGTCAAAGGGATGGAACCACTACAAGACCTCTACTGACCAGATATTACTTGGTTGGTGGATCATACATAGCACATTGGTTACACTGACATGGTAAAGGAGATGGCATGACTGTATCAGCTGCAGCAGGCAGGCGTAACACCTACTGCACACTGAAAAAAAGATTATGTGAATTTAATTAATTGAAATGTGTACATTTGTTCAACATGAATGAATTGTGTTGCATTAACCTAATTTGTTTTTGTATAGAAAACATGATTTGATGATGTATTTTTAAAAATCCTGGAATAAAGCTGAACACTCATCCAAGTTCATGATCGAAGACAGGACCATGGTATTGTAAAAATCACCCACTGCATTATTGTACCACAAATAAGCTAATAAAGTTAATTTAATACTACAGTCATTTCTTCCTGTCAGCACCAACATCCTCATAAGATTTTTTACCATAATTGAATATAATATATATACAAATTCCCTTGTTTCAACTAATTATAAACCATGAAGAATAATAAGTACTTGTGATTGTGGTCTAGTCTGATATCAGAAGTTAAATCCAGGTCCTTAACTAAGTCATTACTAGACATCCCCCTTTTTTTAGGGCAAAATTCAACATGATAAACATACCTAGTCTGGATGTCCTGTTGGTTTTGCATGGCTTTTGCTCTGACCTTACAGTGACCATACGACACTGGATTTAATCTAAAAAGAATCATAAATTTTCGCACAAACTGTGAAGTTCATGCCAGCTCGAGTGCACACTGTTATTAAAGCAAAAAGGAGACATAATAATATAAAACGGGGTGGCTGTGGAGCAGGTGGTAGATCAGGTTGGCGGTTCGATCCCTCGCCCACATACCTCCGCATGCCAAAGTGTCTTTGGGCAAGATTCTGAACTGTATGTAGCTATGAGTGTGTGTGTGAATGGGTGAATCAGAAACAGTGTAAAGCCCTTTGTAGCAATACTAAGGTTAAAAAGGTGCTACATTAGTGCAGACCATGTGTAATGAAAACTGTTGTATTATTTAGAAAATATTGCAAAATCGAAGCATTTTCACTAGTTGTCTCAGACTTTTGGACACCACTGTACAATTCAATTCAATTTTATTTGTACAGTGCATTTTACAATGGACATTGTTGGACATTGTTGAACATACCTTGGATAACCTTACTGATGTAATGTAGCTAACACAAACTGATCTACAAACTGCAGGGGTAGGAAAACATATTTAACTGACCATAGCAAAACAATAAAACAAAGTGCATTTTAATATAGTTTGTTGTTTTTCTTGGCTACTTATCTAACACAGATGCGCTACAAATTATAGAGCATGGTTCATTATTACTTGGGCGCAAATATTTTGCCAGACACTAGACTGTATCAGACACATACAGAGTGACCCATTCCAAGATGCTGCTCACAACTAACTACATTATAAGCTTGCCAATCATTCATCTAACAGAAATAAACTGGAAATCTTGGAATGTACTATTATGACTGAGGAATATTAGTGAGTTGGAAGATTCACTGAAAAACATGGATGATTTTACTCCGAGTTTGAAAGAACTGCAAGTACAATTTTTGTTTTGCTTAGAGCAATAATGAACCTGCTTAGTGGTGCTGAGACTGAATAGATTGGGAAGATGATTCACATTAAGGACACATTATTATATAGTATATGTGAAAATCACAATGCAGGAAACGAGTGTATCACTAAAGGCAAGTTTTGTGTTGGATAAGAACTTCATGAGTAGAGATTTGCTCAAGGTTAATATGTCCTAACACTATATTCCAAGTGTATTTTTGTTTTGTTGTGTCTTTTTTTTTTAACCCTGAAATAATGTAGATTATAATCCTGTTTTGTTTAAGATGCCAGAATATCTACAACCACCTCTCTTTAGCTCAGTTTCTGAATTTTTACTCTGTTTAAAATTTAAATCTAAAGGGTGTTAGAGGGGTTTAAGGCAGCCTCTCACTTATTTAAGTCTTCCTGTACACAACTGAGGTTTAATTTTCTACCTGTTGTCCTGTAAATGATTCTCCTCTGTTGCCCAATATTTATTGGTTTGGCAGCTTTTAGCTAGCTTCACGATGGCTGTTCATTGCCTTGTTGCCTGTATTTGAATTAATATTCCTTAATGCTCAGGTATGTCAGGTCATACTCCTACAATAAGATTTTCATTTATGCACCTATTAGTCATTTTGCATAGTCTGAATCAAAAGGTTTATGGTTACGTTTTCTATGGTGTATGATTTGGTTTTCTTGAAACACATAAGTAAATAGACAAGAAAAGAAAATAGAGAGAAAGAAAAAGTCAGGGTTGGTGAAGGCTTTCATCCATTGTTAAAAAATTATGGTGAAGGAAAATGCAAGTGAAGTGGACATAGAAATTACAGAAATGACTGGGCACAGAAAATTTGATGATAGTGCTAAATATTAACTAAATAATTAAATACAAATAAAAAATAAATCTATTTAAAAACACGCCACCAACAACAACAGTGTTTTTACAGACTGTGTCCACCATTTCATTTTGTGTGTTTGCCAATCAATCTATCCTGAACATAGCACTCTGGCACTCATTTTCGATCACACACTCGAGTGTGATGACTGTGTTTTCAACTCACAGAGAGCGATATGGCAAAATATTGTATCACAACACCTTAGGACAGTTTCACACTACCCAATACATACTGTATTGCTATATTTAGGTCTAATAATTAATACCTAAATGTCAATATTATTATACTGAATAATATTTTCTACAAAAAGACAGACAACACAAATAAAGCTGAATTTTAACATGAGCTGCTTGTTACTAAGAGTAAGAGTAAAGTCAGTGAGCAGTGAAGACGTACTGAATTATAGTCGCAATATGTTAGGTGTCACGGTTCCCCCTTGAAGCAGCATGCTCTCGCGCGGTTGCGCATGCGTGTTGGTGACACTTTAAAATGTGCTTTTGTTTTAGTTTCTGTCATTGGCTGGGAGGGCACGTGTGTTTTGTTTATGTTCATCATGTCCCCGCCCCGTTTCTGTCATAGGTTGTATCCCCACGTGTGTCTGTATTACTTCCAGCTGGAAGCCATTTAATTCTCCTTTCTTCAACCTCCTTTCTTCATCCGCTCCGTCACGAGTTGTAACAGAATTAACAGCCGCCAACATGGAGGTAGCATGAGAACGGCGAGGACACCGAACCCAAATCCGCACACCCAAGATTCCCGCCTTGGATTCCATGAGCTTCGCACAGAGGACTTTTGAGCACATGCCTGCACGGTATGATGGCCTGGGTTACCCGCGATGGAATATCAGCAATATTTTGCCAGCCTGTGCGACCCGAAACCAACAGTAGGACAATTTAGCCTGTTCATCATGTCTCGCTTTTTGGGTTTCGCTTGTACGTGGGCACAATAGATAGTGGCTGAGAGACCTGGGGTGCTGGAGGATATTCGGCTGTTTTTTGAGCAGTTTTTTGAGGAATTCGGAGAACCAGGGCAAAAGTATGACCTGGATAAAGTTCTGCGGGAAGGTAATGGGAGGACCCATGCAGAGCCTCTTCTCCACATGTACTATGAACGGGCGAAACAGAGAGGGGAGAAGGGCAGAGAAAGCTACAGTCAAAGTTCCAGTCACAGCCACGCCACGTCTCCGGTCCACACCACGTCTCCGGTCCAAATCACATCTCCCGTTCCAGCCACAGCCACGCCTCTCGCTCCAGTCCAGGCCACAGTCACGCCTCCAGTCCTGGTCACAGTCACGCCCCCAATCCAAGCCACGCCTCAAGTTCAAGCCGAGGCTGAGTCACAGGTCCGAACCAAAGCTCAAGTTCAGCCTCAAGCTCCGGCCAAAGCTCAAGTTCAGCCTCAAGTTCCTACCATGTTTCAGGTTCCGGCCATTCCTCAAGCTCCAGGCACAATCACTCGGAGTAGCTCCATCAAAAGTACTGAAGAGGGCTCATCTGTGGAGTCACAACTACAAGCAACACAGGTTTTGCTGCAAGAGGAGACATTAATAATTACAGGTTCTGAGCATATGGCTTTGTCGACTAGAGGACGAACGAAATCAACTAAGGCAGCTTCTGGAGGAGGAGAAGGATAGAAGGAAAAGTGCAGGAGACGCAGCTTCACCACGTCCAGACACAGTCTCAAGCCCACGACGCCCAAGTCCAGACTCAGTCTCAAGCTCACAGAGTCCAAGTCCAGATTCAGTCTCAAGCTCACGAAGCCCAATGTCCAGACTCAGTCACAAGCTCACGACATCCCAGTCACAGCCAAGCCTCACGTCCCCTTGGCAATCGAAGTAAAAAGGACGTCAAGTCTAGCAAGCAGCAGCCAGAAGTGGAGCGTTTACGCAGAGCATTGGCTGGAAAGGAGTGACGTCGACATGAGGGGGAATCTGGAATCGAGGCTGATACTGGCTCCCACCCTCCCTCCCAGTTTATGATGCTTGCTCAGCCTGCACGTCCTGCTGGGGACGGCGCTCAACCTCCCTGTTCTGCTGAGGATGCCGCTCAGCCTCCCTGTTCTGCTGGGGACGCCGCTCAGCCTCCCTGTTCTGCTGAGGACGCCGCTCAGCCTCCCTGCTCTGCTGAGGCCGCCGCTCGGCCTTCCTGCTCGGCTGAGGTCGTCGCTTCGCCTTCCTGTTCGGCTGAGGTCGTCACTCTGCCATACTGCTTTGCTGGGGACATCGCTCCTTATGTCGCTCCCCCTTCTTGCTCCACGGAGGACATCGCTCCACTGCTGGGCTCAGCGGAGGGCATCGTTCCTCCCTTGAGCCTCACGGAGAACTTCACTCCTTCCCCTGGCCTCGCAGAGAACTTCGCTCCCACCTGGAGCCTCGCAGAGAACCTCGCTCCCCCCTGGAGACTCGCGGAGAACCTCGCTCCCCCCTGGAGCATCGCGGAGAACCTCGCTCCCCCCTGGAGCCTCGCAGAGAACCTCGCTTCCCCCTTGAGCCTCGCGGTGAACTTTGCTCCGCGTCCCTACTTCGCCAGAAACACCATGCAGTTTACTGGCTCTGCTTGGGACATTCAGCCCAGGGGCCCGGGGCCGCCAATGATAAGGGATGTTTCATGGCACTCCGGGAGAAGTGCCTTTGGGGGGGACTCTGTCACGGTTCCCCCTTGAAGCAGCATGCTCTCACGTGGTTGCGCATGCGTGTTGGTAACACTTTAACATGTGCTTTTGTTTTTGTTTCTGTCATTGGCTGGGAGGGCACGTGTGTTTTTTTTATGTACGTCATGTCCCCGCCCCATTTCTGTCATAGGTTGTATCCCCACATGTGTCTGTATTACTTCCAGCTGGAAGCCATTTAAGTTAATTCATGCCGGCTTATATACTACGCGCCGTGCTACACGCGGTTAATTAAACATAGGATCACGTTCCATGTTAGTTACAGTTCACGCTGGGTTATCCGCTCCCAGATCATTTTCATAGCTCACGTTCATGTTTATGCTTATGTTTGTTTCTCGACCCTGTTTTCTGTGCCACGTTACTAAGATCTGCCTTGCCCCAAGTTTATGTCTGTTTGCCGTTCGCCTGACCTTCGCCTGTTTTCTGACTACGCCTTTGGATTACGTTTTGGATTTGTCTGCCTGCCTCTGTATTAAATAAACTCACTCGTTCTTATGCGTGCTTACCTCCTTCCTTCATCCGCTCCGTCACGAGTTGTGACACCAGGAAAGGACATAATGTAATGTCATTTATCTCTATATCCATATGTCATCATGACAGCCCTATTCACCTGCTAAAAGAAAAACAGTCTAAAATACTGTGCTCCCATAAAATTAGTATTTTGTTTTCACTTAAAGTTAGTATGTCATGTATAACTACAAATACAAAGATTGTCATACAAATCATACTGTATATATTTGTAGCAGCCTCGACAAACTCTTCACTTAGTTAAATGGTGACATTTTCTATTCTTAAAATTTCTAGTTCAACTTCAACTTATGGAATCTACTTATGTAAACTCCAAATTTTAAATTATCATAAGTTCACAATGGGAAATGAGTCTTCCCTTTGATCCACATCAATCTCTATCTCGTCACACACAAGCCTCTTCATCATCTCTTCACTCAACAATCACTGTTCACTCTTAAATCAAGGGGGACATAACAGCGTTCTGTTCTCTTGGCTACATTCTGTCAGTGTCTTTTTATTAAATCATTTAAACATTTTGAAACCGTCCGCTGTCATCTGCACTGAGTGTATAAATGCTCTTCTCTGTTTTGATGGTGTGACATTTCGAGAGTCTATATCTCATTACAAACTCGTTATTCATTAGGCATATTATGTCATTTTTTAAATGACTCTGAAATAATACTTTGGCAAGCACCATGCCAATTCCACTCTCCGCCTAAACTTGATGGCCTTATTTTTGTTTTTTATCTCTGAACACATGACCTGATTCTGGGGAGCTGGATAGTAGGTTAGTATCCTGTTTGCTGTTCATAGGGGAGATGCTCACACAAGAGAAGGGCTACACGAAAAGCCTTTAACGCCTACGATCTCCCTGAAGACACAGCAAGTGTCTGGCCTGCTTGGACTCAGTGATCAGCTCAAGAATAATGGACCGTCTGTGTTCCCCTCTGTTACAACTCAATCTGTGTTTAGTACTGCAATGTGTGTGTGTGTGAGATGGACAGAATGGTGTTTGTGTCATATATGTGATGATCTGCTTCGGTTTGAATTGTGGGTCCACTCCAAACAGCAAGGGAAGAAAGAAAACAATATGAATTCATCAGAAATCTCATTTTATATGCTCACATTGGGAGCAGAGTGTTTACTATTTCTAATTTATTTCAATAGACCACGAGTCTTGATTCCAGTGGCTTTTAGTCTGCCTGCAGGTCCTGGGTCAATGGATTAATCACTGTAATCAGGAAATCAGAAAAAACATTATTCTACTACAATTTGAAGTAAAATACAACAGCTTTGGGCAGCTATGGGCAATTATTTTAATATTGGGGAATTCCTATGATGTATTATTGGGCTTGGTTGGCCCAAAGTCTTAGAAATCAACTCATGAGCAGTGTAGATGCTGGCAATCAAGAGGAAATGAAGCAAACATGTCCCAGCACTCTGTGCTTGTCAAACATTTTTGCATTTTTACATAAAGATGAATTCATGATCGGTTGAATTTAAAATATTTTCACAAGATCAAAACATCTGAATAAGTGACAACTCGTTATTGATGACGCTTGCTGAGAGTAGGAGGCTTTTGACTGTGTTTTTCTTTTGTCTCACTCGGTGCATTCTTGCTTCATCTACAAATGTTTCTCTTTCTCTACTCTCCCCCATCACACACATCTGGCTGTTCTCATTTACATGTGACCTATTTTGTGAACAATAAAAAAGGTTTGAAGGCTGTGACAGCGCCTGGCCATGCCCTGCTTTTAACAAAGAGCTTTTAATTAAGTGCCTGTTTATCTCTCTCCCCCATTTCCTACATTCCACTGCTCCAGTGTTTGGAGCGGTGTGAAAACATAGCTAAAAATACATGCTGCAAAAAAAGCTGCAGACTACGGTGCAAACTAATTCTCTCTGGTTGAGGATGTGCACAAAATATAGATGGGGAAAAATCAACAGAACAGAAGAAAAAAATTCCTTCCCTCCTCGCAGCTTGCTCATATGAGCACTTCAAGCAAAGACAGATCATTCAAACATGTAACAACAATAAGAAAAGTTCATATAAAAAACAACAAAAATCTCAAGGATTTTTAAGAACCTTTTTGGCCTACCTTCATTCTTTGAGTTTGTTCCTGTGTTTGAGTACTTTTGTGTGACTTGTTTGAGGACATTCTCTCTCACTCCAGCGCTGAAACTAGTAGTTCTTTCAGTTGCAAACAAACTGACGGCTTTATGGAGGTAAACAGATACAAACCAGTCCATAAAATGGATATTCATAGTGCGGTGCTCACTTTAACTGGTCATGGTAACATTTGTTCTATAGAGGCTGGTTGTGGGGGTAAAACATAGAGAGGACGCGAGTCAGTGCTGAGATCATTCTAAACTCGTATCTGATTCCATACAGCCTTAACCTGAAGTCATAACATTTAAGATTAGGAATAAAACTTGATACAGTCAGCAAAAGGGTGTTGTGATGTAGCCAGATGCAAAGCATTGTAACCACAGAGTTGTTCATCTTCTTATAACAGCACATCAGAAAGATTTTATTTTACTTATACCACAGATGTTTACCAACTGGAGGTATTGGAATGGTCAGTTTTTTTTTTAGGGGGTAAAAATTGTAGACATTTTGGCTTGAGATCAAAAGACAAATATGAGATCATAGTTCAGAATTTCAAGTTTCATTTCCTGATATTTACATCTAGATGTGTTAAACAACATGAACATGCCACCATCTGTTTGAACCCACCCATTTTTCAAGTGATGTGTGAACATGTGACTGACTGGGTTTTCTTGTTACCCAGGTGTGCCCTATTAGATTGATTGTTTAAACAATAGTTCTGAATGTCTAGTCTTGGTTTGTGCCCTGGTTTTCGCCTCTGAAGACTGCATTTGTTGATAAAAGAATAAACCATCATGAAGTTTAGAGAGCTACCTCTGAAAGAAAAGCATGTAATTTTGGAGCTGGGAAGAGAGGGAAAATTGATCAGAGCCATTGCACAAGTATTGGGCATAACCAATACTACAATTTAGAATGTCCTGTAAAAGAAACAAACCACTGGTGTACCAGCATCCAGACATCAAACAGGTCGGCCAAGGAAAACAACAGAAGTTGATTTCAGAAACATTGTGAGAACTGTGAAGAAAAACCTGAAAATAATAGTCAGTGAAATCACCAACAACCTCCACAGGGCAGGGGTGAAGGTATCACAATCCACTGTTCAAAGAAGACTTAGCAGAAGATAGCAGAAATATAGCGGCTATAGCACAATATGCAAACCAGTCATGAGCACTACAAATCAGAAAGCCAGATTGGAATTCACAAAGAAAAACAGAAATGAGCCACACATGTTCTGGAACCAAGATTAACCTCTACCATAGTGATGGAAAGGCCAAAGTGCAGAGATAGAAAAACATACATTTAATCATGTGCAGTGGAGTGTCATGACTTGGGCTTGCATGGCTGCTTCTGGAGCAGGCTCACAAATCTTTATTGATGATGTAACTCATGATGGTAGCAGCAGAATGAATTCAGAAGTCTATAGAAACATTCTGTCTGCCAACTTACAGAGAAATACATCAAATCTAATTGGAAGAAACTTCATCGTGCAGCAATACAATGACCCAAAACACAGTGCCAACACAAAAAATTGGGAAAAAGTGGAAGGTTTTAGGATTACTAGACCTTAACCTAATTGACTATGCATTTCACCTCCAGAAGAGGAGACTGAATGGAGATACCTCCCAAAGCAAACAACAACTGAAAGAAGCTGCGTTACCAGCCTGGATGTTAACCGGACGCCACCGGCTTGTTGTTATTTCAAGCAATGTATATGCAACAACATATTAAGTGTTATTTAGTTTAATTTACTTTAAGTCTATCTGTTCCTATACTTTCGCTCACATAAAATTTGGGTGGTCTAGGTCTAGATATAAAGACCAGGAAATAAAAGCTAAATTGTCTCATATTCATCTTTTGATATCAAACCCAAATGTCTTCAGTGCTTTTCCATTCCAGTACTTTTGGAGGAGACTGTACATTATTAAATAATTAATAGTATTACAATAGTATTACAATGGGCAGTTGGTAGAGTGGGTTGTCCACTAATCGTAGGGTTGGCGGTTCGATTCCCGACCCGGGACTCCACATGCCGAAGTGTCCTTGGGCAAGACACTGAACCCCAAGTTGCTCCCGATGGCAAGCTAGCGCCTTGCATCGCAGCTCTGCTACCATTGGTGTGAGAGTGTGTGTGTGAATGGGTGAATGAGACACAGTGTAAAGCGCTTTGGATAAAAGCTCTATATAAGTGCACCATTTAAAATTTACAATAAGTTATATTATTAATAATGTAAGTTCTACCCAATTATTGCAACATTTAATGTTCTGGAACATCCAGAAATCATATTTCTCTTATCACTTACATTATAACTGATACACACCAGCTTTTATCTTGTTTGCGTTTGCCACTATTATATTTTCAGCTTGTCGTGCTTCTGTCTGTCCATACATCCATATGTCTGAAATTCTTGTTAGTCGAATACCTCAAGAATGAGTTGTTGAATGTTTGTTAGATTTATAAGGACTTATCAATGCCACCAGCAGATGAACTAATTAGATTTTATACTTGACAGGGTCTATAGCTACCTTCCTATTAAAGTATATATTAAAAGTATTTCAGGCATACAAATTAGTAACAAGAAGGACTAGATTTGGTGGGTGAGCATCCCTGTTGACGCTGTTGGTATCGAGTTCTACTTGTTTCTCTCTCTCTCTCTCTCTCTCTCTCTCTCTCTCTCTCGCAAAATACGCTGCTTTGAAGGCTTTCCCTGATTTTCTAGAAAATGAGTCAACATCTTATGATCAGGGCTGAGAATTTTACAAAACTGTGGTATACATCCAAGTCACGTTAAACTAATGCATGCTTCCTCTGAGACACATAAAACCAGACATGATGTATTTAACTGCTGCTCATGTAACAACAGAATACAGCTGAATGCACTCGGAGTAGAGCAGCAACTGAACTATTATATTTATGTGAACAGAAAGAATGGCTAGTGTCACCCTAACTGACAGAAAGACAGAGAAACAAGGTGGTCATATCTACCCAGAATACAGGGTCAGTAATGCTCTCTTGGACCCCTGGGTTTGGAAGGCTGTAGCATTGTCATGACCTCAAACTTGTGATATCACAATAAAAAAAAAAGGTTCATATTTAAAAGAAGTCCCTGTGCATCATGTTACTGACACCGATTTCAAGTTCTGTTTTTTCTGCTACAGAGTTTTATTAGCTGTAGCAGTGGTGTTACTCCCTATGTCACTTCCAGGACAGAAAGTTGGGTAATAGGAAATCAGGCCGGCCTGAATGAGTACTCCATGGTCCCTAGCAGAATTATTCATAACAAGTGCTCTAATGAGCTCTTTATAAGCACATAGGCTCATGCTCAAACTGACTGCACCTGAGGACATTCCTCCACAGACTGCCTATCAGCTGAATTTTTCATAAGCCAGTAAATGAACCCTTTCAACATCAGCCTTGAGGACTTTAATTAGACCCAGAAACTTCCTGTGCAGTCAGAAAGTATAGTCAGTAACACATGGCAGAATTTTGTTGCTTTCTCTCTGCATTCCTGGAAATTTGATTTGTAAGAAATAAAACACAATTGGGCATGAAGTGGAAAATAATTAATCACAGTAAAACGTGCTGCAACCTGAAACAAACTTATTTTTAATTGATTATATTACCATATCATTGAATATTTACAATATATAATCAATATTATTATTGTTTATAACATGGGGGTATTATTCCCTTTATATCACAGCAGTTTGCCAATGACTACAATTTTTACATTCAAAAACAGTCATTCCCCAATTAGACTATAGACTCTCTCTGTTGCGAGGAAACCTCGGACGGCGTGGCATGGGGACAAAATGACGGTTCTGAGTGGAACCTGATCTGTGAAACTGCTGTATGGTCTTGGCCACCATGCTGCAGCTCAGGGTCAGGCTCTTGGAAATTTTCTTATAGCCTAGGCCATCTTTATGTAGAGCAACAACTCTTTATTTCCAGATTGCCATAAGGTGCCATGTTGAACTTCCAGTGAGCCGGATTAAGGAAGTGTGAGAACGATGACACAAATTTAACACACCTGCTCCCCATTCACACCCGAGACCTTGTGACACTAACAAGTCACATGACACCAGGGAGGGAAAATGGCTAATTGGGCCCAATTTGGACATTTTAATTTAGGGGTGTACTCACTTTTGTTGCCAGCGGATTAGATATTAATGGCTGTGTGTTGAGTTATTTTGACGGGACAGCAAATTTACACTCTTGTACAAGCTGTACACTCACTAATTTACATTGTAGCAAAGTGTTAATTCTTCAGTGTTGTCACATGAAAAGATATAATCAAATATTTACCAAAATGTAAGGGGTCTACTCACTTTTGTGAGATACTGTATGGTTACACAACCATGTTAATACAGTTAAAAATAGCTCTTCAGTGGCTTTTAAATGACACCAGGCTCACACTGCTGCAATCTACAGTGCCTGAGATCATGTAATATGGGCATTTTAGCCAACTTTGGAGCACTAGTTCTGGTTCAAATGTGAGCTCAGGTGTTGCTACAGAGCTCATTATGTGTCAATCAATCATTTATCCTGGGTCAGAGACTTTGTTTATTCAATCAGGTTTTGGGAAGAATTTATCAATTTATTTATATTAGAGCTGCAGCAACTAATTGATAATGAAATTCGTTGTCAATGAATCTCATTATCGATTAGTTGGTCTGCGCGCAGCATGGGGCAATTTTACTCATTAAGTTACTTCTTTACTGAAAACACGCTTCGGAGAGTAAATACTAAAGTTGTGTCCCAAATGAAATACTGTACAATTACACTATGCATTAAAGTCTAGTGTGTGGATTTTAGAAAGGTAATATCATCTCAAATGGAACACAAGCAGGGTTTTTTTTTACTAACCAGAAGTTTATGCCGCTTCCTACGTCACACACACGTAATGCGACGGTGCTAGCTTTAGCTTAATACCCAGAGTCACCGCACATGACTTTCTTTTCTCTCAATGACCATCAGACGGAGGCAAAATCCTCACGTGACTGAATAACAAAATGTGCGACCTCCAAGTCCTCTAAGGCAGTGGAACATTTTATATTAAAAACCGCTGAGAAGATTTATAAACTTTATAAAGCGGAGTTTGTGTAGCACGAGCACGACAGGGATGCTGTCGCAAGTTGCTTAAAAGGTTTAGTTTAATTTAAGTTTATTGACATCATATTTTGCATCAGTGTAACTTATGTTGTTTATTATAACGGAAGTGATGTATTAGTAACGAGGCCGCGTTGCTCCTCAGGCGCAGTGTAGACACGGCGATACAGAGTGTAGTACGAGCAAGCTCTGTAATGTCTAATTAAAACATTATGATCAAAAGTAAACACAAGTAAAATATATGTCTAAAGGCAATGAGTAATAGAAACCACAAGGTGCAGTGAAAGAGTTGTTATTATTAATTTAGGACTGTAGTTTAACTCAGTGCTTTTTGTGCATCTATGAAAAGTAATGCATATATACTATTTATATATATATATATATAGTGCCTTGCGAAAGTATTCGGCCCCCTTGAACTTTTCAACCTTTTGCCACATTTCAGGTCCGAATGATCCGAATACTTCAAACATAAAGATATAAATTTTTTTATTTTTTGTGAAGAATCACCAACAAGTGGGACACAATTGTGAAGTGGAATGAAATCTATTGGATTTTTGAAACTTTTTTAATTAATAAAAAAATGAAAAGTGGGGCGTGCAAAATTATTCGGCCCCCTTGCGTTAATACTTTGTAGAGCCACCTTTTGCTGCGATTACAGCTGCAAGTTGCTTGGGGTATGTCTCTATCAGTTTTGCACATCGAGAGACTGAAATTCTTGCCCATTCTTCCTTGCAAAACAGCTCGAGCTCAGTGAGGTTGGATGGAGAGCGTTTGTGAACAGCAGTTTTCAGCTCTTTCCGCAGATTCTCGATCGGATTCAGGTCTGGACTTTGACTTGGCCATTCTAACACCTGGATACGTTTATTTGTGAACCATTCCTTTGTAGATTTTGCTGTATGTTTGGGATCATTGTCTTGTTGGAAGATAAATCTCTGTCCCAGTTGCAGGTCTTTTGCAGACTCCAACAGGTTTTCATCCAGAATGGTCCGGTATTTGGCTGCATCCATCTTCCCCTCAATTTTAACCATCTTCCCTGTCCCTGCTGAAGAAAAGCAGGCCGAAACCATGATGCTGCCACCACCATGTTTGACAGTGGGGATGGTGTGTTGAGGGTGATGAGCTGTGTTGCTTTTACACCAAACATATCGTTTTGCATTGTGGGTTTTGGTTTCATCATTGTGTCCAATTTTGGTTTCATCTGACCAGAGCACCTTCTTCCACATGTTTGGTGTGTCTCCCGAGAATTTTTATGGATATCTTTGAGAAATGGCTTTCTTCTTGCTACTCTTCGATAAAGGCCAGATTTGTGCAGTGTACGACTGATTGTTGTCCTATGGACAGACTCTCCCACCTCAGCTGTAGTCCACTCAAGTACTCGGCCCCCTTGAACTTTTCAACCTTTTGCCACATTTCAGGCTTCAAACATGAAGATATAAAATTTTAATTTTTTGTGAAGAATCACCAACAAGTGGGACACAATTGTGAAGTGGAACGAAATCTATTGGATATTTTAAACTTTTTTAGCAAATAAAAAAGTGAAAAGTGGTGCGTGCAAAATTATTCGGCTCCTTTACTTTCAGTGCAGCAAACTCACTCCAGAAGTTCAGCAAGGATCTCTGAATGATCCAATGTTGTCTTAAATGACTGATGGTGATAAATAGAATCCACCTGTGTGTAATCAAGTCTCTGTATAAATGCACCTGCTCTGTGATAGTCTCAGGGTTCTGTTGAAAGCGCAGAGAGCATCATGAAGACCAAGGAACACACCAGGCAGGTCCGTAATACTGTTGTGGAGAAGTTTAAAGCCGGATTTGGATACAAAAAGATTTCCCAAGCTTTAAACATCCCAAGGAGCACTGTGCAAGCGATCATTTTGAAATGGAAGGAGTATCAGACCACTGCAAATCTACCAAGACCTGGCCGTCCCTCTAAACTTTCACCTGCGTGAAGTTGGCCCCCCCACCAATGCAAAACGTCAGCAAAATAGTCTCAATCGTTTGTGCTTCGTTTGTGCTGGTTTGTGCCGTTAAAATTTCCGTTTGTGCTGCTTCGGTTCCGGAGATATTAAAGGAATATTTATAGGTCATTCTGGGGTCACCCAGCCCCCCCACATGCTCCGAATTAACCCAAAATAGTCTCAATCGTTCGGGCTTCGTTTGTGCTGGTTTGTGCCGTTGAAAGTTTCGTTTGTGCTGCTTCGGTTCCAGAGATATTAAAGGAATATTCAAAGGTCATTCTGGGGTCACCCAGCCTCCCCACATGCTCCGATTTAACCCAAAATAGTCTCAATCGTTTGTGCTTCATTTGTGCTGGTTTGTGCTGTAAAAATTGCATTGTCCATGGATTGTGACTTGAGAAGCTGTGCCATTGACCTCACAAAGAAATCTTTAATGCGATGTGATTTTTTCTTCAAGCAGTCCCACTGGCAGATCATCGTGATGCAGTGTGCAACATCAACCCGAACAAAACAAGGTGGCACTTTTGCTGACACTTTACCGAGTAAGACACCGCAACACTCATTGATGTAGGTCTTCAGATCAGGATGAGGAGTAAAAGCCTTGACCAGAGCTCCAAGCAAAGCCAGAGAAAAGTCACTCACAGCTTCTTTTGGAATTGGTGCACCTGCACGTATCCATTCTGTCAGCCAATGTGTTATTGCATTAACATCGTGTCTCTCTGACATCATTTGCACCACCGGGACACTTGAACTCTCATCCCCTGCCAGAACACCCTGATATAAGAAGATATGGCCAGACATGCCATTGGTCTCTGTAGTTTGCTCACCACTGAGCCAGTTGCATCAAAACTCACAGTGGGGTTAGTAGACTTCTTTGATAATGACTTGTACATAAACATTTGTGTTTGACTCCAGTAGTGACAGAAGAACTTGTCTAGTCCAATGTCTTTAATTCTACCACTGTGAGGTGCACTATATTTTAACATCTGCAGTGACAATATAGGATCCTTGTCACCTAATTCTAAGTCATTTCTCTATTGCTTTGCTTTGCGCAGGGTGGCCAAATTAGGAAGATGGCTTGGCTCAGGATCTCCAAAATCCATCAGCTTTGTTGCCTCTGATGCCCTCCATACATGGGGTTCCATTCTACCCTCACACAGTTCTTTCGCTATATGCACACGCAAGTTACCAGACATCGGACGCTTTGAACATCCAGTGTGCAGGGAGTCATCAGTGTTTTTAAGTAAACACTTGAGCACCATTGGGCTGTTCATTTCAGGCTCTCGGTCACATTTTATGTGAATGTGGCCATGACATTCCTTACTGTTGCCTCTGATTTCTAGGAATTTCTCTGTTACTGATGGATAGACCTTGGCTCTTTTAAAAACAAATGTACAGGGGCTCTTCACTTCTTCCCAAATGTGGTGATTTATTACATGTGTCCAGATGCCAGGCTTCAAAATAGTGTATTCCCTTTTTTGTGTTTAAGAGAACTTGTTTTTATATTGAACTGTTTCAGGCATGAATTCAATCCATGTCTGAAATGGAAGTTGAAGACCAAAAGTCCAGCAATCTTTTGGTCTTGGGGAAAGGGACCCTGGCTCAAAATCGGTGTCATACTACTGCCACTTGTTTCATGATCACTTTTAAAATCAAACCCTAAAGCAGTCCAGATGTTGTGTCTGTTCAATTTAACAAAGGTATATAGATCCTGTTTTCTAGCTGCTCACTAAGCTCTGTCCAGATGCTCTGATTAGGAGTAGCTATGTTGCCATTTTGGACTATGGCCTCTTTTGATGAACAGAGGACTGTGAAAATGGCACCTCTGTCGACCGCTGCTTTCTTCGGCATCTGGCATAAGCAGAACATAATTACCCACTGAAATAATCCTGGTCATACACTGCAAACTTGTTTTTGTGTATTACTGTATTTGCCAGAATACAAGGAAAATATATATTATTACTATAAGGATTAATATATTTATATTAGGACCAATATGGTAATGTTGACCCTTAGATGCACATCGTTTTCAAAAAACTAACATGGGTACCATGTGCAGCTGTAATTAGCATTGCATAGCTCCATTAACCATACTAGTATTAACAATGAGTTTTCTGTTCAAGAAACATTGACAATCTTAGCTCTTTGAAAGTTGTACCATTATGATTAAAGTTAACTAATAATATTCTAACTGACAGTGTTAAAAAATGGTACTTACATTGGCCAGACTTTTTATTTAGTAACTGTCGACTTTTCCTATACTAACAACACTAATTCCCTCAAGAGCACCGTGAACAGAAGTGTTACACCTAGTGGTGGGAGTGAAGTGTAACAGATTATTCTCCTTGTAAATAATTGAAAAGTTCAATCATGAGAGACAAGTGAATGAAGTAAAGAGAATTGTTTATTGAACAAATGATGATATGATTTCTCTTTTAATATCTCTGGAACCGAAGCAGCACAAACGAAACTTTTATCAGCACAAACGGAGCACAAACGATTGAGAGTATTTGGGGTGAATTTGGAGCATGTGGGGGGCTGGTGACGTCACCGCGCCATAATTAAATGTCTAATATCTTAAAAACGAAAGCAGCACAAACGAAACTTCTATCAGCACAAACCAGCACAAACGATTGAGACCATTTTGGGTTAATTCGGAGCATGTGGGGGGGCTGGGTGACCCCAGAATGACCTATAAATATTATTTTAATATCTCCAAATACAAAGCAGCACAAACGAAACTTTTATCAGCACAAACCAGCACAAACGAAGCACAAACGATTGTATTTTGAATAACTTGGAGCATGGGGGCTGGACGTCATCGCGCCACATTAAATGTCTAATATCTTAAAACGAAAGCAGCACAAACGAAAATTTTACAGCACAAACCAGCACAAACGAAGCACAAACGATTGAGACTATTTTGGGTTAATTCGGAGCATGTGGAGGGGCTGGGTGACCCCAGAATGACCTTTGAATATTCCTTTAATATCTCTGGAACCGAAGCAGCACAAACGAAACTTTAACGGCACAAACCAGCACAAACGAAGCACAAACGATTGAGACTATTTTGCTGACGTTTTGCGTTGGTGGGGGGGCCAACTTCACGCAGGTTAAACTTTCAGCTCAGACAAGGAGGAGACTGATCAGAGATGCAGCCAAGAGGCCCATGATCACTCTGGATGAACTGCAGAGAACTACAGCTGAGGTGGGAGAGTCTGTCCATAGGACAACAATCAGTAGTACACTGCACAAATTTGGCCTTTATGGAAGAGTGGCAAGAAGAAAGCCATTTCTCAAAGATATCCATAAAAAGTCTCGTCTAAAGTTTGCCACAAGCCGCCTGGGAGACACACCAAACATGTGGAAGAAGGTGCTCTGGTCAGATGAAACCAAAATCGAACTTTTTGCCCACAATGCAGATTTGTGCAGTGTACGACTGATTGTTGTCCTATGGACAGACTCTCCCACCTCAGCTGTAGTTCTCTGCAGTTCATCCAGAGTGATCATGGGCCTCTTGGCTGCATCTCTGATCAGTCTTCTCCTTGTCTGAGCTGAAAGTTTAGAGGGACGGCCAGGTCTTGGTAGATTTGCAGTGGTCTGCTACTCCTTCCATTTCAAAATGATCGCTTGCACAGTGCTCCTTCGGATGTTTAAAGCTTGGGAAATCTTTTTGTATCCAAATCCGGCTTTAATCTTCTCCACAACAGTATTACGGACCTGCCTGGTCTTCATGATGCTCTCTGCGCTTTCAACAGAACCCTGAGACTATCACAGAGCAGGTGCATTTATACAGAGACTTGATTACACACAGGTGGATTCTATTTATCACCATCAGTCATTTAGGACAACATTGGATCATTCAGAGATCCTCGCTGAACTTCTGGAGTGAGTTTGCTGCACTGAAAGTAAAGGAGCCGAATAATTTTGGCACGCACCACTTTTCACTTTTTTATTTGCTAAAAGTTAAAATATCAATAGATTTCGTTCCACTTCACAATTGTGTCCCACTTGTTAATGATTCTTCACAAAAATTAAAATTTTATATCTTTATGTTTGAAGCCTGAAATGTGGCAAAAGGTTGAAAAGTTCAAAGGGGCGAATACTCGTAAGGCACTGTAGATAGATAGTAGTGATAGATAGTAGAAGATAGATGATAGATAGATAGAAGATAGATAGATAGATAGATAGATAGATAGATAGATAGATAGATAGATAGAATATTATCATTATACAATTTTTCTTCATTCATTTACTTGAAAATATACTGACACTGGAATCATGAAGCCAGTATCATGAATTAAATCGATTCAGTTGACCAGAGTGTAACATTACATACTGTAACTAATATCATTCTATATTTGCTGAGCCATATGGGAATTAAAACACATTTTATATCTAGTCCCTCCTTCCAGGAGACCATTACTGCACATTTTATCATTGGAAAAACATTTGTCACCTTTAGGAATTAGTTGCATATTACTGGTCACTGTGTTTTCACACATGCATTAGTGCTCATAGAATTTTTTTTATTTTTTTTTATTTTTAGTTTATTTATTTATTTTTAATCCAATTTACATTAATTCTCATGCTCTTGCTGTATGAGGAAGGTGAGAGAAGCAGGCCTGGGACTTTCATGTAAAATTATTTTCCTAGACAGACATGCTATTTTCTTGTTCAGGTACTTTTAGCTTTTCCAATTTCTCTCCCCACATTGCAAACAGCAGGTATTAATCTCTACTTAATTCGGAGAACACTTTGATCCTGGTAGCCTGATGAGTGCTCCACTAACCATCTCTCTCCTTCTGAGCAGAGCTAAGGAGAACATTAGCATTTGCTTTGAGAAGCAAAAATGAGAAATAAATTAGTTCCACTTTAGATAGAATATGTCATCCCTACTGTCCAGAGCTTAATTTGAGCCGGATCCTGACAGAACAGGATCCGGCACATCTAAAATATTGCACACCTGCGTTCCAGAACCTTTTTATGTGGATCTGGCACCAATATTATCAAAACAAATAGTTTTTGTTTTTAATTCACCAAAAGTAAAAGAGAAAAAAAAAAAAATACAGCAATAGAAATGCTTAAATATTGCTAATAGTCAATCAATAGCCTCTTTTAACGTAATCATTTTAATTTCAAAGTTCACCTGAATTCATTGTCATGAAGCAAAGCCTACAGCATGCATTGTAGATTGTGTCTTGGTGAAAAGAATGCAGTTACCATTACCAGCATTTTTAAAGAACACAAATAAACACAAACAAAATATTAATGGCTCCAAGAGAGCGAACGGCAGCAGGTCACTGAGGAAGCAGTTTGCTGACTCTTCCCACAACTAGCAGTGATAACTATAGCCTGATTGTGGAAGGTTTTTAGAAGCGCTTATGAGGTTAAACATTGTCAACCTGCGCATGGCTTTGAAAGTGAGATTGACAGCCTGAATTAAATAGAATTTACAGCCCACATACAGTCATGTAGGATTTTAGGGTGTACAGAGACACAAATACACAAAATGTTCCAGAAGGACTGAGGCAGTTGTTGGCGATTGTGAATACCACATTGATCTTAAGTGGAACGCAAGCAGGGTGCATCCCTTCACATCCACACCATCTCATCTCTGATGTTTATGAACATCGTGGGTCCACCGCTTACAAAGTTCAATCCCGGGCCATGTGTGCGCTCATGGATGTGCAAGGAACACAGGGAAGAGAAGGAGGACACTGACATGACAGCTTTGTGCAATATTTTGTCTTATGTAAGATGATTTGTTCTTGATTATGTTGTGCAGTTAATGTTTATAGTGAAAATACTTACTGTATGAAATGTAGCGTTGTTTTTGATGTACTTTTGACAAACGTGTTTCGTATTAAACTGAGGTGACAGCACATAAACTGATAGAATGTGCAATCTGTAAATGTTTCCCTTTGTACTGAGAATACTCACTGCTATTAAGTTTGCTATGCTATTATGTTGCTGTAGTACTGTGATTAATTACATAGGCCTACCTATCAGCATTGAATATCATTGACTACGTGACATACTGGAAGCATTTTTACATGTCTGTAAGTTTAGGGACTAGGGCCATTCGCGTGCCTCCCGACCTGCCGGACCACTACCCTATTAGTGTTCTGGGACCTGCAGATTTACAAATTAAGCACTGCTACTGTCATTTTCATTCTTACAGCAAGTGCATGTTATTGCCAAAACAAACCTCCCTGTTTGCTGTGACAGCTTTTGGCAGGTATGATTTAGAAAAAAGCCATCTACAGATTTTCTCGGCAATTTACCTGAGGGTTGACATGCAATCTACTGTAGAGAGCAGCGGCTTGACTGTATACACAAGCTGACTATACACTCAACAAGCATACACAGAATGCGTACACAATTGTAGGTCTATGAGTAATGTTTATATGTATACATTGTCACAGTGTGGGTGAATCTCATGTTTGTTTGTTTTTTACTTTACACTGCAATGAACCTTAGTGAGGGTCAGAAGATGGAACAACATAGTAAACTGTTCGGCACACCTTTAAGGGAAACCTATACCCTGAAGCACATAAAATTATTTTTAAATTTAAAGATGTTCAGTGATTGTAGTGATATTGTCTTTTTGTTATTCTTGTGAGAAATTAATAATTGTCTGCTGCAGTGCCATTGTAGTGGAACTGCTAGTGCAGTTACAGGGCATTTAATAGAAGAAAAAATATATAATGATTTCAAACATCAGGGAAAATAATCAGGATTTGCTGTTTGTGCTGCAAAACAAAACAGTATGAGCTTACTTTGTCCCTTACTATTTCCAGTGTTATTCAATACTAATAAGAAGATTAATAAGTAGTGGAGACGTTGGATGCAGAACAGCGATATGAAGCAGTTGTTCTGAGTCATGGCAGAGCAAGCTAGCGATGTACAAGATGACAAATATGATGGTGTTGATGGCAGTATTAGAGTAAAAGTTGAAGCTTTGGAACCTGATCTCTTTGAGCAGAGTGCACAGATGAATAGATGAGAGATTTGCATGTATTAAAGGATGTCACTTTAGGCAAGCAAGAGCTAATTCCCGATGGCGCCACTATCAGCAGGCAGTCAAATGGCATTTTGGGTAATGTAGGAAACTGTGACATAAAAACAGACCAACACGTCATTGAAATAAGTTAAAACTTCATTACAAAATAAATCCTGGAAGCCATGTTAATTATAAAGATAAAAATGCAAGACATGCAGGATGGATTTTTCCTTTATTAACCCAGTCCGTAGCCTACTTTTTAACAAAGTTTTCAAAAGCTATGGGCTGAAGCTGTATAATAAATGCAGTTATTTGGCAATCCTAGATTCAAGCTGTTATGCACAGTACAGGTTTAAATCCTGGGATCAAAGAGAATCAGTGGAAAATCTTTATATGACTTCTCTCAAATGGCGTTTCTTGTGTCATTCTTGTGTTTCTCCAATAATTTATATGGCTTGAAATGCTGATAATGTACTTGGGTTACCTATAAAACGCACTAACTAACACACAAACAACACTGACAACACTAGACATTCTAATATAACATGTGGGGAGCAGAAACAGCAAGGAACTGCATTTTCAGATCCAGGTCAGTGAAGACATCCAATAGCTCCTGTGGCTCTCCACAGAAAAGGATAACGAACACTCAATGCTGCAGGGTGTGAGAGTAGAACACAATCTCATTCTTTCACATCCTGTGTGCTGGAACATACCGGGTTGTCTGGTCTCAGTCTTTTAGAAGGAGGACCACCGTCTTCTGGGTGGAGCATGTAGAACAGACGCACTTTGTTGGCATGCTTCTTGCTCTGTTAGATGATATAAAAAGAAAGGAAAAGAAAGCACATTATGAAAATTAGTCCTATTTTTCCATACATGAATACAGCAGAATTTAGCAAACTACTGAATATTCAATGTAGACATTATTAGATTTAAATAGAGATACACAGATACAAAATTTCTCAGCCGATACCCATAACCGATTATTCAGAGTGATATTGGCAGATACCGATAGTTCTGCCTTTTACACCTTCTTTTAAATTAATAATAATTAATTCCACAATTCTGAAATCAATGCAAATAAAAAGTTTATTCTCTCCATTTCGACAGGTTGTTTCACAGTAACTGGTCTCAAAAACAGTAAACACATTATTCTAATTAACATTAACACATGAACTAAATTTTGAAGATTAAAGTAAAATTTCTTAACTCATTGAATTTTATTAACAGAATTAATTGACTGAATTACATATATATATATATATATATATATATATCGCAACGGACTAATTCGCGGCACGAGAGGGAAGAGATTCGCTCCATCTCCGACTGCCATGCCGGCGCGAAGCAGGCAGCCCCGCGCCGGACCCCGCGCTAACCGGAACAGCCGCCATGGCAGGGTGGAACCACCGACGCCGTACCGTCCGCTGATTGGAGGCGCTGTCGGGAGAATTCCACCACTCCCACGCGGAAATAAAAGGCGGAAATAAAAGGCGGAAATAAAAGGACGCCCTTCCGCCCCGGGAAAGCTGAGTACCGACTCACTGAAACGGTCAGCGTCCGGAACGGATACAGGAAGAGGTATTCCCCACGCACTCGCTTTAGCGTGACTAATCTCTCTCTCTCTCTCTCTCTCTCCATATTTTGCGCAAGGTACCGACACGGACGAGGATGACGCTGGCGGAGATGACACGCGGTGCTGAGGGACGGCACAAGAACCCCGAGGCTTCCCCTGGGATTCCCCTGACACGCCAACCACGAGCGTCATGACGTCAGGCCGCCTCCGCAGCCCTACACACACCCCCACACAAACCTGCACTCTACCAGAAAGAAAATAAAAGACTCAGCATTTGCCCTACTAAAGCCTCCGTGTCTCTGTGCCCTTTTCCTGGTCCCATGCGACTTGCCCGCTACACTGGTGGAGGATGCATGAGCACAGACCCGCCCTTTGCCTAAAAAAATTCTCGACAAGGAGAGAGAGAAGATGGACCAAACCTTGCGGCAGCTGGTACAGACCAGTATCCAGCAGCAGACCGTCACCCAGCAACTCACGGAAAGCCTCCAGGTGGCGACAAAGACTCTGGTGGCACTGCAGACTGAAACCCGCGCATCGTCCACGCCACTCCCGTACCCGGGACATGAGCTCCGCCACCTGCTCCCCCCCTTGCTCCTGATGAAGAACCTGTGGCTTATTTTGAGACATTCGAAACCATCGCCCGCCGTGAGGGATGGGATAGGGACGACTGGACCCGCGCCTTAGGTCCCCTGCTCACAGGAGAGGCCCGTCAGGCCTATTACAGTCTCGAGCCGGAGGACGCGGCAGACTACACAACCATGAAGGAGGGAGTCCTGGCGTGTTGGGACCGAAGCTCTCACCAAGCGGCAGCCGAGTTTCATCGCTGGGTCTATCAGCCGGGGGCTCAACCCCGCAGACAGCTAAATGCCCTCTGATGGCCCTGGGGCGCGCCACCGCCGCCCTCGAGCTTCACCCGCGTGGCCCACAGCCCTCGGACCGACCCCTAGGGGGGTCCGACCTGACCGGCCACGCCTAGCTGGCACTTGGCGAACCCGCTGGAGGTCGCCAACCCAGGTAACCCCCACCGACGAGCCCATACCCACAGAGCCGGAACTGGGGCCCCCCGGGCCGACCCAGAAACCCTGGCTGGCCGGCTGCGCCCTCCATGCGTGCCAGCTGCCAGATGGGCTCACCCAGAAGGTGTGGATCGAAGAGAGGCCGATCAACGCTCTGCTGGACACCGGGAGCATGGTGACCCTCGCCCAACCGTCCATCCTCCCCAGCGGACTTCGGCCAGGGGGGGGCCTCGCTGTAACCTGCATCCATGGGGACACCTGGGAAGTCCCGATAGCTGAGGTGCCTATCCAGGGCGCGACAGGGATCTGGGTCTCCACGTGGCGTGATCCCCGACCCTCCCGTCCGTTACTCCTGGGAAGGGACTGGCCAGGCATGCCGGCCGGGCCGAGACCAGAGGGAAGCTGCGACGTCAGAAGCAAAGGACCAGGGCCCAGACCGCTTACCTGGCCCATGACAACGGGGACGCCGCTCCCGAAGGTGAGTCCTCTGTTTCAATTAACCCTATGTCTGCTGTCGTCCACCAGGTGAACCGAGAGGGGAGCTTTGGTCGGGAGCAGAAAGAGGACGACCGCCTCAAGCACTGCTGGCCCAAGTAAGGGTTGTAGAGGGGTTGACCAAAACCCCGACCTGAGACTTCCCACCTCGTACTTCCTCGTCTGAGGTGGCCTCCTCTACCAACGGGCCTGCCGCCGGGGGGAGCAGGTAGACCTCCTGGTGGTACCACGGACAAAAACACCACTGGTCATGCACCTGGCCCATGCCCACCCGCTCGGCGGTCACCTGGGACCGCGGAACACGTTGGAAAAACTGAGGGACCGATTCATGTGGCCCGGGATGGCTGCCGAGGTCCGGATGTTCTGCCAGCAGTGCCCCCAATGCCAGCGCACCGCTCCCTGGAGGCCCCCGCCGGCACCCCTCGTCCCTCTACCCATCATCGGCGTCCCCTTTGAGAGGATCGGCATGAACCTCGTGGGTCCCCTCCCCAAGTCGGCCCGGGGTCACGAGTACATCCTGGTGGTCGTAGACTAAGCCACCTGGTACCCGGAGCCGGTACCACTGCGCAAAGCCACCTCCCCCAACATCGCCAGGGAACTGGTACTCCTCTTAAGCTGGGTGGGAATCCCCAAGGACATACTGACCGACCAAGGTACGTCCTTTGTGTCCAAGCTAATGACTGATCTGTGTCGGCTGTTGCAGCTGAAGCACCTGAAGACGTCGGTTTACCACCCCCAAACTGACAGACTGTTCGAGCGCTTAACTGGGATCTTCTCCTCCCTTACGTACTCTTTGCCGTCCGGGAGTGTCCTCAGGCATCCACCGGCTTCACCCCCTTCGAGCTGCTGTTCGGCCTCGAGGACTGCTGGACGTCGCCCACAAAACCTGGGAGGAACAGCCTTCCCCGTTCCGCTCGGTCGTGGAATATGTGCAAGAAATGCAAAACAGGATCGACCGAGTGGTGCCGATTGTCCAACAGCACATGCGCGCTGCCCAAGAGAAACAGCAGCGGGTGTACAACTGCCCGGCGCAGCCCCGAGAGTTCCACCCAGGGGACCAGGTCCTTCTTCTGGTACCCAGTAGCGCCTGCAAATTCCTGGCCCGCTGGCAGGGGCCCTACACCATTTTAGAGCATCAGGGCGCCATCAACTACCGCCTAACTTGTTGAAGAAGTGGGTAGAACTGGCTCCGGTAGTTTCAGCGTACGCCGCCCTGGACACAGATCAGAACAGGCGTGCTTTGGTCGACCTCGGGGAGGACCTCACCCCCACCCAGAGACAGGAGCTCAGTGAGGTGGTGGACCAATTCGCGGACGTGTTATCCTCCTCCCCGGGAAGGACCCAAGTGGTGCACCACAACATAAAAACACCCCCGGGGTAGTGGTGAGACAGAGGCCCTACCGTGTCCCAGAGGCCCGGGGCACCGGACACCTTCCGACGACTGATGGACATCGTCCTACGTCCCCATCGCAGCTTTGCAGTGGCCTACTTGGATGACATAGTCATCCATTCCTCCACTTGGTCGGACCACCTGTTCCATCTGGGGGAGGTCCTGAAGGGACTCTGGGAAGCTGGCCTGACTGCCAACCCCAAGAAATGTATATATATATAGATAGATAGATATGTATGTATATATATATATATATATATATATATATATATATATATATATATATATATATATATATATATATATATATATATATATATATAAACTCCTGATAGGCTCACATTCACCCACCACAAACAAAAGCATTTCTAGTTCATCATTGACATCACACTGGTAATGTATAATATAAACTTTTTTATATATTAACATTAACTGCATATGAAACATACTCTACAAATATATTTTTCTGTGCTATATAAACTTTTTTGTCAAGTCATATTTAAATCTTTCAATGGTGTACTGGTGCTTTAATTCAGCGCGAGCTGCAGCGTCCAGTGTAAAATTTTAGCATTGCATAGATTACAAACTGCAGTTTTGTCGTCATTCCACACGAGACATCACGATTAGACGCAGCATGAAATTGATGTTTTCCCGCCCTCTTTTGATTGAAAGGATATAATCGGCCCTGATCTTCGGATGTTTTTAAACTATAGGCCGATAACCGATGAAAATATGCTGATACTAAATATTGGCCGATACATCGGTGCATTTCTAGATTTTAATGAAGCTAATAAGTCTTCCATTACATGTGTAAGGAACTGACATCAAACTGTATTAAGCTTATCACTTATATCAAGACTTATAATAACGTGAGATCTGAGTATAGCTTATAATAGCAAACAGTATTCATGTGATAACTTAGCAGAATTAGTGATCTGAAGATACTAAAATCAA
The DNA here is from genome assembly GCA_012411365.1 of Ameiurus melas. Taxonomy (NCBI): domain Eukaryota; kingdom Metazoa; phylum Chordata; class Actinopteri; order Siluriformes; family Ictaluridae; genus Ameiurus; species Ameiurus melas. The sequence goes on along the minus strand of CM022755.1, from coordinate 19,936,344 downwards.
TATTTATAATATTTCTGCAGAATTGAATTAAGTTTAATAATTTGTAAAATAATTCTTCCTTTTTGGTTCTTAACTTTGCTGCAATACCAAAATCTAGAAACATATAAATGTCTCTGCTCAGCGAGAATGAATAGACCTTGACTAATGATTTGCAAGGGCTCCACTAAATAATCAGTCACTATTCATTATATTTCACCAGTGTAGCACTGTAATGTGTAGACATGCAAACAGCAACTTCTGTGCTACATGAGAAGTGATGGCTGATAAAAATGGATGTAGGTACTATTTTTTGAGTGTTTCTGTATTATTAAACTGCTTCCACCACATCTTTTTGCAAAAGCTTTATAAAGTATAAAGTTTTTATTTGTAATGCGAGCATCAGTGAAATACAATGTATCACTACAATGTGATAAATTGGAATTTGTTAAAAAAATAGATTGCGTGAGGTACTAATTTTGCTTAATAAAACTGTCAATGTCGTGATTTGTGAAATCCCCCGCAGAACACTTAATGGGAATATGCAAGCTGCTCACAGTACATGTGTGATTTATTAAAATGCATATTTGGAAATAACTACCTTTAGCCATCAATATTGTTGAGTAATGCATCCATTCCATTTTCTGTACCACTTGTCCTACACAGGGTCGCTGGGAGCACAAGGCGGGGTGCCAACCCACTGCAGGGCACAATCATACACACAATCACACGTCCATTCACTCACAGTATGGACAATTTGGAAATGCCAATCAGCCTACAATGCATGTTTTTCAACTGAGAGAAGAAACCAGAGTACCCGAAGGAAATTCCCGAAGCACGTGGAGAACATGCAAACTCCACGCACATAGGGCAGAGGCAGAAATCGAGCCCCCCACCCTGGAGGTGCAAGGCAAACATGCTAACTACTAAGCCACCAGGCCCCTGCAGAGAAAACAACAACTAATTATATTGTTTAGAAATGTATAAGCTTGTGTTATTTGTTTGCCCTCAGTATTATTTACCATCATTCACTTTGATTTCGCCTTCAGACTGACTGTAGTGTGACCAACCAGGTCAAAATCAACATGAGTGGAAAAAAGCAAACAGAAATAACAATCTATTTTTCTCAAAAATAAATAAATAAATAAATATATATAAAATATATATATATATATATATATATATATATATATATATATATATATATATATATATATATATATATATATATATATATATGAATGTGATGACTAAATGAAGTAGTTCACACTGACAAACTAGGACTTGCTACTTAGCTCAATATCTCTGGTTTCACAGAGAACAAATGGCATTTCTCACACTCACAGAGCTGAGAAGCAGCAATGCTCTTAAGACAATGAGGATTTTGTCCTGCTGGCCAGATGGCTAGTCTGAGGACGTTAACACTTGCACTAAGGTTACTCTTCGCCACCCAAACACTTTTATTATTTCATAGGGATCCGAACATCTGAGCATGCCAAAAGAGATGGATGGCACCTGTAGTTTGAAATATGCATGTGTGTGCTTGACTTTTAAAATAATTACAAGTTTCTCAAGTTTCAAATTGTCAGGGTGGGCCAGAGAAGCTCAGGATTGCACACTTCAAAACTACTTACTGGAATAAGCTACTCAGAAGCATTATCCTGATTATAAATTCTTCAGCTGCACTATTTTTCACTGGGTAGACTATCTTTATATACAGTATATGTAATATTACTGTACTTTATTTAGGAAAATGGTATCCTCTAGGCTAATAGTTTTTTATAAAACAGTGCTTGGACATAATGACACATTAACAGTGTGAGTAAAGAGTATTAAATCATATCACTATCCGTGACAGTCATTAATTCAAATCTATGTAAATTTTCATCTAAGAGCCAGAGAGTATTCCTCCGTCCACAAAATGAGCTGTATTTTTTTTTATGTCTGCCTCTCGTGGCCTTTTCTGCAGAGAGGTGCAATTTCCATAGTTCATTGTGAGCAGATGCACTTTCTGACTGCTGCTAATATAATTGAAAAATGTGGCTATCAAAGAATTGCCATATCATATACAGCCCCTTTGGTGAACATAATAGTCTTGCGCAAATGCACAGGGGGGGGTCTGAACCCTACAGCCAGCACAAGTGTAGAAAGTAAAGGAAAATGATACTGTTATTTGAGAACATCAGCACTTAAGGCAGATATTCAGGTCTGTTTTGAAGCTGATATATTGCTAGAGCTTTTTATTATTTCATTTAGTAATAATCCATATGCTTGCTATTTAAAATCTGATATGTGTGTGGACTTGCTTATGTGAGAATAAGAGGTAATATCACTGAGTGCCTCAGAGCATCAAGAGACAATCATTGTTACAATAATTTGCTGAAATATGTGTGGTGAAAATGCTGTTATGGTGTTTATCAGGACAATAAGCTCCTTGCTGACTTCAGTGGGAAGGTGACTGCAGTAGGTAGGTTTCAGTAGGACACAGGATATAAAATGCACTCAAGATTCAGGAATCATGCACTCCATCACTACATGATGAAATAATTCCTACACAATAATTCCACCATGTCTTTCTTTGTTTTTGTTTGGGACTACAACAATAGATGAATGAAAGCTAACATAAACGTCTCATTCTTCCACAGTATTTGCCAGTTGTTTTACTGTTGTTTTACATAGAGGTGTGCAACCAATTGGACCCAACATCAAAATACAAACAAAATACTTAGTATAAATGTGACACCAGACACTGCTCATGTGGGTCACATACTCAGGTTGTGAAGCATTCATTTCTACATTCTCTCACACTAGCTTTGTAAATATAACATCTTTAATTTGCTATCTTATCACAAACACGCATCAGCACTACATATGATCACTTAAAATTCTTTAATCCAGTGAGATGTTCATACCAACATTCTGTAGTAGTTAAAACTTTCACGCTTTCGTTACCAGAGCGCATGCTGTTGTAATAGAGAGGCAGGCTGAAACAAAGCCCATGTACAGTTTAGTTTATAAGCCTACTCTGCACAATATAGCACAAGTATTGCATTTTGCAGTGTTTCTTTCTATGCCTGTGCCCTGCAGACTGTGGCACACAGTAGAGGAATTCAAGAAAAATACTGCACTTTGTTTTTGCTTCAACCACACAGCTTCGACTCTGCACAATTCAGGTGTAAAAGGCTACCGCAATATGAGAGTTTATTGGTTATAGTGCTGACACTGTGCAAAATGGGCTTAATTCATTAATTAAGCAAGGAAATAAGCTTAAACTTTAATATCTGCTTTGTTCCAGTCAGGGTCAATGCAGTTTAAAATAATTATATTTTGCGAAATAACCAACTAAGCTCAAGAATATATTATGGTTGGGTACAAACAGAAATACAGACATGTGAAAAAATAAGTACACCTCATGGAAACTCTTGGCTTTTTTGACATATTTGGACAAGCAATCATTTGATCATCATTGAAACAGTGCCAATTAATGACATTTATATACGTGAACAAAACCACAAGGAAAATTAGCTTTTTCAATAATTTATTCAACAGAAATATCAATAGATGTAATATTCTTCTGTGGAAAAAGTAAGTCCACCCTTGGCCCCAGAAGCTAGTATTGCCCCATGACCAGAAATAATGTCTTGCAGGTGTTTTGCATAATTGTGCACCAGGCTTGGAATTTTTGACCACACTTCCATGCAATATTCTTTCAGTTGCAAGAAGTTTGAGGGTTTTCTTGGATGTACTGCCAGTTTCAAATCCCCAACAACATGTCAATGGGATTCAAATCCGGGCTTTGACTAAGCCATTCCATAACCCTCCATTTCTTCTTTTTGAGCCATTCCTTGGTAGATTTTCAAGACAGATGGCCTCACATTATCTTCAACCACTCTTTGATATGATGCAGAATTCAAGAATTAATGAATGCAAGCTATCCAGTCCCTGAGGCAGTGAAACAACCCCATACCATAACATTTCCACCACCGTGCTTCACTGTGCTTCTCCTGAAAATTTGTCTATTGTATGCGCCAAACATGTCTGCTGTTACTGTGGCCAAACAACTGTATCTGTGATTGGTCTGTCCATAGCACATTATTCCAAAAGGCCTGGTCTTTGCCTATAAGCTCATTGGCAAACCGTAGTCTTACAAAGGCTTTTGCCTAGCACTCCTCCCATGCAGGTCAAATTTGTGCAATCTCTTTCTGATTATAGAAGCAGGCACTTTGACACCAACAGTTGCAAGACTCACTAGCAGATTCTATGATTAAATTTTGGGGTTCTTGGAGACTACCTTTTGCATCAGGAGGTCTGCTCTTGGGCTGAATTTGCTGGGACGGCCATTCCTGGACAAATTGCCATGCATTTGAAATCTTTGTACATTATTTTCCTTACAGTGGAATAATGCATTGCCAGACTCATAGACATTCATAACCTTTTTTTCTGTAAGCCTTACAGAACTTTTTAGATCTTGGCATGATGACACCACACACCTCAATAGCAAAGTGAACACCAGACACTAGATATGAGAAGTATAAATAAGATCGGTTCCACCTGCACTCCCTAAGCAGGTTCTAATAACTGGCACCCGATCTCAAATTTTATGGATTTGAAGCTGTGATAATTGTAGGAGTGTTCTTACTTTTTCTAAGTGAATGATCTGTTTTTTTTAAGTTAAGTTACATTTTTATTACAAAAAATCACCTATTACTAACCTGTTAATAGGCACTATTTCAAAGAGGATCAAATGTTTGCTTGTCCAAATATGTAAAAAAAAACATAAAAAAACCAAGCAATTTCCATGGGGTGTACTTATTTTTTCACGTGACTGTAAATGCCCTAGCAGATAATTTTGGTCAGGCTTCCTCGTGTAAGGGTGTAAGTAGGTATTTAAAAAAAACAATCCTCAGCAAACCTCTAATTGTAGACTCAGTTCTGGTGTTAATGATGTTGCTGCCATGCTAAAACAGTTACAAATGAAGCAAACTATCAAACATGTTCTGATTCTGCTCAAGTAATTTATGAACATTGCAAAGTGCTTGCGGCTGTTTTACCTGATATTTTATCAAACATCCTCTGAATACCCTTAGGCCCTTAAATTACATTTAAAATACAGTTTCCTGCTCACTTTCCTGCCTGAAGTGTTAAATCAGTTAAATCAGCAGGAGAAGCAGTACGCTCTGCAGGTCACAGCAGCTCAGGATAAAGGTTGAGTAACTCTGCTCACACAGACATTTCTGGTGGAAAAAACTTTGTATTGTATAAGCTTTGTCAAAAGTTCGAGGAACTTCAGCCCATTGCGTCAGACAAGAATACAGACTTATGTCTCGGGTAGTTGTGTGAGTCGAATTGAGAAAAACAGCTTTTTCCAAAAATGGGTGTGTTAAAAATGCATGCGTTCTTATCAGACATGGGGTGCTGTTCTGTGGACTGCTTTGCATTTCTCATTTAAGGTAACACAATATTAGCTGTGGATCTTAGGTATGAATGTTTCATTCACAGATAAACTGGTTTGAAAAAGTAGTGATTATATGGCCATGTGACTGAATTCAAAGTTCTGTCTTGTGGGTGTTAGAAGAAATAGGCAAAAATATACAGCCATTTTGTGTGTGTGTGTGTGTTCGCGCACATGTGTGTGTATGTGTGTGAGCATATTTATGTATTTCAGACACAATGCTCCAGGATTGTATAACCCAATAATAAGCATGTGCAGATACAAAGTTGCAAACAGATGTACTGAATGAGGCGTAAGTGCACAGTTTTTCTTAGTAAACCATAAGACAGATGGAGGATATAGGTCAGAGTCATAAGACCTATAAAGAATGAACTTGTAAATGCGTATTGATATATGTTGCTGCATGAAGTCTGCATGTTTTTTGCTCACCCTGGCAATGTCCATGAGCAGCCAGTGGCTTTGATAACTGAGTGTGAGAGGAGGTTGTGTGCAGAGAGAGAGAGAGAGAGAGAGAGAGCAGCCTGGCTAAATTACACTGACCCAGTATGAGAGGATGAAAGAGGCCACTGATGCCAACAATGTATGCCACAAGAGAGTTTACACCATTTCTACTTCTCTACTTCGACCTGAATCTATGTTTTACTGACATTGGGCCTCTTTTATTAAGCTGGATACAAACATTTTGTATCCAGCTAAATAATTGATTGATTCATAAAACATTCATAGGAGCATTTAGACAAGAAATTTGGTATTCAGGAAAATCCCATAATTTCAGAACGTATCCTACTCATGCTCCTAAATGTGTCAATTTAATAAGAAGATTGTTAACTTGTTTGATAACTATCGACTTCAGATCATGTCATCCTTTACACTGTCTTCCTGTCAAAAACACATCCTCATGCTAATTCCATAGTCCAGGGACTAAGAATAACATTAAGAACATTTTGTGAAAACCAGTTGTTTTATTTTATTGGCATTAATTAAAGATTATAAAAAAAGAAGAAAGTAAGGCAAAAAAAACCCACATAATTTGAGACTAATAAAATATGGCAAAAGAAATGCTGCAGCATAAACGAAGGATGCGCCCGTCTGTCTGTGCATGTCCGTATGCCATAAACAAATGCCTCAGCTGACGGAAGGTGTAGCACTGCTCTACATGCTTATGAGGAAAAGGATGCTTCGAGACTGGTATGATTTGTTCAAAGGATGAAAGCTGCCTTATAAATTGGTTCAATTAACCATCTTTTAGGATACAGCTATCGTACCCTTTCAACTCCACTTGATCTATTCCTACTGACTCTCTCTCTCCCACTCTTTTAATAGTCAGTGTTACTTGATATATTTTTTTTATTTTTAGTTTTGGATTCATTTAACCTGTCTCTATGTTCAACTTCTGTTTCCCAGAATTAAAACTGTCACTGTTGATCCATTAAAGGGTCTGCATTCATTACAAAACTTCAAACAAATGGAAAGGATTGCCCTCTTCTTCTTCTTCTTCTTCTTCTTTTTCCCCTGAAAGCCATTACAGCCATCTTTCCTCCTATTCTTGATTTCTATTATGCCTTGTTCACCTTCGATTATTTTCCTTCTTTAGGTTTTCATCCGATTTTGCGTTTAAGATACTGCAACAATGAAAGCTCCAGCATAAGGAGCAGGTGCTGGGATACATTTTGGCAGACATCACTTCTCAAAGATCACAGATTCTCAAAGGATACAGAGATTAGGAAAGAAACAGTGTGTGCACACAACATTTACTGCTCTGGAATGAGTAGTTCAGTGAAGTCTAATGCTAAACAACTTTTCTAGTTGGTTTTCAGTGAATATAAAGCTGGTCTGCATGCAGCCTGCAATAAATTCAACCATACTCATCTAAACAATGTGCAATCTGAGAATGGACAGTCTAGATGAGAGATGACAGGCCAATGAAATAAGAGCCAGAAAATCCATCACTAAATATAGTGCTTCGGTTACTGGAGCTGCTATGTAAATAAATCTCGCAGAGCTAAACTGCCACTCAGAGACACTCCGTCTGCTACACAGATTCTTACACTTAGAGTTTGTCCTCATTAGCTAAACCTGTTAATCTACTGATTGCATAGTTTGTAGTCCAGAAAGGCACAAAGTGAGGACTGTAAATAATGCATGGGAATGATTCTTTAATGATCAGTCCTTAAATTACTTTCTCTGAGGTTGAGAGTCTTGAGAGAGGTGGACTAGATTACAGCTTTAAAAGCAGGCTGTGAAAAATGCACAAGCTTAGTGTTTAGCTATTCTTTACCAGTGTACAAAGTGCAAAATGTTATTAGACCACTGATTATCAACTTTAGGAGTACATGTAGACTAATGTGTGTGTGTGTGGGGGGGGGTGTTGTAAATGCAAAAAGAATAGCCAATATTGTGTGGTTGGATATTAAAGAAAGCAAAATGATTTAGTTTCGGCTTCAGACAAGAGGAGGCAATCATTAACTCAATTATTAAGGCAATTATTAATTATTAAGTAATTAATAATTTATTAAATAAACAAGTAAACAAAATAAAGTAATAATAATAATAGTACAAACTATAAAAAAGCATGCCACATTGCTGTACAATTGTTTATTCTGAATGATGAAAATGTATGGATTTTTTTTTTATAACAACACAGCACTAATAAATAATGTCAACTGCAAGCTAAATCAAAAGGTATGCAGTCATGGGAAAAAGAAAGTACACCCCCCTTTAATTCTTTGCTTTTATTTATCAGGGCCTAAATAACAATTGTGTGGTCCTCACCAAATTCTGTAAGCAAATTACCTCAGATGACGACAAAAAACCACAAAAGATTTCAGTCATTTACCCCGACTCTCCCCACCCATTCAAAATGTACATCCACATTCTGAAACCAGGTGGAAAAAAATATGTACACCCTATAATTCAGTACCATGTAGATCCTTTAGTCAAATAGCAATAACTTTAACTAAACATTTTATGTGAACATTTTATGTGACACATTTTATGTGAACTTTAACTAAACATTTTATGTGAACATTTTATGTGAACCACTTTTCTTTAAAACATTCATTCATTTGCTGATGTTTGACGGTATTTCTTTATACATAGATCTCACCACAGCATCTCAATGAGGTTGAGGTCTGGACTCTGACTTGGCCATTCTGATTTTTTTTCTTCTTTTGCCATTCAGATGTTGATTTGTTGGTGTGCTTGGGATAATTGTCCTGTTGCATGACCCAATTTCAGACCAGCTTCCTGGACAGATGGCCTCACATTTTACTCAAGAATATTCTTGTGTAAAGTAGAGTTCATTGTTGTCTCAATGACTGCAAGTTTCCCAGGTCATCTGGCTGCAAAACAAGCTCAAATCACCCCTCCAACATCATGCTTGACAGTTGCTATGAGGTGAAACATTGTGTTTGGTTTTCGCCAAATATGGTGCTGTGCATGATGGCCAAACATCTCCACTTTAGTCTCATCAGTCCAAAGGATATTGTTCCAAAACCTTTGTGGTTTGTTCAGATGCAATTTCGCAAAGTTATGCTGTCCTATTCTTTCTGGAGAAAAGGAGCTTTTCCAATAGCCATACGTCCATGAAAGACTTGTTCAGTCTTTTTCTGCTTGTGCTGTCATAAACTTAAGAATTTAGTGTGCTTACAGAGGCCTGCAGATCCCATGATGGAGCTTTGGGGTTTCTTTATATCTCTGAGCATTAAATGGGTTGTGATTGGACTGAAATTGCTGGAATTCCTCTCCTGAGAAGATTGGCAACTGTCTCAATTTGTAAACAATCCACTGTCGAATGGTGAATTTCAAATTATTTGGAGATTGTAAGCCTTGTAAGCCTCCGCAGATTGATGGGTAGCAACAATTGCTACTCTGAGGTCATGTCTGACGTTCTTTCTTCATAGCATGACATAGACACACACCTGAGAACTCTAGAACACCAAATTGCCAAAAGTTCTGCTTTTACAGAGGTAGTCACACTTCTTGATGATTAGCTTTTTTTTTGCATTTCATTACTAACACCTTATTGCTAATTACTCTCTGACTGTGACATGACTGTGGAAGTAGGAAGGATGTACTTATTTTTTCTCACCTGGTTTCTGAATGTTGGGTTAATTTTGGGGAAAAAAATACATCTTGAAATCTGTTGTGTTTTTAAAAAATGGTGTTTAATTAATATTTAATATTGTTAAATAATGTTTCATAACAATTACATTACAGGAACTTACACAGGGAAAATACTCTGCATTTAATGTTGCCTAATAATAATCAGGTTTTGCATTCTCAAATGTGCTAACAAAGGAAAACCTGTAATCACTAACAGGTTTCTATGGGGTATAAGGAGAACATTTAATTAACATCTATGGAAGGAGACTCCAGTGTGATTTCTTGTTAAGAGTCAAATGTAATGCTTCACCTTCAAGTTTTCGGTAAGGTGAATGCTGGTGAGGGGACGCCTGTTTATAGCTGCAATAATGTAAGTGTTGCCAGCAAGTATGCGGATAGTAGGAGTGCTGAGGTTGCTGCAGCAGTCTTTTAGGATTCCTTAAACTGCAAATGCAGCTGCAAGAGCCAAAACATTTCCACAACATAAAATGTTCCCATAAACACATGAAAATGATGGCGGTATTTTACAAAGTTATATCAGGGCATACAACGCCACCTTATTGTTGATTAATTTCCTATAACTATCATAGTTATCTTCTTATGTCTGTAGTGAGTCATTTCTTATTTCTGTGATTATGACAGCTAGGTGCAAGATTAGATCTCCTATGCAGTGACTTTCCCTGTAACCTAGGTAAGGTTGAAAGTGGGAGGAACACGCACCCCAGTGAAAAATATATCTATAGTGTACACACAAGGGTAATAGTCTGATTTTAGTTTTATAATAAATGCTGACCCGGTGTATAGTGATTTATTGTAGCTATTCATACTATTATTAATTTTCTCCAATACTGACATGATACTGTGGATGGTGAGTGTATGTTTTTTTATCCACTACACTTTAAAGTTACTGGTTTTTACTTCACTTAAGACCTAAAATTAAACAGCAACAACAACTCCATACAATTAAAATCTGGTTGTGCCACCTTTAGCAGCAATAACTTCCCTGAGATGGTCTGATTGGTCCGGTGAGGATGTGCGCTGATAGAGAAGTGTTCTTATTGGTTGCAGCCTGTAGGGATTCTGAACAATCACAAAAGTCAACATTGGCCACCCATATGCAGAATATACCTGCTATGCTTATGTGTGGAACTCACTTTTGTAGGCTTTCCGAGTGAATAAAAGATAGAAACCCTCTTCATGTCCCATAAAAAAATTTTTGTCACACCCCTGACTCAATCCCCCCTCACCCCAGCCCTGGTTTTACAAGCACAGGGTAGATGGTGCAATGATATAAGAGTTATCAGGACTGTGTGTTTGGGAAGGCATTAAAAATGCCATGTTTTAAGGATGTTCCAATTATCAACTTTTTAATTATTCCTGAATTAATCTCAGTTACATGTTCACAGAAAATATAAGAACGTGAGGAAAGTGAGAGTGTAATGACAGGTGTGTGTGTGTGTATGTGTGTGTGTTTGTGTGTGAGAGAGCGTTTTAAACAGCCAACAGAGAAAAAGTGTGAATAACATCACTGACTGTGTTCTGTGTGTATGTGTATGTAACATGAAGTCTCACCTCATAGTGCGCAACACGCTGTGACTCAGAGATGAGCTGAGCATTGCAGATGTTACAGTAGCTCTCAGTGAAGAGTCCTCCATCGCCAAATCCTGCAGATTTCATCTGACAACAAACAGCAGCACACATGGTCAGGACTTATAGAGGACACTGCACTTTATCTTGTCAAGTTCAGACACAAGCTTTATCAACAACTTTATCCAAATGTGATAATCACCACACAGGTGTTTGCTAAGCCTAGGCTAATACTGGTCTTTGCTAAAACATGTGACAATATTTAACTAAGGAACGTGTCATCTGATATACTCAGACAAAGAAAAAACAGCTATAGCAGACTTCAAGGGAAACAATTTTTCTATGTTCTGTGCATTAGGTAAATCTGGGTTTTGATGATATACTTTCACAGCTACAGTATTTCCCTGCTGTTTCCTTCCCATAATTAAAGCTACATTTTGTCTCAGCACAGTCTCAGAGTTGCTGAGTTTTTGATGTCATAGATTTTTTTTGTAAATTTGAAGGTAATGGACCACATGTGCTACATGCAGTGACAACAAATGGGTTTTGCCTAAGGGTAAAGAAGTCATACTTTGTTTCAGTGTCTCCAATGTTTTCCTATTAACATAGAATTAAAAACAGTCAATAAAATACTTTTTACTCTTTGTAAGTAAGATGTATGCTCAATGATGTATTGCAACCTCAATAACTGATGAGCCATATGGAATAAATGGACCAGTATAAATGTATCATATGTACCATATAAATGGACCAGTGTAATCTGCTTCAAGAATAAGCGATCTTTAATAGAAAATGGCAAAACCATTACGTGAAACTAACCAGAGCAAGGCTGATGTAGAGCTACAAGTGACAAGGTTCAGTTTGAGTCCCATTTTACACAACAAGTGTACAATTAGCCCTCTGTTACAGAATGTCCTCAACATGACAGATGAGAACATGGAGGAGCTACTAATTAGCTCAACAGCAGGCTACAAGATGGGACAGCGATAGCATTGTTGTCTAATTGATCTTGTTTGAAACTATTAGAGAACAGCCCTGTCAGCCTGTTTGAAGTGATGGCTCCTGGTATAGTTTTAATGCACTTTCTGCTCATCATCTCATCATATCAAAATTATTATTAGTGCTTTCTATTGCACTTATTAATGTTAATTAGAATCCTCTGTTATACAAAAATATCACTTTAGAGACCATCTTCATGTCATCATGAATGATACTTTTCATTTAGGAGTCACCAGAAGGAAATGATCTCTTTCTGCAACTTGACTGGTATGCTCTAAACAGAGAGACTAATATTCATAAACGCATATATCAGTATTCACTTGTTCCTAAAGATCTAACAGGGATATCTTACACAATAAGTACACTACAGGCAGAAAACTTAGAAGCCACACAGATTTTATTAAAAAATAATCAAGAACATTTTTATTTTGACACTATTTGTAATATGTTTAACATAACACGATCGAGTTTCTTCATTTGTTTTTCTCTACGATCTACATTCATTAAAATATCCCACTTAAGTTAGAATCACAGTATGATTATCACAGATGCTTCTAAAAATGTAATTAAATCTGGTATTTTCAATTTAGAGCTTGTAAATAATAAGAATGTAAAAAAAAGCTTAATTTAAAGTTTAATAAAACCTTGAAAGATAAAAGACGTTCAAAAGTGCATCAATGTAATATTTTTCCAACTAAATATATTATAAAATGTTTGTGGTTAAACTAGATATTAATAACTATATCGCAATATGGTGCATAAAAATATATATCTTTGTAAGCCCCTTGTTTCTAGAATCAAAACCTGTGCCAATTTTCTGAACAAATATAATCAAACAACATCTACACTTGAGCACTTATTAAGAACATTTACAATTGATTAATTCTGCTTTGGAGAAAATAATAATTATTAATATAATTATAAATAATAAGAATTTTTAACTTTCAGCATCCTGATATCTGATTTTTAAAAAAATATTCCAAGTCATTTGATGTTCTACGCATCAGAGTATGAAGAGAGTATGAAGAGTAGGAGGTCTTGGTGGTCAGTGTAATAACAGTGGAACCTTAGGCAAGGCAGATTTCTCTCTCACACTCTCTCTCTCTCTCTCTCTCTCAGAGGTTTGTGGATGGTGCTCTATCACTTCTGAATGATAAGATGGACCTCAAGATGAACTCTGTAATGTAATATTCTCTTCTTTATGGAGGCTTCACATTTCTATAGACCACTGAACTCTCAGCAGCTGGCAACATGCTTTCTGTGTCAGGTCACTGGGGGAGGAAACTAGAGTACCTGCAGGAAACCCCCAAAGCACAGGGAGAACATGCAAGCCCTGCACACACAGGCCTCCCCAGAGATATCATTTTAATAACTATTGGTATGAAATACAATAAGCACAAAGCAAAATTATCTACCTTTTTTTAAAATCCTTTTTGAACTTTGGCTAGAGATAAACTTTTCAGCCATAGACACTGGGATCCACAGGATTCAATAAAACTATATGAAATGTTTTACATGAAACCAAATAAAAGCTTAAAGTTTTAGTGTCCAATATGTTTCATAAAAAAAAATAATAATAATAAATAAATATATATATATATATATATTCCACTACGATATCATGTTCCTGTGCTGGTGTTTGTCACCATGACAATCCTGTAATAGTAGTTCATGTCAGAACTGTGTCAAGAAATGTTGTTTGGATTGATGCTAAGTTTGTTCACATACATCCTATGCCATCTTAGGTACATCAAATGTTATCGCACCTCAACTTTAGCAATGAAAAACATCTGAAAACACGGTGACTAGCAGAAGCCAACAAGTGAAAGAGAACGAGAGTGTGTAGATCAACAAAACAAAAGGTAATTTGTTAGTGAGAGCCAATATGAGGAAAATAGATTCAGAAGATTTAGCTTTTTTTGGACTGAACACCTTAAAGCAATTCTTTGTTCTCTAACTGGATGGAATATAGTGAATGATAGTCAGCCAATTTATGGAATTTGTATCATTACCCAGTTGTGAAGTTTTAAATAGAGAACTCATGATAGTCAGGTAGTGACTAATGCGAGGAGTATTTGTGGTTCTTTTTTGTGGTATTATAAACTCTGTTTTATTGTGTATATATTTAATCCCCTGTGTTTTTGCTAGCATGCAAACATTCTCTCTCATTCATTATGGCCCTGGAGAACCAAAAATCAGTCATATCCCAATGACAGCAATGTATTCAGCAAGAGCACTGCTCAGTATAATTCAGAAAGTTTTTTTTTTTTTTTTTTTTTTTTTTTTTTTAGAAAATATTAATGACAGCAAGAGCAGGAGAGACTAGTCAGATTTTTATGAGGGAATAGAATAGGAAAAAAAAACAATATCAGTCTCACAAGTCTTTTGACAACATTCTTTGCAGTATAAGTAACTGCACCTGAGCCAGACACAGTACTACGTGATCATTTTGTAGCACTGTAATCAGAGCACAGGTTACTTATGTGGCAGCCTTATCTTCATCTGTGATGTGACATCATTCCTCCCTCTGCCATCTGTCTCTATATGCTCCTGTCTGCTGAGTGTGACTGTAGAGACCTTGTCAGCGCCAGCTCACTGTTATGCTATTCTTACTGACGCACAGATCCAGTCAGGCTGTTTTCATGTGCCATGAACAGCAACACCAAGAGCATATTCTTTCACTCCTGCCTGCCCTTACACTCCATCAGACTGGAGAATAAAGAATTCCTTTGTCATAAGTAGGTACATATAACATGATCAAAGCTTTGTGATGGATATTAGGAATGGATACAGAAAAACTGGGATAGACAGAGAGACTGTCTGAGGATGCTGTCTGACCTAAAAAAAAAAATTAAATAAATAAATAAAAAATGGAGCCAGCAGCACTTACTGAGGCTTAATCACAGCTCAGGTTTTCAGAGAGAATTTTTTTCTTCAAAGCAGTAGGTTTCACTAGCAGAGATGGAGTTGAGAATAAAATGACTCTTGTTCAGATCATAGCTCTCTAAAGGTGAGCTCCTTGCACCCCTTCATACCCCTGCAATACAATGCCTAAGGGTTTACAATGTCAACCCTCTGGGTTTACTGCAACAGTTCTAGGTCAGCTGTACACAAGAATGAGCTTCTTTTTATCTGTTTGACCTCCACAGTAACTTATCTTGTCAACTCTGGGAAGCACCTGCTGCCATAAAACTTTCACTGGACCTTCGATCAATGATCGTAATCTGTTGAGATTGCTTCAGAGTAAATCTGGTCTAACAGAATCAGAATTGACGCTAAATATAATGTACTGTTCAGATATGCAAAGAGATATTATTGTGCAGTATAATGGGCTGTGTGAAATGTGAGCAGCAGCTCAGGCTAAAAGTGCTTTGCTAAAGATGACTAGAGACAGCCATTACGATATGCATTCCATGATAACAGTATCATGTAATCGAATAATCAGCAATTACATGGTCTGGTGCTCTGAATACTGACAGCATGATCGTGGTGGATTATTTCTGAAAGCTAAACATCTCTTAATATTCTCAGGGAGACTGACTGGATGCATGTAGAGTAACTACGCACGCAAATGGAATTCGTTTTGGCAAGACAGAGAGTCAGGTGCTGTTGGCACCAGTTTCAAGCATCATGCTTCTTCAATGCGCCATGGCTTGAAAAAGTTGATGAGTGCTCTTTTTGGCTGGGCTGCTTGTGTGAAGGGGCATTAAAAATACATCTGCAAGAAAGCGAACTGAGCATGCTGCCTTCATCCCTCCTTTTCTCACACCACCCTGTGGAAAAGAGCAGCTTTAGAAATCTCTTCTCTCCTAACAACACATTTGCAATTCTGTGGTGCAAGTGCTTCTAGTTCACTTCACAGCACACCCTAAAGCTTAGAGTGTGTCTTGTCGGTAACTCTCACGGTTCATTGGGAGTTTTGTGAAGATGATTTAAGGTCAAATATTTTATAAATGATGAGTGGGTCAGGCCACTATAGACCTAGATGCATTGATGTCCCCCCCCAGGCACATCATATCGATTACTGAGCTACAGCTTGGCATTTTATCTCGTACCACTGTTTTTCTGCCTCCTTCCGTTATTCTACAGTTAAGGATATTATGAACTCCAGACATTTGGAAACTCTTAGCAATGGCTAAAGGTATTAAAGTAATTACATTTTAATGACCTCAGTAATGATCAGCCAAATAAACCGCTGCAAGTTTACCAACGGAAATCTAATTGAAATTGAAAGGACAGCAGATAAAATTTGCTGATTGTTTTGGCAATTAGTAAAGAAGCTAAGGTCAGTTCTGACAGCTTTGAGCTAGTCATCATTCTCTTCTTTCCAACAAGGTGCCCGTCAAATGCTGGAAATGCAAGTCAGAAGAGATTTTGAGCAGACTTCTGCATCCTATTTTGTTAGCGGAAAAAAGACAGAAAAGAAAAGCATTTACACCCCTGTCTGTAGCATTAGGATTTACATTTCTTATTGATTTTGGTCTTGTTGTTTGTCTCTGAAATGTCACTGTGCTCAGATAAGTGTTTGTATTGAATCTCTTAGATTACTTTGTTACTTAGGAATAGACAAAATGTCACATAGCCTAACAAAGAAAAATGTCACATTTCCTTTTGTTGCATGTGTCACCCAGACACAGAAAGCACATTTTCAAAAGCATAGAGCTTATCAAAATAAAACACAAGGGGAGGAACGATTGAACATCATCTCACAAACACAGCTTTTCAAAAAAGAAAAGAAAAAAATCCTGATCTGCAGTGTCTCTAATTATGGTGCATAACATACTTCTGGAATAATCCAAACACTCCAGACAACGTCTATCTGCCTAAATTGGTATTTAATGTCTACAGTACATATGCAACCCTTATGGTAAAGCCACCCAGTCGGTAATCTAACACATTTTCTATATAAACTCTTTCCCTAAGTGTTATAAACTACTCTGAAATGAGGCCCCAAATGTGCTAGAGAGATGACCATCATATCAGTGGTTAATGGACCATAAACTAAGAGCCTCTGAGGATGTTCTTTCTATTTAAAATAAATTAGGAATAAACTGTCCATTTCATCTAATAAAAAAGGGGATAAAAAGGATTACCAAATGTCCTGATCACGCTAGAATACAAATAAGAGCTTCACTAAACAAATTTGTAAAACTTTCAATGAGCTGATTATTTTTAAGTGTGTATTATTATATAGCACAAAAAGCAACATAAATTAGGCCAGCTACTGTAAATCTAAAGCCTATCAGATTGCTTGGCTTTTACATTGGTGCTTGTGTCCTTAACCTTTATAAGCACTGCTTTGTCCTTGCACTTTTGAATTCATCATATGCTCCCAGCATGCCTTGCAAAGCCCTCAGTGAGTCTGGCATTCGCTTTGAGTAAACGAACGATGAGGATGACAAGGTACCAAAAGCCAGCAACATGTCAACACGATTGCAATCAGAGCCAAGAAGACCACTCAAGCTGCTGGTCCCTTCAGCGACAAAGTGACCCATGTTTTATTTTTGTGGGTATCAGTCATGCTAAGTGTAACCTTGGAATGACTAGGTATTTAGCCCACTTTCAAAATGAAACAGAATTGCACCTGATAACTGCTCTAGGAATGCTGGGACATCTGTTAGAGCAGTGGTCACCAACCTTTTTATCACTGCGGACCGGTCAACGCTTGACAATTTTACTGCGGCCTGGGGGGGTTGAACCGTCAGATAAGGCTTCTGCATGTTGGTATGCCCGCTAAGACGCACAAGCTCTACTTCTCTGCTCTCCACCACTACCCTAACGCTCTCTGACTCTGGTCGCTATGGTATCGTTTAAACATCCCTTCAAAATAAGATACAGATAGGCCACAAAAACGAATATAAAGAACATTTTATTTTCATGAAAATTTTAACTCACGATAACGCGATCTTTTTAACAACAGCCTCTCCTAGAAGCTCACGGCAAATGTCTTCAGTGGAGGGCAAGATCAATTCTTCACCAATAGTGAATGGCTTTTTAGCCTTAGCAGTACGGTTAGCCACCAAGTACGATGCTCTCAGTGCATTCACATTTACTGACGTGGTGGCCCTCAGTAATTTCTTCTGTCCGTCGTGTTCCTGTTTTTTTCTTTCAAAATACTCCAGGAGCTTATCTTTTAATCCAGGGTGCTTGGTCTCCAGGTGGCGAAGCAGTTTTGAAGGCTTCATTGCCTCATTAGCGAGCCGGTCGCCGCATATTATGCAGAGCGGGCTTGGTATGTGGGAATCACCTACCGGGATAAATCCATATTTCAAGTAGGACTCCTGGTATTGTCTGTTAAAAGCTTTATTTTTCCTGGAAGTGGGCTCTTCTCCTGTCTCTTCACCGGGCCTTTTCCCCTTCACAAAGAAACTTTCCAAAAACATCTGTTTCTTACTCATTTTGCTCGCTTGTGGGTTCAATGTTGGCACGCAAGACGTAACCAGGAGAATCCGGTCATTTCTCAAAATAAAAGGTTTGTCGTTCAGATTCAGATAATACATAAAACGGAAATATTTAATTACTTCTTGTGCGGCCTGGTACCAATTGATCGGCCCGGGGGTTGGGGACCACTGTGTTAGAGGATGTAAATCTATGCTCAACATTAGACTTGTGCCTGTGCATTAAGAAGCTATGATTCCCAGGTTTGATTCCTGGTCAGGGAGCCAACCCCTGCCGCTGGAGTGTTGCACAAGCCAGTGCACTCTCAGTGGTAGTCCCAATGCCAGAAAATGGGGAGGGTTGCATCAGGAAGTGCATCTGGTGTAAAAACCTGTGCCAGAATTAAACATGAGGATGATGCGCTGTGGTGACACAAAATAGGAGCAGCCAAAAGAAGAAATAGATCCTTGTGAGGACCTTCCATTGACATAATTATTAATGCACCTAATTAATTTAACTACCTCAAGATTGTGGAATATTTTACCATTGTTTATAAATTCATCCCCCATAACAAACATTTTTACATCCAATTTGAAAACATATTTATTCTCCAAGGCATCGGAGTCCTTCTATGGTCTCTATCATCGAGCTGTCTGTTTTTGTGTTTTTGGTGGTCTTTATTTTTGCTGTCTCCCTATTGTCTTATTTACTTTATTAGATTTCATAATTGTGTTATTTTTATTTTATTTTATTCTGTCTTAATCTTATACTGATTTGATTATACTGTGAAGCACGTTGGATGACGCTGTCTTTTAAATGTGCTATAGAAATAAAGGTGACTTGACCTTTTCTTGACATCTGCTACAGGAACCTATACCAAGGAATAAAACGTTTGTGATTAAAGCTCATGATATCTGCTTCACAAAAATGTCTAGGTTATATGAATATGACTTTTCATCTTCCATGAGTTGGAAGTAAAGTTGTTAAATGTCATGTTTTCACACATTTCTAATCAGTACTTGCTAAAATACTTTGCTCTCACACTCTCTTTCTCTCTCACACACATTTACATACAGTTGAGCATAACGAATAAAGCAGAAATGTCCATTAAAACAGCAATTATCAAATGCTGTGTCAGTGATGTGGAACATTTTAGCATCTTTAATTAGATAGTTGTATTGGTTCTATATTGCAGTTCTGAAGCATCCAAATGCATTAAATAAACATATGCATGTATATGTATAAGACGTCATGCTGGTGCACCATGTCTAGGAAACAAATGAAAGAACAATAATGAACCGTTCATTTAACCCTTATGTTAACCATAATGAAATCATTGAAATGAGTTGAATAGCTGGAATTGGAGAAGATCTGTCTCATCACCTATAACATGGAAAAAGAAAGTTTATGCTTAATGCAGCAGCAACTACAGTACATGAATGTTTTTTATCTGTATATACACACTCACAACCTTGAGCAGAGATCGGACAGAGGTCGTTTCTTGTATGGTCTGAGAATTGTTCTCTGCACATTAGTATCCATTATCAGTAGGGATGCTCCTGATTTTTTCAGCTGATACCAATTACTGATTTCTTGTCATCATGATAAGCCGAAACCGATCCTGATTGCTCAAGCTTTATAATTGATATGCACACTTTCTGTTGACCGTCACTGTTAACCTTTCTTTCCAGATAAAGTAATACCACAGATGTTCCCTTGGTTATATGATTTAAAGTGTTGTAGATGATTCTTTTAATTGGGAATCAAATAAATAAGCACAACAGATATTTATTTTACAATGAACATTTTAAAAGGCCTAAAAATACATAGCAAATGGTGAATTTTTCATTATTTCTTGAGACCTCGTAATAATTCCACCCTAGTGAGGACATGACTGCAGCACTAAAGTTTAACGTTCATCATGTGTTTTGCATCCTCACATGTTTTACGTCATCAAATTGCATTCGGTTTATGAGATCAGCCAAATTTAGAGACTATTGAGTCATAGAATTTTATTATATTATTATATATTTTCTATGGGTTAGCTGAGATGCAATGTTAATTCAACTTTTGCATCAGCTGAGTGTTGGCTGACACATTCACATGTTCTTCAAGCTAAATCTAAATTCTTTCTCACTGGCTCTTCATGCTGATTGCATGCTCATGAACTGATTCTTTCGCAAATAAAATGCCGTTGATCGGTGACATTCTGCACAGATTTTGAAGCCCAAGCTATCAAATCACATGCAAAATTATTAGATCACAGCTGCTGATTCAATCCGGAGCTCGGCTTACTGTCTGTGTGGAGTTTGTTCTCGACCTTGTCAGTGTGGTTCAGTTTCCTCCCAACTCCCGAAAACAAGTCAGTAGGTGGAATGGTTACGTTAAACTGCCCAGAGATGTGAACGGTACCATACATGGTGTATTCCTGCCCAATGATCTTGGGACAGGCTCCAGATCCACTAAAGATGAATATATAAATTATCTCACAAAAGTGAGTACACCCCTCACATTTTTGTAAATATTTGACTATATCTTTTCATGTGACAACACTAGAGAAATGACACTTTGCTACAATGTAAAGTAGTGAGTGTAAAGCTTGTATAACAGTGTAAATTTGCTGTCCCCTCTAAATAACTGAACACACAACCATTAATGTCTAAACCGCTGGCAACAAAAGTGAGCACACCCCTAAGTGAAAACGTCTAAATTGGGCTGAAAGTGTCAATATTTTGTGTAGCCACCATTATTTTCCAGCACTGCCTAAACCTTCTTGGGTGTGGATTTCACCAGAGCTTCACAGGTTGCCATTGGAGTACTCTTCCACTCCTCCATGACGACATCACGGAGCTGGTAGATGTTAGAGACCTTGTGCTCCTCCACCTTCCATTTGAGTATGTCCCACAGATGCTCAATAGTGTTTAGGTCTGGAGACATACTTGACCAGTCCATCACCTTCACCCTCAGCTTCTTTAGCGAAGCAGTGGTCATCTTGGAGGTGTGTTTGGGGTCGTTATCATGCTGGAATACTGCATACTGATCATGCTGTGCTTCAGCATGTCACAGTACATGTTGGCATTCATGGTTCCCTCAATGAATAGACATATGTGTGCTGCCAGCATTGCTGCAGTGGCTGAAGGGGTGGGGGTCAGTCTGTCACTGCTCAGACCATACGCCGCACACTACATCAAATTGGTCTGCATGGCTGTCGTCCCAGAAGGAAGCATTTTCTAAAGATAATGCACAAGAAAGCCCTCAAACAGTTTGCTGAAGACAAGCAGGCTAAGGATATGAATTACTGGAACCATGTCCTGTGGTCTGATGAGACCAAGATAAACTTATTTGGTTCAGATGGTGTTAAGCGTATGTGGCGGCAACCAGGTGAGGAGTACAAGACAAGTGTGTCTTGCCTACAGTCAAGCATGGTGGTGGGAGTGTCATGGTTTAGTGCTGCATGAGTGCTGCCAACACTGGGGAGATACAGTTCATTGAGGGAACCATGAATGCCAATATGTACTGTGACATACTGAAGCAGAGCATGATCCCCTCCCGGAGACTGGGCCGCAGGGCAGTATTCCAGCATGATAACAACCCCAAACACACCTCCAAGATGACCTACAGTAGCTGAGGGTGAAGGTAGACTAAATCTATTGAGCATCTGTGGGGCATCGTCAAACAGAAGGTGGAGGAGCACAAGGTCTCTAACATCCACCAGCTCTGTGATGTCGTCATGGAGGGGTGGAAGAGGACTTCAGTGGCAGCCTGTGAAGCTCTGGTGAACTCCATGCCCAAGAGGGTTAAGGCAGTGCTGGAAAATAATGGTGGCCACACAAAATATTGACACTTTCAGCCCAATTTGGACATTTTCACTTAGGGGTGTAGTCACTTTTGTTGCCAGCGGTTTAGACATTAATGGCTGTGTGTTGAGTTATTTAGAGGGGATAGCAAATTTACACTGTTACACAAGCTGTACACTCACTATTTACATTGTAGCAAAGTGTCATTTCTTCAGTGTTGTCACATGAAAAGTTATAATCAAATATTTACAAAAATGTGAGGGGTGAACTCACTTTTGTGAGATACTGTATGTATAAATTCTAGAAACTGTTGTGTGTGAAAATCTCAGGAGATTAGCAGATTATGAATTACTTGAACCAGCCCATCTGGCACCAACAACCATGCCACAATCAAAGTGACAGATATCACCTTTTTCCCCATTCTGTTGTTTGATGTGAACATGAACTGAAGCTCTTAACCAGTATCCTCATGATTTTATTCAAAGAACTGCTGGCACATAATTGGCTGTAATGAGCAGGTGTACAGGTGTTCCTATTAATGTGGATGATGAGTTTATATGCTGGCAATAGATTCTTCCTCATTTTTAGTCACGTTAAATAAATAAATAATCCCACAATGAGATTGTTATGCATTTCAGTGATCAATGTCAATGTCTGCTGTGTGTGGAGACACCTTGCAATGACCTTGTTTGCACAAACTGTCAATCAGGTTTTATTCCTTGATGCCACAGTCATAGAACTGTCACGGGTTTTAGCTCTATGTACCATAATCAGTGCACATCAGATGGCTGTCTCTCTCAGATGCCTCTGTTAGCTTTGTTTCCGAAAACACTGAAAGCATAAGTGTAAAAGAAAAAGCAAGCAGACAAAGTACTCTCAAAATAGATGCCTATCCAGTTGTGGTGGAGCACATGAAAGGTTAAGACCTCACAGATAGTTCAATCCCAGCTCCTCAGGGGACATGGAAATGGCAGTAGAAATCACACATAACACATCTGACGGATGCATCATACCATGAAAAATGCAAACTGAAATCTCGTGACATCTCTGGACTTTCTCACAACGTGTGCTGGTATTCCTGGTTCTTTGAAGTTAAAAGTATCTAACAGATATTTCTGTGCTAGCACCAAAAGAGAGATTTTGCATTATATATGTATTATTCACAATCAAATGATTCACAATCATTTTCATTGTTTTCTTTTATTTTTACTTCTTGGGAGACAGAAACAGAAATAAAAGAAGTATACAAGCCTGACAAAAAAAAAGCAAAACATATCTAATCTACAGTACTAAAGATGATGTCAATATTGAAATGCTTGATATAGTTTCAGTGTTTAATGCAGGATGAGGGAATGATCACACGGCATCCTTCTGACAGGGTGAACAGGAGGGAAGTGAATTAAAGACAAAATTCTGCTTTGTTTTTGAGGCTTTGTCTGATAGGTCTAGCACCTATACATCTGATAGATGTAGTATCTTGATTTT
Source organism: Ameiurus melas (assembly GCA_012411365.1). Classification (NCBI taxonomy): domain Eukaryota; kingdom Metazoa; phylum Chordata; class Actinopteri; order Siluriformes; family Ictaluridae; genus Ameiurus; species Ameiurus melas. Next base: position 19,912,566 of record CM022755.1, on the reverse strand, counting down.
CAGCCTGAACACACGCAGCACAGGGTAATCAATATACATTCTAGATAGACAGGTGTCTCTCCTTGACTTAATCGACTAAAAACTCTGCTGAATCGGATATCTTGCCAAACATGAAGTATTATATTGAATCTGTATGAACAAATGCAGTATATACACTCGTCACCCACTTTAAAAGGAATACCCGTGTACCTGATCATTCATGCAATCCAATCATGTGGCAGGAGGGCAATACATAAAATCATGCAGAAATAGGCCAAGAGATTCAGTTAATGTTCATGTCAAACATCAGAAAGGAGAAATATTTTATCTCAGTGACTTTACTTCGGCATGGTTGTTGGTGCCAGAGGGGTTGAGTTAAGTATTTCAGAAACTGCTGATCTCCTTGGATTTTCAAGCACAAAAGTCTCTAGAATTTACAGAGAACTGTTTAAAAAATAAATAAATAAATACATCCAGTGAGCGACAGTTCTGCAGGACGAAACGCCTTTGTAACTGGTAACTCAAATGGCCAGTCTTTACAGCGATGGGAGCAGAAAAGCATCTCAGAATGCACAACATGCCAAATCTTGAGGAGGATGGCCTACAACAGTAAAAGACTACATGGTGTTCCACTCCTTTTATATCCAAGAACAGGACTCTGAGGCTACAGTGAGCATGGGCTCACCAAAACTGGACAGCTAAAGATTGGCTGGTCTTTTTCACACAGAAAAAGCAGAGATTCTACAATATTACTCAATATAGAATACATACACATATATACAGTATATTCATCTGTTTGCTCTGACACATTAAAATCTTACAGGGATTAAGAATATCTTTTTATAATGAGGAATAAATATCTTCTCATATTATGGCATTAGCTCTTAACCTTCAAGTGAGCACGGTACTAAACTAGAACTGTGACAATATTGAATTCAAATAAATTTCATATGAAATTCAATGTAAAATAAAACGACAAATTAACACCAAATGCTTGATATATTTTCTGATTAATAGTTACATTTAGAACAATATGTCATTATATGAATATATAAACACAAATATACCAGTGTCCAAGATCTTATCAAGGGCAGAAAGGGATCGTGAGCTCCACTGAAGGATACAGTTAGCTATTTACAGTATGACAGAGGGTTCAGTTGGGTTATGCTGCCTGTTGCCATGGAACCTTATAAGAGCGAAGAAATTACACCATGGTCAGAGAAGGCAGGCTCAGTTATAAATGAACCACAATAATCATCCCTTTATAATTCTTCAAAAAAGGACCAATTGTAGAATAGTAAATAACAGAGGTTTTCAAACAGCCCTCACAGGTCTGGCAGAGGACAAGCCAATGTACTGTTTATTCTCTCCAGCAAATGAGCCAAAAGTGTGTTATCATCTGTTGCCATGTGTTTGTGTGCAGGAGTGGAGGCAGTGTGTGGCATCCGTCACAGCTGAACAAATCATCAATAACTATAAACTTTCCAGCCAAGTCCATCAATCTCAGATGAAGGATGGAAAGTGCTACAAAGTGATCCCTACTCAGTGAAGAGTAATCGGTTATCTCCTGTTCAAACCCTGTAAATATGCCATGTGTACGATGTGCAGCCCTAACCACAGATCAGGAGGCATACAGTATATGACACATAGGACACATAGGACATATGAGACACATGATACATGAGAGGGACTGTCACTGTAACATCAACTAAACTATATTCTGCCTCTCCTAGGCATATAGCGGTATCAGCATTTCAGTATATTGTAGTAAAGCATTTCTTGTTTTTGCCATGTCTGTTTTTTTCAATGTATTAATATGTGTTTTTTTTTTAAAGCAACCTCATAACTACCCTTTAATCAACCCCACAGCAAAGTATGTTGCTACTGTTTGTTTGACTGAAAATCAAGTCATGATTTTCTGTTTGACATGTTAAGCAGTTCTGACTTCTATCTTAGTACAGCAGTATTGCTGTATGTGTTTTACTTACTTTAAAATAGTACGTTATTACAATTAGAACTGTGACTGTGAAAATCATTACAGCTTTCACATTACACAATACCAATATACTGTAATGGTGTAAAAATTATTGTCATGATCACATGTGGTACTTTCCATGCACAACAAAAATGTAAAAATAGTGTGAACAAAGAACCGACCACTTGAAAAACAGAGGAAAAAAGACGATGCAAACCTGTCCATGACTGAGTGTTTCTTTATACAGTAATAAACTAAACACTCTAAACCTGAGTATCATACTGTACACTCTAAACCATGAACACGCTCTAAACCTGATTATCATGCTATAACATACTATAATATATTGTATATTGAATACACACACACACATACACACACACATGTACACACACTAAACAAATTGTAATGCTATAAAGTTCAGTATATAAAGAAGAAACGTCATTCAGCAATGATGCAGGAATGTTGTAATGAGAAATGGAGGAAATACAGAACAATAATAATGAAAAACATCAATCACAATTCTATCAATGCTGTTGTAGTCAATAATAGTCAACAATACGCCCTCAGAGATAAATTATAACATCTCTGGCTGGTAGCCCTAATCACTCCAGTCTAAATGAAAGCTTGATGAAAAAAAACGCAACATGATTCTATTAAACAACATCAAACTGTCTTCATGGACATATCCACTCACAACCTTCAAATATCCACATATTTTTCACTTTTTCATTTACAGGGAATATAATTTTAACTCCTCTTTGTTGTTAATTGTTGACCTTGGTACCGTATGTACATTAACCCATCAGAATGCTTACTGCACAAGAAGAATCACTAGTGTCTCATACAAATTCACACTGATTTCACTAGATAGTTTTTTCACAAATAAAGCAGTGACTTGATTACCCTTCACTCTAGAAAAAGGGTACTAAACTTTACCTTTCCTTGGCGCCGCACTGATACCCTGAGGGGTACCTCTGTTTAACTTTAATACACTGTATACTTTACCTACGAAGATGAATGTAGTGTACATTTAAAAACGGTGCTCAAAAAACTGGTTATGGTCCAATGATCTTTTTAAAAGTAGACTATATCCACATTTCCATATTAATGGTACAAAGGATAACAGTACTCCCACAGGGATAAAGAAATGTGCCGTTTAATAGCCTTGGTTTCTCCAGTGTTCTCAAAATAGCCCGTTATAGTAAACCTAGTGGAGTCACCTTTTGCTTTTGAATGAAGAGCAAGAGCAACAAGGCAGATATACCAAATAAAAATAATGAATCAAACATTCATTTTCAAGACAAAATGTTGCTGGGATTATTTTAACTCGTTTTTAACTCGTTTTCTTATATATATATATATATATATATATATATATATATATATATATATATATATATATATATATATATATATATATACATACACACACTCTATCTCAGTTAGAGCACGAGAGCTGCCCAGTGTTAAAGGAACAGTGTTGAATGTTTACAGCACCGTTATATGTATGTATATATATATATATATGTATATATATATATATATATATATATATATATATTCTAAAATACATACAGCATGTATGTCGTGTCTGAAGCAAGGTTTATTCAACACTAGGCGATGCTTTAGTATGATCTTTTTTTGTAAGTTTTTTCTTTCTTCTTCTTCAGTTGTGAATGAGAACTCGGTGTGTTGAGAAACAGGTGCGCGCGACTTCACTCACCTTCCTCTACGCGTTTGTTTCCTGTATAAAGCGCCACAGATTCGCAGCTTCACTCATCCGCCCGATTGCGCGGCAAACTTTGAGTTCGTTTGCAGCTCTACGGCATGGTCTCGCTCGCTCTTGCGCCTCGCCGTCCAGCTGCCACGAGTCGAGAGAAGGTGTCGCGCACGCAAACGGTAAACGAGCAACGAACAGGCAGACTGTGCCTCACCTTCATCAGATCCTCTTGGTCCACTTCACGCGAGCAACAGCCTCCCGTGACGCCAAGTCGATGTCAGCGACTGAGCGCGAGCCAGCGAGCGGCCACGTTCAGTAACGAGCGCTGTGCGCGTGCGTAAGGGGAGACACCGCGCGCGGTGGGATTCGCTGCCTACATCAACACCCCCACGCACGCATCATTCGCTATTTAACAGCTACTGCACACTGTCAGAGATAAACCTTCTAATACTGCACTTTTTCCTTGTCGCTGGAGAGGTACTATCGAGGGTACATCTTTTGTACTTTTACCACTCATATCACCTTAAAATGTATTTTTTTAAGGGACATAATTTGACCTTAATGACCACTGATGTACCTTTAAAGCTTTTCTTTTTACGCTAATTAATGGTTCAGTACATGCACCTTCCCAGGTTAATGGCACATAATAACGGAACAAAAGAGTGTACCTTTGCAGGTGCAAATACAAATACCTTTACCTCACATAGCCCTGAAGCTCTTCGCTAGCACAGCCTATGAAGGACATTTGTCTGAAACATTCTCTTCCTCTGGAATCTTGAGTACTATTCAATTTGATTCACTTGTATTCATATTGCGCTTTTAACAACGGACAAAGCAGCTTTACAGAAATATCTGAAATTCCAGATATAAATTTTACATTTATAACGAGCGAGTGGAGGCGATGGTGGCAAGGAAAATCTCCCTGAGACAACATAAGGAAGAAATCTTAAGAGGAA